>JBAIZL010000004.1:252324772-252924772 GCA_036971475.1 Prosapia bicincta
AATACCTTATTCCTTAATACCTTATTCCAGAATAAGGTATTTGCTACAACAGAAAAACATCAGTGATTCGACAATGGTCAATTGACCGAAAGGTGCCTCATCACTCAAGGTAAAATTATTGCACTTAATGGTGGATAAAATTACTTACATAGTAATATATTAACTTCATACAGTCAGTGCAACGGAAAAACAATGGATAACGTTAAATATCAAGAATATATATATATATATATATTGTAAAGTTTTTATAAAAAAGACGCAACGGGGTTTTATTATTAAATATTTAAATGAATAATTAATTCTTTATTATTTTATTGAATGATATTTAATTTTCTATTTAAAACAACACAAAAAAAAACTACTCAGGAACAATTCATAATTCTTTATTATAACATTTCTTTTATTTCAACCTTTAAACAATACACAGAACAAAAATTTACAACTTAACAATTTTTAACAAAATATACTAAACTCACTTTCTTTGATTTTTAGTTACAAATTTTCATATACCCTAGGCTAATTTTACGATCTCTTATTATCTCGGGGTTATAGCATGGGCTATATTTTTTTTTAATTCTTAGGTTAATTAAATAAATTTTGAACAAACAATATTAAATTTTGAAATTAGCTTTAATAAATATTTTCCGGATGGAAATACTTTAATTTTGAATAAGCAAAAAGGCGAAACTATTTGAACTGGATTTTTTCTTATTACTTACTATTAATTAACTACAAGATATTCTAATGTACAATTTTAAACTTCCTTATTATCTTAAATGTCCATTAAAGTTTATTTTTTATAGCGCTAGATACTTATCTCATCAAATAACGGCAAATGGCTGTTTGCTCACACTAGAATTCCGTTTCTCTTTAATTTGACATTTTACACACTTAAATTCGTTTTATTTACTTCACATTATATTACCACTATATTATATTCTGAAATTCACTTCTCCTTAATTTAGTCTGGCCAATCTTCTTAACAAATCGGTATAATTTTGACGAAGTTCCTAATAAATAGAATTTTGACTGGTCTTGGCAGGTCCGATCTTGTAGCGTCACCCACGCTATCTCTCACTCAACTCTCACTACGCGTCCTTAGATTTTCTTTTAAAATGTTACAAATATGGCAGCCTCCTCCTTCTTAAAAACAAAATCAGATGGTTTATAATTTAGTTCGATTCCTTCTCACTAGAGTCAACTGCACCTGACCTTTTTCTTTACTTTCACATCTGTTAATGCAGCTGATGCAATAACGCGATTGTTTACACCAGTTTTAATTTTGTTAAACTTTAGTTGAAACTTACTGTTTCAATTTTCCTTCCTTAACAACCCTTCCAGTGTTTATTTAATTATTATTATTAGTGTGTGAAGTGTCTTTGTTTTTTTTTACTTTTGTAATATTTCGAAATGTGTGTGTTTTGACTGGACTTTTCCAAACATAACCTTACATTGTTTACAATCGTTTTTCACTTTTTCCTTCAAGTAATTACTTATGCCCTATTTTACTAATATTTACAATTTTGTTTAAATATAATTATTATTAGATTATCTTGTTTAAATTTTATTTGATACAACAAATTTCTTTATGTATTTACAGTTCAAATATCTTATTTACTAATCTAGGCTTTTACCTCAATTTAGTTTCAATTTTAACCTAACCAATCTTTTAATGAATTTCTTTTTAAATTTTGTGTGAGTTATTTCTAATATATTCTTCCAATTCTTAAATAATATTATATATAGCCCATTCTATAAATGTTACAATGTCCCCTAATTTAATTTAAATAATAAAAATATTCCTAATATCTACATTACACATTCTTTACATTCTACAAGCTTGTTTAAATATACATATTTTTTTTTTTAATTAAATTTAAATTAACATTTATTTCCTAATTGTACATTTTATTTAATAACTAATTGAACACATTTTTTATTGAGTAAGTACCTCAACACTTTGGCTAACTTATCATCCATTGTCTTTACCACTTTTAGAATTGTCCAGTTAAAAGTCATTTATACCTTTATCTGTCCACTTATACTTAATTCCTACGACACAATTTTATCTTAATTCTTTAACAATCAAATACTGAGCTGAAAACTTCAAGCTACGTATTACTTAACTTATCTTCTAACAATACAATATACTTATAACTAACATTCAATCGACAATTCTTTAACAATTCTAACAATAAATCATGTTCTGGTATTTACAATTCCTTCCATAATTATTATTATTTTTTACATTTATTACAATTGGAAACCTTCCAATCATAAGTCTGATTCAATATTTATTTAACATATATTCTCTGATACCGTGTCTTTAAATCCCAGCCTATCCGAGTCATAGTATGTCTAGATTTGGTCAAATTGGTTATAACATTTCACTTTCCCTTATTTCTATTTATTCCTTGTTTATTATTTATCTCATATTTATTTTGCTTTTAGCTTCATCTAACTCTCAGTTCTAAGTTAGTATTTTATCTCCCCTTCCAATCTCACATCCAGTTCAATTATTTTCTTATATCATTTCAGTTTATTTTGTATGAAGTTTAACATCTAATATTTTTAAAGGTCGCAATCTCATATCCTCTATTTGATCATATCTATAGCTCCTTCGATTACACTATCCCTATATCAATGAATATAAATTTTGTTTTAATACTTATATATATCAACGCAGATTCTCCCTTACAATACGACGAAGTTTAAATACACAATTACCATATTTTTATTACATTTATGCTTTAATATTTATTATCATAGATTCATATTTCTTTTATAATATATAATATATACGACGAAGTTCCATTATTTATCAACGCAGATTCTCCCTTACAATACGACAAAGTTTAAATACACAATTACCATATTTTTATTACAACGATGCTTCAATATTTATTAACATAGATTCATATTTATCTTTATTCATTATTCGTCGAAGTTTCCAATAAATTATCGTAGATATAGTTACCATCCCTTAAACTTATCTCCTGCTAACGTTTTCTTATACACATAATCACCTAGAGTTTATTCATATTGCTTCCTTCATCTATATTTAATATCTCCCTTCCTATTTTATTTTTATTTTTCAATATCCAGTTCTCCTGGATACATGTCATATTATTGCCTGTGTCTATTAATGCCTGTAAACTTGTTTCCTCTATATTAATTTCTATTTCTGGGTTTCTGATTGTCTTAGTTTTCCGACTGACTGTGGGCACCATGCTCTTTTCTTGTCCCCACGCCTGTCCTTGCCTTAACACCGTTTACATCTCCATTGTATCTCCCATCTGCTTCATAAGTTCTATTTTCTGTGTTACTCTCATATTTAAATTCCATTTCCCATTTTCCAAACTCGAGTTGTGCCTCCACATCCATTAACATGTCCGTACCTCTGATAAATTTTCTCCATAAGCCTTGTACCACTAAGCCTTGAGACGGATATTTAACTCCTCCTATTTCTCCTATTACCATCTTCATTTTATTAAGCTTTTCAATCTTCTTATTTGTCGCGGTTTGAATGGTTAAATTTTTTATTTGCCATATTTCTAATTTTCCCATTTTATTTCTATCTCCTAACCTTCCTTGCTCTCCTAATATTTTCTCCCTTACATCTTCGACTTTCCTAAAACGTTTATCTGTTATCTTTCCTTCTCCTATCACCTTTAATTTCAACTCTCCTAACTCTTCTGTGTTTTTCTTTGTTATATTTTCTACTTTCTCTACCTCTTTTTTATTAATTTCTATCACATCAGCTATTATTTCTTTTGTTTCTTTAAAACTTGTCTTAATCTTCTCCTCTAATTCTCTATCTTTCTCCTCTAAGTCTCTTCTCACATCCTCTATTTCTTTCCTATTTTCCTCCCTTATTTCATCTTTTATTACTTTGAAATCCTCCTTCATCTCTATTTTTATTTCATATATCTTATTTAATTTTCTATTTATATTTTCATAATATATATCTAATTGTTTATGTAGATCTTCTCTCCCTTTTACACTCATTTCCATGAGAGTTCTCATCATCTCCCTCAAATCTTCATTCTCATTATTTCCCCGATTTTTTTTGTTGGGTTTGCATAGGTGGTAGTCCCCTAGCTTCTTCTACCTCAATGTTTCCTATTGGCATATCTGTGCCTTCCAATTCTATTTCTTTCATTTCTAAAATTGTCCCTTTTTCCTGTTTTTTAAGCTCTATCTCCCCGCAAATTGTATAATTCCCTCTCATCAGACATATTTTTTCTTTTTTTAACTGTAAGTAACTTATTATACAAAATTAAACAATTTTTATATATACTATAAACCTAGCCTTGATTCTATTCAACTCAGTGATTAATTTTACAAAATTTTTTCTTAATCTATTTCCAGTTCAAATGTTTTTCATATAAAAAGTTCTAAATTAATTTTATTTCAAAATCTCTCTAAATAAATTTTATCTCTTATTTTATCGAGCCCCACGTTGGGCGCCAAATGTAAAGTTTTTATAAAAAAGACGCAACGGGGTTTTATTATTAAATATTTAAATGAATAATTAATTCTTTATTATTTTATTGAATGATATTTAATTTTCTATTTAAAACAACACAAAAAAAAAAACTACTCAGGAACAATTCATAATTCTTTATTATAACATTTCTTTTATTTCAACCTTTAAACAATACACAGAACAAAAATTTACAACTTAACAATTTTTAACAAAATATACTAAACTCACTTTCTTTGATTTTTAGTTACAAATTTTCATATACCCTAGGCTAATTTTACGATCTCTTATTATCTCGGGGTTATAGCATGGGCTATATTTTTTTTAATTCTTAGGTTAATTAAATAAATTTTGAACAAACAATATTAAATTTTGAAATTAGCTTTAATAAATATTTTCCGGATGGAAATACTTTAATTTTGAATAAGCAAAAAGGCGAAACTATTTGAACTGGATTTTTTCTTATTACTTACTATTAATTAACTACAAGATATTCTAATGTACAATTTTAAACTTCCTTATTATCTTAAATGTCCATTAAAGTTTATTTTTTATAGCGCTAGATACTTATCTCATCAAATAACGGCAAATGGCTGTTTGCTCACACTAGAATTCCGTTTCTCTTTAATTTGACATTTTACACACTTAAATTCGTTTTATTTACTTCACATTATATTACCACTATATTATATTCTGAAATTCACTTCTCCTTAATTTAGTTTGGCCAATCTTCTTAACAAATCGGTATAATTTTGACGAAGTTCCTAATAAATAGAATTTTGACTGGTCTTGGCAGGTCCGATCTTGTAGCGTCACCCACGCTATCTCTCACTCAACTCTCACTACGCGTCCTTAGATTTTCTTTTAAAATGTTACAAATATGGCAGCCTCCTCCTTCTTAAAAACAAAATCAGATGGTTTATAATTTAGTTCGATTCCTTCTCACTAGAGTCAACTGCACCTGACCTTTTTCTTTACTTTCACATCTGTTAATGCAGCTGATGCAATAACGCGATTGTTTACACCAGTTTTAATTTTGTTAAACTTTAGTTGAAACTTACTGTTTCAATTTTCCTTCCTTAACAACCCTTCCAGTGTTTATTTAATTATTATTATTAGTGTGTGAAGTGTCTTTGTTTTTTTTTACTTTTGTAATATTTCGAAATGTGTGTGTTTTGACTGGACTTTTCCAAACATAACCTTACATTGTTTACAATCGTTTTTCACTTTTTCCTTCAAGTAATTACTTATGCCCTATTTTACTAATATTTACAATTTTGTTTAAATATAATTATTATTAGATTATCTTGTTTAAATTTTATTTGATACAACAAATTTCTTTATGTATTTACAGTTCAAATATCTTATTTACTAATCTAGGCTTTTACCTCAATTTAGTTTCAATTTTAACCTAACCAATCTTTTAATGAATTTCTTTTTAAATTTTGTGTGAGTTATTTCTAATATATTCTTCCAATTCTTAAATAATATTATATATAGCCCATTCTATAAATGTTACAATATATATATATATATAGTTTTGGTTGGTAAAGATTATTTAGATTTTTTGGACTAGGAGACTGACAGACTTACCTTGGTAAGAGTCCACTCTGTAGTCTTGAAATAGAAACACATAAAAGCACTTAAACAATGATATATTTCAACCACACAGTGGTCTTTGTCAATCGAAGAGAAAACACAAAAAGAAATATGAGAGAATGAAATAAAATAATTGTAATCACAGATTGTGTAGAGTAGAAATCAGATGTCACAGATGCACAGATTAAAGATATATATATTGTTTCCATGAACATATGAGTGATTATAGTTTATATAAGTCTGTCAGGGGAAAAGAGATTGGAGGCTATTAGGAAAAAAGAGAATGGATTTATCTGATGTTGAGGTTAGGGGATTCTCTGGACTTGGTATACCACTGGTATGATAGTTCCCACCTTCTCAGTTCTGAGGGATTGCAATCAGGGGGGAGTGATTTAATTATTTTTGTGGTATAGCAGTCATCAAAAGTTGTGATGTTGTGACTCACAGCATGTTGAGCTGTTGGTCTATCCATATTCATAATTTTAACATCATGTCTGTGGCCATTCATTCTGATATTCAGACCATCCGTGGTCAGGCCTATGTACTGTGCTGAGCAAAGTTTACATTGTAGCTGGTAGATGACATTTTTCGATGTACAATTATGATGACCCTGTATTTTGAAGACCATTTTTGTTGTTTGGCTGTTGAAACTATTTGCTGAGGGGTGTATTGGACACATCTTGCATCTAGGTCTATTACATGGGAAGGAGCCATGAGGAAGTTTGTGTGGTTTCTCTGCATCAGGGTCTGGTAGTTTAGGATGTACTAGGATGTTTTTCAAGTTGGGAGGTTGCTTGTACCAAATTTGCGGTGGATCGGTGAAAAGATTTTTGGTGTGGACGGAAGCTTGAAGAATTTTGAAGCCATCTCTCAATATCTTGTTGAGTTTATGTAGACCAGGATGGTAGTCTGTTATTAAAGACAGTTTATTTTGTTCTGTTTGTGGTTTAGGGTGAACCGAGGATTGTGCTGAATGAATTTGGTTTTCAATGAGTTTTTTTGGTTATCCTCTTCTCTGGAAGGCTGTTGATATCTTTCTATTAAAATCTTCCAATTCCCTATCATTCGAACAGATTCTCTTACCCCTGATTGCTTGACTGTATGGAATGGATCGTTTTATGTTTATTGGGTGGTTGCTGTCGAAATGGAGATATTGTAGGTGGTTTGTAGGTTTGATGTGAATTCCTGTGTTGATATTTCCATTCTGGAGTGTTACCTCTACATCCAAAAAGGTGATGGCTGATGTAGATTTCTCCCAGGTAAATTGAAGTGTGGAGAATTGTGTCAGGCTGTCTAAAAATTCCTCAAGTGTTGAAGCACCCTGTGTCCAAATTAGGAAGATGTCATCTATATATCTATACCAACATAATGGCTGGTGTGTTTGTGTCTTTAGAAAACTTTCTTCCAACAATCCCATGTACAGATTTGCGTATGATGGTGCCATTCTGGTACCCATTGCTGTTCCCTTTATTTGAAGGTAGTTCCTTCCCTCAAACTGAAAGTTGTTCTTCTCGAGGATGAACCTGGTCAGGTTCACAAGAGAAGGTGTAGTGGGAGAAGGCTTGCCTGGGCGTTTGTTTAAATAATTCTCTATTGCAGATAGGGCATGTGCATGAGGTATGTTGGTATAGAGAGAGGTGACATCTATGGTGACCAAAATAGTTACCGGGGGTAGAGGTACAGATATTTGTGAGAGTCGATCTATGAAGTGATTGGTGTCCTGGGTATGTGATGGAAGGTTCTTTACTAAAGGTTGAAGGTGTGAGTCGATGAAAGCTGAAATTCTTTCCGTTACTGAATTGCAGCCAGCAATTATTGGTCTACCAGGTGGAGGGATTATGTTTTTGTGGATCTTTGGTAATATATAGAATTGAGGAGTAGAGGGGTTTTCATTATATAATAATTTTAAAGATGTTTCCGAAATATTTTGTTCAGGAGCTGTATATTTGAGTAGGTCCGAGAGTAAATTGTTGAATTCTGTAGTAGGGTTATCTGTAAGTATTTTGTATGTTGTGATGTCTGACAGTTGCTTATTTGCTTCTTTGATGTAGTCTTCTTTGTTCATGATGACAGTGGTTGCACCTTTATCTGCTGGAAGAATCATAATATCTTTATTGTTTTTCAACGAAATTATTGCCGCTTTTTCTAATTTGGTAAGGTTAGGATTAGTCTTCAGATTTTTAGTGAAATTTATATCGGTGATGCTTTGCATGATAAAGTTGATGTAAAGTTCAATGGGGTGATCAGGTGGTAGTGGTGGTGGATCCCAGTTGGAGGGTGGTTTGAATTTTGCAAGACATACGTCTATGTTTGTATCCGTTTTGAAAGTTGGTGTCTGAGCTATATAATTTTTTATCCTAAGTTTTCTGGCAAAGCTGAAAACATCTTTTCCTAACTTGAATTGGTCTATTTCCTTAGTTGGTGTGAATGTTTTTTGATTTGGCCAAAAAGATTTATTTCTTGAATGCAGAGTTTGAAAGTTTATGTATTTTATTCTTTGCAAGATTGTCTTGCAGTATGTATGCTTTATTGAGAGTATCTTCCATTTGTTGTATTAGATATGGAAAATTGGAGGTAATTAATTTGGCAGTTGAGGTTAGTAATGCAGATAATTTGACTTGTTCTCGTTTGTGACACTGTAAGACCAAACGTGTAATTTGGAAAGAGTTGTTTTTGTAAATTGAAGAAATAACAGTTTTGATATACTGGGGCATACCTGACAGTGGTGATTTCATATTTAAACCCTTTGGTGTAATGCCTAGATTTAGGCATGCTTCTAAAAACAGTATATGCATGTTTATTTTTGAGATTTTAGAAGCCAGGTTTTTAAGCTGTTTCAAATACAGCTTAGGAAGATTCATTATATATAAGATAGGAAAGGAGGAAAGAACACATACAAAGATAGGGAAGGAATATGCAATCTGTGATTACAATTATTTTATTTCATTCTCTCATATTTCTTTTTGTGTTTTCTCTTCGATTGACAAAGACCACTGTGTGGTTGAAATATATCATTGTTTAAGTGCTTTTATGTGTTTCTATTTCAAGACAACAGAGTGGACTCTTACCAAGGTAAGTCTGTCAGTCTCCTAGTTCATATATATATTTATATATGAAGTTGATATATTACTATTGTAAATACTTTTATCCACCACTAAGTGCAATAATTTTACCTTGTTGTGATGAGGCACCTTTCGGTCACTTGACCATTGTCGAATCACTGATATTTTTCTGGTGTAGATGTTCGGTCCGTGATGTTGGTATTTGTTGACGTTACACGCACTTTCTCTTGATCTGCGTGTATGATGTTTTTATATAGTATGTCTTCTGTATATGTGGTCTGTAAGTTCATTAAATTGTTTGTTTGTTTTTATAAATCTGGTATTTTTCTAGTGAGTTTAATTCTATTGGGTTATTATTTATTTCAAGTATGGTTAGGTTATTTTCGTAGTTTGTTATTTCATGTTTATGTGATATTAGGTGTGCTGCAACATTTGATACTTTTGTATTTTTATTTTTGAATGCTCTGTAATGTTCTTCAAATCTTATTTTAAATGATCTGGTCGTTTTCCCTATGTAAAATGCATTGCAGTCGTTACATGTAATTTTGTAAACTCCTGATAGGTTATGTTTTTCTGTATTTGTTTTGGGATTTGTGTTATTAAGATATTTTATTATTTTGTTGTTTGGTTTGTATGTTGGAGTGTAGTATTCTTTGTTGTATATATTTGTTAGTTTTTCTATTTTGTTGTTGGTGTATTTATATTTTAGGTAGATTTTTTTATTTTTGTGTTCAGATTGTAGTGTCGTGTTGAGGTTAGGTTTTTTGTAAATTTATTGTATATGTTTTTTATAAGGTGTTTGTTGTATCCATTTTCTATTGCTATTTTTGTAATGTTATCTAATTCTTCATTTAATTTTTGTTTGTTATCTTGTGTGTATTTTATTGCTTTATTTATCATGTTGCTGTAAGTGTTAATTTTGTGTGTCCAGGGGTGGTTAGATTTGTAGTGTATTGTGGTGTTGTTGGAAGTAGGTTTTCTGTGTACTGTAGTTTCTATTGTTATTTATATTTAATGTGATGTTAAGATAGTTAATTGTTCTGTTTGTTTCTGTTTCGACAGTGAACTGTATGTTTTCGTTGTATATATTTAGTTTGTTTAGTATTATGATGTGTTCGTTGTGAATGGTGGGTTGGTATATTACAAGTATATCGTCTATGTATCTTGTACATAGTAAAATATTATGTGTGTTTAGTATAGGTTTAATTATTATTTGTTCAAAGTGTTGTAGATATATTTCTGACATGACTGATGATATGGGTGATCACCATATCACTATGGGGAGTCTCCCATGGGGAGTCCAGTTGTTTGTTGATAGCATTTATTGTTAAATCGGAAGCAATTTATGCTTTTCTTGTAACTGTTATTTTCCGCAATGTGAAATATCCATTTTCTTGCATTTTATTTTGATTAATGGCAAACTGTAATCTGTTTTTCATATAACAAAACATTTATGTTTCACACAGTGACATGAATTATATTGCCTAAATACATTTTATTTTCTAAATCATCAGAACTTCATTTTTTTATACTCTCAAAACCAAAGAGCTTTATTATATTATTTTCTGCCTTTTCAACTGTTAATTGATAAAACCAAGTAATAAAACTATCAAAGTGATATTTCTTTAAAGTAATAAAGGCTTCCCATCTTACCAAACTTTCACATTAAGTTGGCCTCTTGAGAATATGCACTCAGGTCATTTTAAAATGTATAACCATGCAAGAAGACATAGAGTTTTATTTTTTAACAAAAAAATATAGTATGTGTGTCCCTTTACTACTTTTTAATAAACTGTGAAAACAAATTAAAAATGTAAGTAATTTTTATATATTGATATGTTTTACAGGGTTACATTAATGCCCATGGACTTTGTGAAACAGACATAAACAATTTGTTTCGTATTACCTCTTCTGGTGAGTCCTTAGATTTAAACAGACCTCAACACAGTCCTCTTCATCGGATGCAGCAGTTCCTTACTACTGTTCATGACAGCTGTTATCATATCCTTGGTCATGCATTTCCTTCATTAGGCAGAGATCTTCATGAGTTACCTCATCTAGCTGACAGTCTGATTGTTACTGTACTTTCCAACATTGAGGTAAGTATTTCATAAATGTGTATTTAAATTCCATGTTGCCTTTTGACTTTTCGATCACTTATTACTGAATATTTCTGAACTAAGGATCACCTTTATTAGCTTTTTGATGTTTCATTTAACAATTGTAGGTGGTTTGTTGCTACTTACAGGCAAGTCAAATTTCCTAGCTTGTGTAGAAGGTATATAAACATGCTATATAAACTTTTTTGCTAGCCACATCTACTCTTTATCTAATAAGTGAAGAACACCTTTAGTCACAAGATGTATGCTTTTGTACGCCTTGAGTAAATTTCTTTTGCAACCTTAATACTTAACGATTGTATAAATACTGAGATGGTTAAATGTGCTGGCAAAATAAATGTATAGAGTACTTGAAACATATATCTTGTACTTAGTAATGTTCTTATCTGCTAATTATATATTCTTTGGAGCATTGTGCTTCAGTTACTATCAGTAAGAGTAACACTAAGAACTCGAATCTATTTAATATAAATAGGTGTTGAAATAACAAAGATGATTAAAATTTAATAAGTCATGAATTTTGTATTGATTTAACATGATTTGTATGAATATTGATTTTACAATATTTGGTTTTCAATAAATTTGTATTATACTAACAACATCATTTAATTTATAAAGTATTGTCAAAATCGTTTAATAACGAACTTCAAGGGACTGTCAGTTTTTGCACGTTGTAGCCAGTGTTCTCTGTAAGCGATACTATAGGTTATAACAAACAGTTTGTTATGAATGACATTACACTGGTTAAAACAGTCAGTTTATTATAAGTTTATGATGCAAAAATGTATAAATTAATCCACACCTACATTATTATATACTCATTTGTATGTTTTTATTGTACTTATGTAAATCTATATACATACATAATATGTATTGAAATGAGTAAAGGTAGTCAATAAACAATACTCACAATGTAATCAGTAGTCAAAATCTATGTATTATAAAAATGTAGTCATACATATATGTACCTAATATTTATTTTTTTAAAAAGGCAAAGATGAGGGGGAAAATACATATGTATGTATTACAGAGTATGTACATATAAAATTTCACAATATGAAGAGTTAGAGAAAAAAAGTCTGTTATTTTTATTTGTCAGATTCCTTGTAAGCATAAAACATTTTTTTGATTGAAGTGGAAATAGCCGATATGGGCTCTTTTATGCTTTGGGAAGTTTCAAATGTCTGAACAAATACTCTTATAGTGGAACAAGCAGCATACGCTTCAGCAACCGCAGGGATTTTGCCAAAATCTTTCGATTCTTCGCCAGCCTTATCAGTATTACGTTCTACAGTAGTTTGGTACCTCAGTGGGATATCAATGTCCGATAGTTCTTTACAAGTGATGATTTCAGAACAGAGAAGGAAGGGAAGCGGCTCTCTGAATATATGTTTGTGTAATATCTTTGTATAGCTCATAATAACTTTCTCTTTTGATAGTTGACTATTGAAACATTTCTCTCCTCTAAATTTTAAAGAGTGATCGGGTGTCAGTCTAAAAGATAACCTCATCTCACCATTAAAAGTTTCCTCATCGCTGTAGCCGACTTTCAGATTAGGACACACATTTTCAATCCACTAATTTGTAATTGATCGATCAACAACTGCTGACTCGCTTGAAATACACATGAAAATATAATGGCGAGATCGGTAAAATATAAACATTGAACGTAGAAAGGATTACACTGAAACAAATCCTTGAAAATCAACCATAAGGCCTTTACCCGAAGCATAGGATCAATCGCAGGTACATTGTTTGCTTGTTGTTGTTTGAATCAATTGAGCAAAGCATTTTCAATGTCAAGTGTGATTGGAAGACTGAACGTGTTTTTCTTTTTCACACTTATTAATTTACGTAGTAATTTTCTCTCGGAGCTTCAACATTCCAGCAATTGTTGAGTGTGGGGTTTAAATTCATTGGCAATCAAACTAGTAGTAACACCTGAATCAACTTTGCAAACTGTTTTCAATTTTAAACATTGCCGTGACATGTTTTTGTGAATGAAGGCAAGACACAACTGATTTTAAAAACTTGGGTGAGTTGGGGTTGAGTAAACAAAACCTTGGTTTTTATTTCGAGAATGAATTGTTTCAATTGGTTTAAACTTGAAATTGTATGCTATAACCAATAACTCCTAATGTTCCAAGAAATGTGTTTGCTCTAACTGACGTATTCATTTTAACTTATGTGTTTGTTGTAAGCAATATAATTAATCCCATATATGTTATTTTGTGACTGACTGTTTGGTTTGTTATATCCAATTGTACATTATAGCCGATGCTGTTATAAACAATTTCGACTGTATGTAAACAATTTGCAACCAGTAAGAAAAATTAACAATTAAATAAACAAGAAAGTTATTTAATTTAATTTTTATTGCTAATGGTATTTAGCTTATATAAAAAATATTGTTTTTGAGGTAGATTTCTGTACATATAAACTTTATAAAAACTATCAAGGTAATAACTTTTCTTCTATTACAGCACATTCCAGATTACAGGCTAAGGCCAATGGTGCGGATCTTTTTTAAAGGTTTCATCGTCTCTTGTCCTTCTAATTGTTACGATACTGTTGTAATACCTGTCTTAGCACACTTCACTCCTCGCAGTAAGTATCCCAAAGTGTTCATCAGTAATTTGGTCTATTTAAAACAGTGCCATATAGATGACTTTTATCGATTTTCAGCATTTGAGACAGTTTTAAACTGATCTCTGCAGGTCTATAGAATTTAGATAAAATTTATTTATTTTCTCATGTAACACAACAATGTATTTTTGGAAGTCAGATTTATAATTTGGCATAATCCAAGCACTCAGTTTCTAAAATATAAAAACAATTGTAAGGCAGTGTATGTTTGTAGGCAAAAACATTGCTTAGGAGTAGATATAAAAGAGTGTTTTAAGGTTTCGTATTTGGCTTACGGGTAGGTATAAAAACAACCTCTATATACCTATTGCATCAATCTTTCAACAGCAGGTTTAAGCGTAGCATAAGGATTATACAGGAAGAAAGGATGAATATCACGTAAACACTGGAACACCTATGCAAACTGTTGCAGTTTGACTCTGTATTATCACTTCAAAATGTCGAATGCAGCTGATCTGCTTTTTGACTATATAATAAGAGTTTTGACAGCAAGTACTGTTTTAGCAACAGAAAATCATCAATAAATAAGTGAAGTGTATTGCCTCGGTACGATGATGTAGATTTTACAAGGATAGAAGGAAAAATGTCCAAATTTAGTGGCAATCATATGCCATCAGTAATCACGGAAGATTTGATCATTGCTGTAAATGGACAAATTCTCAATTTTTAATTTAAGCATTGAAATTTGTGAACGTTGGAAGAATTTTGCAAAAAATTGTCCCTGAAAGTAACCAATTTCTTAAATTGTGCTCACATTGTGTTCCCAAGATTCTTACTAAGAAACAGCAAATTAAAAGAAGTCAATGGCTTGTGCTCTGACATGAAGTTTTGTTATTACAGTTTATGTATCTAGGAAAAACAATATATGCATCTATTTTACTGCACTTCTTTGACTAATCTTCAATATGAAATACAGGGTAATTGACATTGCCTTCTGACATTTAGAGGTTTTTTGATGATGACTATACCAGATCATATTATATTAGTCAAATCCAAAATCTTAACAGATTTTTGGATCTGTCAGATAGTACTGTCCTGTCTTGGGACTAAACTAACCACTGGTTTTGCTACATAAGAGAGTTTATCTGTGGCAAGTAGCTTCAAGTGACGCAGAAGAAAGAATCTGTTGAAGACTAGTTGCCCACAAAAGCAGAGATTATCTATAACTTTGGCATACAAAACTGACAGATATTTAATTTAATTTAGTACATTATTATATGATCAAACAGAAATGGAAACAGTTGAAGCTTATAACATGACACTCTGTAACTTTACGGTCTACGTAGCTTGACACCGATATCAAGCTATGTGTGAACCACAGTCTATGTATAGTTTAATGGGGTGTCGGACACCGATATTTTCTGGCACATTCTTATGCCAGGGATCGATTTTTTTGGTGTATTTGTTTATTTCTTTATCTGAATGGTGCCTCTAGATGGCGTGTAGATCATACTCATTGTCCATTTAGCCTCCCTACCCTTTCATTTGAGCTCCTCTCACTCTGAGTTATTTCAGTTGGGCGTTAGTGATGGGTTTTTAAAAATTTATAATAGTAGAAATACTAACAAATAGCACAAGACAATTAATCATCTTATGTTATCATTAGTATTTCTACCATTGTATTTTATTACAAGTCTTTAGTATCATATCTTTATTGTTTAAAAACTTCATTGTCATTGCTTTTGAAAACTTAGACTTGGAAAGAATTACTTGTGTCTTATCATTTTAATAATGGCTGAGAAGAAACATACGTAAGTAATAGCCTCTATAATTATAAAGCTACAGATAAAATCGCTTTGGGCTTAAATGTCAGGCAGTCAAACACAATTGGATGAAAGTATAAGAACACAAAAATTTAATCTTGGTATTTTAAAGAAATGTGTACAGAATCTTTTGAGGAAAGGATAACTACGAAGTTTGCAGATTTTGAGAAAGTTAGTGAGGCTTTATATCAGTACTTTTGGATTTAAAAGGGAAACATGATGCCTATATCAAGGTCTATCCTACCATTTTATAAAGAATTAGAAGGAGATGGTGAATTCTCAGCAACCAATGGGTGGCTGGGTCATTGGAAACAATTATACTGCATGTGTTAAAACAACTTATTGTCTGTCGTAAAAAATTATTGGTAGGCTCTGACAATAAATGTGATTTCAAAACTAAACTGTGTAACTGTATTGGAAAAAAATTGGCCAGCAAGATCACAGATTTACAACTATGACAAAACTGGCCTAAAATTATTGTATACTGCCTGCTCAAAGTTTAATATCTTCAGTTTCTCTCTGATTGATAAAGGATTCAGCGTGTCTGACATATATAATTACTTAATGTTCTTATATGTCTGCTTTCAGATTACATACTAGACTATTACCAAGGTAAGTTTCTCAGTCTCCTATTTAGAACAAAATATCTGAAATAAGCTTTTAAGCTCTACCAGCAGTAACTAAAAGTGCAGCTTTACAAAGTGAAATACAGTAATACCTCGACTTACGCTACCCCGTCTTATGCGATTCCCAAGTTACGCGGTTTTAAATCATGATTTCCGAGTTACGTAGAAACTGGCCTGTTCTGGAAGAAAATGCTTATGAGAACTTTTATAGTTCATGAAGAGAAAATTGTTTCAGGTTTTAAGGTTGCCAAAGACCGATGGACAGTAATATTTAGCGCAAATACAGCTGTTGACTGTAAGTTGCAACCTCTCATAGCTTATAACTCAGAAAACCGGAGGGCCTAAAATAATATATTTCTAAAGCTAGCTTGCCCGTGATTTGGATGTCGAATCGGAAGGCTTTGGTGACAGCTTTTTTTTGAGGACGGGTTAGGTCATCATTTTATACCTCAAAACGAACGTTATTGTCGGTCTAAACAAATTCCTTTTAAAGTAATTCCTATTAATTGACAATGCACCTGGCCATCCTCCTACTACTTTAACTAATTTCGACACACGCGTGAAAGTGATATTTTTGCCACCAAACACAAATAATTTGCTTCAACCGATTGATCAGGGAGTTATCAAAACATTTAAAGCTTTATTACACAAGAAGATCATTTGCGCATCTACATGAAGACTATGAGACAGAACAATGAGCTCACTGTTGAAGATTTTTGAAAACAATTAAATGTTTTAAATGCTTTGAGAATCATTGGACAATCTTGAAATGAAATTTCACAAAAAAAAACTGAATTTTGTTTGAAAAAAGGTGTTTCTATTTTTTTTGCCACTGAAACTCAAGCGGAATTAGTGCCAGAGTCAGATGAAATTGCTGATATGGTTGAAGAAGTTGTCGGTTTTACCAGAAAACTAAATTTAGAAATGGATAATTACGACGTTCAAAAACTGCTGGTTTTACAGAACCAGGAACGGACAATTAATTGACGAGCTCAGAAATGCGTGAGCAAGGCCAAGACCTTAAAAACGCAGATTCTTTAGGCCCAGTTGACGTAGAAGACGAAATGACAGAAACTTGACAAACTACCTTATTTTAATTGAGCGAGGTATACAAATTTTGGAAATCATAAAATACAACAAGGAGCGTAATTCTGCCACAAAACAAAAAAATTAGGGAGTTACAAGGAAATTCTGCATGAGAAGAAAAAATCTTTAATTCTTCAAATGAATTTACTAGATTATGAATACATTCATGTCAAAATAACTTTTTTTTACTTACTTCTTTGCAATATTTATGTATATAATACAATTTTTTGTTATATTATGTATGTAGGATTTTAATACATTTTAATACATACAAATTTTTTTTTTAATTATTAGTTTATTTAGTCTTTGATTCCAGTTAAACATGATTCCTATGTGACTGTATGTAAAATTATATCCTGACATATCCTAAAATTCGATTTACCCGGTTATTGCTCGGTCCACCTATTGCGTAAGTACGGGATATTACTGTATTATAAAGTCAACAGAAGATCAATGCTTGATTGGGAAAGCTAAAATGCTAAGAGTTTTTAAAAAATATAATGTGCTCTGCTTATGGATATGTTTGCTGGTTTGGTATAGAAACCAGCATATCATACAGAAGGAAAAATAAGTTTTTAAGGACAGGAGTTTTCACCAATTTTTCTTTCAGACATCTACTTAGGAAACATTGCCTATTTTAGATAATGCTACTTACAAGGATAGTAATGAATGCGGAAATACAAGCACTCTTTATTTCACTGAATGTTACCGTACTCTGTCAGCTGAAGGACCGAGACATTTGGCTACTGTAAATAAAAGATACAGGGGCAAGCTTCTTTTTTCTGTAGTCCTATCTTTAGATGTATGTCACATATACCTCTTAACACGATCCAATATTTTAATTAATAATTGCCGGGAGGACCACAACAGGATATATAGCCGTCTGCTGTCTGTTTAATCACAGACTGTGTCTGGTGGAGACTGAGTTTTGTTATACAATAAAACTTCTTAGGTTTTAATGGTGAAACTCGGGAGGGCTATTTATCCTTAAAAGAACTTCAGTTGACATGTTTACAGTTCACAAATCATCACTTTGCTTTTAATATACATAAAATGTTTACACAACCCTTAAAACCATAAAGGGGGTGCAGTTTTTAATTAATTATAAAAATAAGTAAAACACTGAGTGCAAAGGTGCTTCAAAGTGAGGTAAGGGCTACTTGTGGTGTGAGAAAGAGCAGAACTAGATGAGCTTTTAACAAAGCAAAAGAAACCCTATCATGGTTTACATGTGAAGAAGCAATTATCTTGGTATCTAAAGAGGTTGGCCAAGATTACTATTTGAATAATTTAATAGGCATTGCACTGCATACTAGCATAAAAAGTGTGACCAGGCTACTCGTGAATGTACACTAGCAGATGTCAGAAATTGCAACTGAGGGACATGCATGTATTGAAATAGTGCACAGATGATACGACACTGAATTTAAAATATTGTCACAATACGGCATGAAAGATATGGCATTATCAATGCGTAAAGAGAAATTGATTTGCTTAAGGTAAATAAGTTTTATGATGAATTGGAAGAGCCTGACTAATTCTGAATGTATGAACATTACGAAAAAAATATGCTGATGTCAAGATAGTTGAACAATTCTGTTATAGAATGGATATGCTTGATGGAACCAGTAAACCACTTGGAGAAGAAAATATAATCCATGCTATTAAAGATTGAAGGAAAGACGAAAAAAAGACGACGCTGATGATGACCAAAACATCTGTTCATAAACAGAAAGGTATAATAACAGTGATGGCCTGCGATATGTGAGGGAAAGCTGCCATATTTAGAACAAGATTCATCTGAAATGGGCATTCTTTTCCTTCATCACCTTTGAATAAAGCTTCCAGATGTGTAGTTATATGCGAGGAACAGGCATCAATTATGAAGTTTTTCCATTAACTTTATTTTTATTATGTTTAGAAAGTTCATTGTTTGTTTAAGTAATTTTATCTGAACTTTGTTCTTTTATATTAGACATTTAGTACTGTTATATTTAATATTGTTATAGTATAGAGGATAGGTTAGTAAAGTTTTTTGTATTATTAATGTTCTGGACGACCTTACAGTCCATAATGTGTTGAGTTATTAAGCTCCCACTGTTTTCACAGAGAAATACAATTTATAAAAATAACCCGTCTGGAAAAAACATACTCAGGATACCCTCAGAGTGCCTACCTGTTTTTATGAGAATTTTTCTACTTTTAGAAGAAGGTTCAAATTCTTGTCATCTCTATTCATAACAACTGGTTAACCGTCAAATTCAAAATATCGTTGAAGTACAAAATGATAATCTTTTAGTTAGGTATCATTTATTAAGGAAAAGGTTTAGTTTTGGCCAAGTAAATGAACAGCTATTAAACTAAAACAAACATTCAGTTAATTAGCTGTGACTGTCTGGGCAATAAGCAGGCAATGCATGTCTAATAATACATTGGAGCAGAACAAAAGGCAAACTGTAATCTAAACGAAGCTCTAAATAAGCATTATTATCATTGGAGGCGTCAGCTCCGCTAAAATATTAGAAATAAGACGAAAGAGAGAGATAGTCGCGGTAGTTAACGTGGCTGAAATTGCACATGAATAAAATGAAGGCAGGCGGCAAAAACGCCTAATAGACAAATAATAACAGTGTTTATCACTAATTAAGCCTCGGGAAAATAGGCACAAGTTTATGTTAAAAGTATTTGGAACTGATTAACACTTACCCTAAGCTGAACAAAGGGGTTGCGTGCGCGGGCGGTTTGATGTCTTCTGGACTTCTGCAGCAGGGCCCTGGGTGAAGTGGTGATGGTCAGACGGCTCGTGCTGTAAAACTTAATAAACGGAGTTCAATTCTACTACTATTCACAATTGAATTAGTCTTTAAATAATTGCGAGCGACTCCGTAACGGCGGCTTGTAACGGTGAGGTTAAAAGTGCATTCGAACACGGCACTTAGACTAAATAATATACACTTTCGCGGTTAACGAGCATATAAAACAAGTACAACTCGAAACACTTAAATTTAGACATGCGCGGGGCGAACTTAACGTCCACGAGGTTAGCTAATACGTTTAATACCCGCAACGGACGTGCTGGTCTGTTCGCGGCAAGCAGGAGACTGGGGGGTAGAGGAAACTGTGCTAGGGTGGGGATTAGGCGCGCGCCAAGGGACAACGTGGTCTTAAACTATCGACGATAAACCATAGATTAAGCTATCGATTAGACAAAGCACAGCTGATTGAATTCGATACTGGAGCTGTTTAATCTACCAAAGCTGACTCCAACAATCATGTTAATTATGATCCGTCAAGGATCATCCGTTATTATTATTATGATCCGTTAATTATGATCTCCTGTAAATACAGTAAACTCCCGATTATCCGTGGGCGGTTTAACTGGTTTGCGGATTATCCGGGGTCTGCCATTGTTTTACATATATCCAGTTTTTATTCCAATCAGATTCATGTGTTTAAATTTCCAAACGGTGAATTACGGCGTAAACACATATTAAGCTTAATAGAAGTTAAGATGAAGGGAATAGATATGTACGTACTAATTTTTACATTGAAAGGGAAGCATCCCGACGCGGGCCAGGAAAATAAAAGGGAGAGCAGACTACTGTATATAAGAGACAATGACAAAATGCTTGGACGCCTAAAAACCTAATGTGTATCATAAGATTGTAAACAAATGTCAGCTAATCTCGGCTATAAATAGTCTAGGACATGACATATGCATTACCCATGTCTGTCATATACATTATCGATCTTTATGGCTTTGTGACACAAGTAAACACTGTGCAACAAAATGGTTAGATCTCACATTAAAGCTAAAATCAATGCTCACAAAAAAAAAAAAAACGAAAGTGAAAGATTTTTTTTGTATTATTTGTAAAGGAAATTAAATATGTACATAGATACTTATTTTTTACATATACTTATGTACGTATTGTAAATAGTTAGACTTATAAATGTACATGTTATAATACATCGACATTTTAAATTATTTACTGTAGTCTATTTATTTTGTCCTCTGAAGATTATTTGTGAATTTCATTAACCGGGGTCATTATTTGTGTAACTTATCGTATAATAATCGATTATTGATAGTTTTGCGTATTCTTCGTTCATAGCGGATTATCCGGGGAATTCGTTATCCGGCGCTGCCGGGCCACCCTATTCCACGGATAAACGGGAGTTTATTGTATAACTATTATTTTTGTAAATTTTGTTGTATCTTAATTTGTTATTTGTGGTAATAAATTAATTGTCTAATATTCTGTTGAATGCTTAGAGAAATATACCTATTTAACAATTTAAAAAACTTTTTATGAAGTGCTACTACTTTTTAAATTGTTTCATACTCTTCTCTGTAGTGAAATAACTTCTTTTATGTAACTAATATTTAATACAAATAAAGTTTTATAAAATTAGATATTTTTGTATAATAGTTCTTTTTTAAATTTGAGTTGAACTTTAATTTCCTCTGGCATTCCTATTTTGTTTTAATTTGTTACTTTTGACATATTTGTGTATCTGTGTTGCAATTTTTTGTATTTGATTATTAATATTTATCAACACAAATCATTATGAACATAATAATTTTTACTATAATTATTTCTTGAGTGTATTTTTATAGGGATGGCATTAAAATTGTATTATGTTTTATTCTAGTGTTGACAAGGTTAAGTGCAAAATGGCAACATATAGCAGAACAAAAGGAAAATGGTAACGTGGACGAAGAAAACACAGACACACAAGTAATTAATACCATTTATTAAATTACTAACAATATTGTTAAAACCAAATTGTAAGCCACAATGTAGTTTGTTTAGTCACTTGGTTTGTATCTGTATAATCAAGTCTTTGTGTTTTAAGGTTTTTATTGCACATGTATGACATGTTATAAATAATGTACTGAGATACAGGATTAACCCTTAGCACTCGGATTTTTGTAACATGCTTTGCTTCCCCACTTGTAATTAAATTGAGACAAATTTCTCACCTGCAGATTGCATTATTGTTTATGGAAAACTTTGTTTTCTTTTATATGATTTAAGTAAACTAAGATGTTTTTATTTACTAATACTGTATGTACATGATTTTATTATCTTATTTGTAGTTTTGCAGAGTATGATATTTTTGAAAAAAGTCTTCCGGATGAAGTCCTGGTTTTCTGCCGCATGTTTTGTAGTGAAAAACTGTTTCCTTCTACCTCCTTTTATCTTCCTGTTACTGCAAACTACACAATCCTTAGAACTATTTTTATCATTGGAAAAGATTAAATGTAATTTCCCATTCAATCTTTCTTCTTTGTCAGTAGTTGATGGCCGACCCTTCTCACTGTACGGGTTATTCCTGATATCACCAATGCGTTCCCTCACCAAGTTTTGGCGAAACTATTTTTGTTTAACAGGATTTTCTCTCATTTCCTTTTTTTGTTATTATAGATAGTAAAACTATTTACTACAGCTACATCTAATAGCCAGAAAAACATTTTCCTCCACCATTTATTTGTTCGTCTCGTAAAACTGCATGGTTCATTATATTGAACAGCTAAATCTACACCACCCATAAACTGGTTATATTTACAAATACCTGTTGGTTTAGTTATTTTGTTTATGAAACTGAACTACATTCTAATAAATCAGTATCAAGTAAAAGATCAGGAATTTCAGAATCGCTAATTGCACGTGAAGCCACGGCAAACTACGAGTAAACAAATAACCGGCAAAACTGTTACCTACTTGCAGCTTACAACGTAGCGGCAAACTAGATTTTGTGATGACTCACATATTCCTAGGCATTTTCAACTTAGTTCACATTATTGTCAAAAGAGTGTAGCACCAAACGGGGAAAAGATTGAATGTCGTGGGCTTCGCCACAGACGAGTTATAGGCATTTGAAAATCGTGTCGGGTGACCCCCGACATACGAGTAAACTGCAATATACGCTTGGCGGGGCTCCCCCGTCAGTCAAGTGCTAAGGGTTAAACATCATAAAATTGGAGAATGGGTTGCTGAGGCAGGAATATAAACTTTGAAGAAATAGCTAATTTTATTACAATGAAAATATTGGAAAGAACCCTAATACAACAAAAATAATAAAAAATAACAAATAAAACAAGTTACTTAAAATTACTTAAAACCCTTATGTACATTTCAATGACCATGTCATCATCATCAGAGGGTCTTATTACAAAATGACAATCTAGTAAATAAGAAGTTACAAACTAGAATGACCTCTAGGTTAAGGCGAGACATCTCTTGTGTAATATCAGTTTGTTTACAAAGAATAGTTAACTAGTTTGTACTGCACCAAAATCAGTGGCGGTTTGTCCAAAAGGGCTCTAGGGCGCAGCCCTCCCAATTACAAAAAATAATTTTTAATTAATATTCATTTGTCTTAAATTAGGTTAAGAAGAGCTTAGAATTATTTAAGCAATGTTAAAACCATAAAATATTTAGCAGTTGACGCACGAAATTAGCCGCAAGAACCGCGCGGGGCTCACAGCAGAGAGCCCCAGACTAGTGCATTGAGTGTGCGTGGAATAAGCTGAAACAGCCAACACCGTGCGGTGACGTCACTCAACGCGCCTGTTACGGGTGGCCTGGGATGGAGTCCCGTAGTCATGCGCATGCGCTGAGAAATGACTAATCAGTGCTGCTACTACAATTCTATATGATTTAGGAAGCAGCATTGTAGGCTTATTTGTAATGTTCTCACAATGTTTCCATTTATAGATCCTTTGATGCGCATACACAGTGGCCTAATATACTTTTAAAAGTAAAACTTGATTCACACTACTCGTTGAGTACTCGTTGCTTTAGCATAGGCAATCACTTAACTACCCAACCTAGCAACATTTCGTAAATCACATTGTAATACGTCTATCAGTTTTAGCCTTGTTAATATATTAATCAATAAGTATAACTTGATAAAAGTTGTAGGTGCTTAGAATGTAAAACGAGTTAAATGGGTATCAAATTTCAAAATTGTCTCCGCACCTCGTAAATCTGGCTAGACCCCTTGTCATGAGCCCCACCAATGTAATTGGGCAGGAGCCGCCACTGACCAAAATAACTTTGTAGCTCATAGCTTTATAATAGCATTGTAATCATTCAAACTAATTTAAGACAATTTTGATGATTATCTTGATATTGATGATCTTTGATGAGTGTTTTTTTCTGTACTTGAACTTTGACACAACATAAATGCTAGTCTGTAATTAATGGGTTGCACATCTTCAGCAAACTTTAGGCTCATTGAATGCTAAGTCAGAGGGGTCTTGGTGGTGGCACATTATCAGTGACCTTGAGGTTGATTGACTGCTTGGGGATTCTTGAGTTGTTACATCGTCAGCAACCGGATATATTGATTACTTGAAATGTTTTTACAAGTGACATCTTTCAGCACCTTTTTGTTCATTGATTGCTTAATCAGAAAGTTCTTACCAGGGGCATACCCATCATCAACCTTAACATTCATTGATTGCTTAGTCAGAAAGTTCTTACCAGTGACACACCCATCATCAACCTTAACATTCATTGATTGCTTAGTCAGAAAGTTCTTACCAGGGGCACACCCATCATCAACCTGAACATTCATTGATTGCTTAATCTGAAAGTTCTTACCAGGGGCACACCCATCATCAACCTTAACATTCATTGATTGGTTATTCAGAAAGTTCTTACCAGTGACACATCCATCATCAACCTTAACATTCATTGATTGATTAACCAGAAATTTCTTACCAGTGACACACCCATCTTCAACCTTAACATTCATTGATTGACTAGTCAATGGGTTCTTACTGGGGACACATCTTTCAGGACCCTTTAGTTTTACTCACTGTTTAGTTGGAGTGTTTTACAGGTAACACATCTGTCATCACCCTTCAATTGCTAAACAGAATGAAGTGACGTTATTTCTTGATGAATAAAACAAGATGTGGCAATCAGTTACAAGTTGATGGTGTATTATTCAATTCCTTCTACTAGCTTACACTCTTCTTATATATATCTTGTACAAATTTTCAATCGTTAATAAAATACATTTTTAGACTTCAAATTGCGTTCAAATACATTTTTTTACCTGTAGTGGATAACAATTGATGTTAACACAGTTTTTTCAAATATTTATTCTTTAATTAAATTATGAAAATTTGGGGACTCTAGGCCGGATTCTAACTGAGTATCTTCATGTTCAAAGTCTAGCGCTTTTGGCGCCGAGCTAACTTTCTCATAGCTAAAAGTGTATTTCTCAAAGAAGTATATGAATTTTTATTTTGCTTCCATCTGGTTGTCGTCAAAACCTTCATTGTACAACCTTAAATTGTTGCCATGGTTACCACACAATATCAAAAATAATGCTCAAAGATTAAAAATGAATGAAAAGAATAAAATAAACAAACAAACTGGATTATCGGTATCGAACCTTGCTTCACAAATGGACAATACAAGAGGAAAGAAAATACAACACAATGCAAGCAACAAAAAAATGTTAAAATAGTAACAAACAAAAATAGTCCAACCCCATATTTAAAAAAGAAAATGGAAATTGCATGGAAATTCACTTTCTATGTTGCCACTTGATATTTCTATCCTAACATATGTATATACATTTTATATTAGTTGTAATTATAAAATGAAAAGAAACTAAGATACAATTTTTCTTTGTTGACTTGAGTAGGAATTGACTTGAAAACTTTTTTTACATTACTTTGATATTACTAGTTAAATTAAAATAATAAATAATTTTTTTATAATTCATTAGTAATTAATAACATAGTCAATGATTTTGTTAACAGATTCTTTAGTCACTACATTACTGTTATAATAGTCTAACAACAAGACTGATATTTATCCAACTCGAAAGGCCTTATTTTAATATCATTTAATTATAATGCATGATTAAATATTGATCAATAAACAACATAGATTATCTATACTGCAATTGATCAAAATTAATTTTAACGCTTTGTATATAACTCAACAATGTTTTTAGAGGCCTTAAAAAAGACGACTTAACTGGACATTTTTAGGATTTTCATACAAATTCACAACTTTGTAATTATTGCCCAAGAAAATTAAACTACATATTAAAATAAAGGTGTTGAAATAAGGTTTCATAAAATATATACTTTTATTTACATTTATATATATATAGATTTATTCAGAAAAGTTCTATAGATTTAAAAAAATGGAAAATGAAACAAAAATTGTGTTTGAGTTAAATTGGTTAATTATAGAGGTGAACCACTTTCATAATGTTTTTTTTGTTGCCTAAACTGAATAGTGAGACTCACAGTCTGGATAATAGACAAATTTGATTTCCCAAACCATCAAATATCCTATTATAATTAACAACTGTTGATGATATTTTGGCCTAAATCCATAATAATAATTTTAAAAAAATAGAATTACTTTCACCAAAGCACAGTCAGATTCCAATAAACATTCATGAGTCTTACGTATTATGTCTTTTTTTAAAATGAGCACTCATATTTGCCCTATAAAATAATACAATATTATTTTCAAAAATAATTATATTACAATGAAAACAATAATAAATAAAATATCAAAGAGAAAACTCAAATAATATAAACTTTTGTATATAAAAAAGCACAAAATGTTATTGGTAAACAGGAATACAAATGATGACAAGGCAGTTGGACACTAAGAAGAATTTTTGTGTATGGTATACACAACAAGCTAATGACAATCTGGTCAACTAAGTATCAAACTAACAGCTATTAAATAATTCAGAACTATTTTTTTTACAGCTGAATAAATACCCAGGCATTAGTCATTAAAAAACGCAAAGCTTGAAGAACATTGTGATGAAATATAGAAAACTTATATTTAGTTGTTAATAAAAACATGGCATTTTCTACTTCAATTCAATCACGTTCCTACTAGAAAGTGACCTGAAATCAAATGTAGTATACAAAGTTTTGAGTGTAAACTGGAGTAAACTATCAAAAGGTGTTTGATATATTTTATAATAATATTTATTTCTTACATTTACCTTGAGATTTAACTTTTATTATTTTAAGCTACTTTTTGAGATGTGCCTGAGGGCTAAAATATTACTGAAAATAAATTATCAAAATTTTTTTAATGTTCTCTATTACTAGGTTCCATTTCAGAAATGCTATTATTGTGGTATGTAACAAAATTTTTACAATAATTATTATACACCATAAATTACAAACAAATATATTCTTCAAATGCCAAAAAAAAATCATTTTCCTTCTAGAAATAATAACTGAACATTAGTAACCTAACTTATAAAGCTGCATCAATGAAATATAATTATCTAAATTTTGTTGTAACATAACATATCTAAGAAGAGAAATTTGGTTTATAAATGTTTACACAATATATCCTTCATTTTCTTTACAATACAGCGTTTTTTTTATTTCATTTAGTTTAAACAAAAATTTTAATTCTATTTACAATTTATTTAATGTTTTCCAGGAAATGTTAGAAGACATGTTGAATAGAATACTGTTACGAGAATATTTGGAAGTGATCAAATTAGCGTTGTTTGGAGGTAGTTCAATAGAATTAACCTCAGCATTATGTTCGATGGAAGAAGATTCTCAAGATACACGGACAAATACTTCTGAAGTAATTAGTGAACTAGGTCTGCGATTGTTACATTGTGATCCCAGCTGTCAAGCAATAACTCTTACTTTGCTAAGGTAAATCTGCTGCCATATATCAGACAATATTTACAGAAAAAGAAACAAAGATTTCATTTACATTTCTGTTATAAACAAAACAAAAAATCCTAATGGATATTAAGTTGAGATGGGCCGATTCCTAAAATTTTCGATTCCGATTCTAAAATTTTCCGTTCGATTCTCGATTCTTTAGTCGATTCTCGATTCTTTCAAGCTATATTAGCTTACATGCTAGTTCTCTAATAATTAATTTAGTTACCATCTTGGTCATATGGCAAAACCTTTTAAAAGTTCTGTTATAATATAATAGACACAAAACCTTCAACCTTGATTTATCAATAGGATTTTTAAAAACATAAAAACATATCAGATAAAAGTAATGACTTATTTTAAAGTTAAAAATGTGAACTTTACTTATTTTATGATGTTTGAAAAAATACCTAAGCCTATTTACATTGTCTCTCAAAACAAAACAAAAATTAAAAACAAATGAACAACATAAAAAGTAAAAAATTAATACAAATAGTTAATATTTAAAAGTCTGGCAGGTAATGTACATTTCTGTTCAAAAACACAAGCATTTGAACATGTTGTGGGTCAAGCTAGTTTTATCGCTTGTCATATATAACTCCTGAAGTTGAGAAAGGTTTTTCAGAAAACACTGTCGCGAGTGGGCAGACAGGTATTTTATTACCATTGCATTTAAATGAGGGTATTTGGCACTTTGTACTGCCCAATACTTCACAATCTGGACAGGCTAATGGTTCCCCCAGATAATTGTTTACTACTTCTTCTACTGTGAATTCCCCTGGGGTACCTTCTTCCTCAACATTCTGGATTAGTGAGGCATACCTTCTCCACATCTGGTGAGACTTTTTTTCTGCAGGTGTCTGGAACAAGTGTAACTGATTCAGGCCTATTTTGTATTTATTACTCAATCCCAGTTGATTTTTAACCGACTATCACTTGTAGGTCCTGTGTATGAGGATAGAGTTTCTTCAAGTATAGATCTTTTTTGTTGATAAATTTGGGCAAAATGAATGTTGTTAAGTGCTTTTTCGTATTTGATATATTATGTGGTTTTCCACAGTCAGTTTCTGTTAAGCGTCATCGAATTGTACGCGACTGCCAGTACCCTGAACCGAATACCGTCGGGCCTCTTAACGCTTTATGTTTATTAGTACTACTCAGCTGGTGTTGCTACTTTTGGAAAAATTAAGGCACAGTATTTAACAACAAGCTTCACACTACTTACAGATGTATTTACGATGGTTTTTGTTTGATAGATAAACGCCGACGGGATTAAGAACATGATGTTATTCTAAGAGCTTTTTGTCCGTAGTTACGGGCCGACACACATATTTGTTATAACGTATTGTAATGATTTTCACTACTGTTTTCAAAATTTCACAAAACCTTAAAAGTAAGTCGGAAATATTGACTAAATATTTAGTTGTAAAATAATCCTTAAAAACGGACTTTGTGAAGTTAAGTACAAACATTGATACACTTAGATAAACTCATCCTTACTAGGAAGTAAATTATAACGTAAATTCCTTAACAAGTAAATTATTTGGTGTTGAAACTTTTACTTATTGTGAATCTTGGATAGTATTTACTGGACCTGTAGCATTACGTATCAGAGAGAGAATATATTACACTTTAGTTCTATATTCAAAATATTTATAAACTCACAAATCAATCACATGTGACACGTTTACGTGTCTTAGTGATAGGCGAGCGTGCCTAGTGAACACTTTTATCACCAGTCAGTTTATTATTTGGGTAACCGAGACATGAAGTTATGGTTTTGTTGTTTCTAGCTATCACAAAACAAAAAATATCAAAACAGTGTTGCACAGATAATAAAATTTAATTAAATCAAAAACAATGTCAGGTCAATTGGTCTGACGGAGTTTATTTACGTTTCATTTACGGTAGGAAAAAACTATGTTGGGCCAGTTGGTCCGACATGTATTTTTATAAATATTATGATAAGAAACGTATATTCATACTTAGATATGATAGGGGAACAAAGTATAAGAACACATTATTTAAAAATGAGCTTAAAATATTTTGGCAATTCTGTATGAAAACGCCAATATTGTGGCTGGCAGCTAAAGTATGAAGGTGCAGTGACGCGTTCGCTTTGTTTGTTAAACTACACGAACTATTTCACCTGTAAGTTTATATTACTGTACATTATTTTGCTACATTTGTAGCTACTGTGCGGATCTGTTTATCATGTAATAAATAGTTTCATTTGCTATTACAATCGTGTTTATTTTCTTTTCGCTCCCAAATATATTACATTACTGTGAGAGTGATATCTGTTTATAATATAATTTATTGAGGTTAAGTTTCGGAGGAATAATACAGTGTTTCTGTTATCCGTCTATTAGCTCAACCATTATGGCCACGGTTAATCGAGTTTTTACTGTACTTTTTTTGTGTTTTTTTCTGACATCTATAAATCAGTGGCAGTAAGACACGTGGGGAGAGAGAGAGAGAGAGACGAGCGATGTCAAACGACCAGAAATGGTTACGATCTTGATTGCTGTTGCTTCATAAATAATAATATTTTCGTTTACTTTTATCATTTAATTCATTCAAATCAACTAATACATAAATAAGACATAGTTGGTAATTAATATTTTCGTTTACTTTTATCATTTAATTCATTCAAATCAACTAATACATAAATAAGACATAGTTGGTAATTAATTATTTTTCTAATAAATTACTCCACACACATATTTTAATAGTTAACAAAATAGGAATCGGAATCGACACTTTTATGATGAAGAATCGAGTATCGACGATTCCTCGATACCACCTAGAATCTACGATCCTGGAATCGAGAGTCGGAATCGGCCCATCCCTAATATTAAGTTTAACCTCTTTATAACACTCAGAAAATGAAAAAAACTGTGTATAAAGCTACATAAAGAAAATAAAAATTTTCAAGAACAAGTTAAAATCACTTATCACTGTGTATGTTTTACACCAGACAACCTACCTGATCCCAACACATAGCAGCTGATGCCCTTCTCAACATGCTCTATGTCCTTAGCGTGTCATACCATGATTGTACATACTACCAAGGTCAACTTTACTAAGGATCAGTGCATCTTATCTTGGCTAGCTACCTTTAAAACTTATCATTAATTCAACCACTTAGATAAAAATTTAAACAATTGGGGTCTGAACCATGACTCAGAACCTGTACTTCCACTTAGTTGAAATATTTATTTACTAATAGAAATTATTTAATTAATTAATTTGTTTTTGTAATTCTTTTTTTATAAGTATTACAGTTATTAACAAACTAAACTGCACTATCCATTTTTAACAAATTAAGTTTACCTAATCATATACTAAACATGTATGAAAACAAACAAAAAAATTGCATAATTTGTATATTTATATATATCGAAATCTTGTTGCTGTTCATGACGAGCAGGTTGTAAATTACCTAATATACTTTTTCTATTACTTGCGACCAGACTTTTTGTTAACTAAAGTTGTTAAATTGTTAACTTACACTTGGAGGAAACGTTTTCGTCTTACGACTTCTTCAGCCTCGTATTTGTGCCGCTAGGAATGCTGCAGTTGTGCTTCCTCGGTACCATTATTTTGAAAGTTAGAAGTGATTTGATCGAAGAGTACATGTGCTCTGTGCTGTGTTTATTCATTTAAGATGTCATTTTTATGTGTGTTGCTATGTCTATATATTTCATACTGTTCTAGTGTGTTTAATTTATGGCCTTTGTCAAAACCAATCTTTTCCCATTGGAATATTTTTAGTAGACTTACAGATGATTTTTTGACATAGCAAAATTTAAACCATTAATTTATATTTCAAATAGTCTTTCATTTTGTGGTCGATGTTTAAAAAACTATATAATTCTCCAATTCAATATAGTTTATTTTTTAATAATTTGGTAACTGTCATTTCTACATCATGGTTTCAAAAATACCACGAGTCAACTGCAGCCAATCCAACCAAAGATGTTTGGCAAAAAAACAAAAAAGGAAATATGGTTACAATAATTTCCTTTATTACGGAAAAACATTTCAAAATAAAGAGTGTAAAACAAAGAGTAATATAAATACAGTATAGGATTGTCATCAATCGTAAAAAATGAGAATTTCTGGGTTTGTACAAGAATTATTAACATTGGGGAAATATTGGAGATTATATGGGAAATTTGATAATTCCGTCACAGTTTCAAAAATTTGATTACAAGATTTTAAATTCACAATTTGGATTTGAATACATAAGTTCATTTATTCTTATTTATAAAGAGGTCACATGTGCTGGAAACATCTCCCTGTGACTGGCACAGCAATAGATGGCATCTATTCACCATCTCCACGGCATACCTGATTACATAAATGTGTCTAAAATATAAATACTAAATTTATTAAAATAATCTCCATACTCCTACCCATTCATTATAAGTCCATTTATTCATTAAATTAGTTTTTTTCTCATACTTGATGTTTTTAACCCTTTTCTGCAGTTTGATGGTTTTAACATGTTCACTACTATACACAAAGCATACAACTTATGCTAGTACTTTAAAAGGATTAATATATAATTTTGTTAACTTGTTCTAAATATTCATTTATGACTCTCACAAGTTTTGATGTGAAAAATGTTGCTCTAAAAAAATTGAAGGAAAAATAAGTCAGAGTGAATGAAAAAACCGTCAAAAAGTACATACATTTTTAATGTAAATGCTTATTCTGGTGTCCTATTTTTGCTTTTATTAAAAAACTCTATTAATCTCTCTTATCTACAAATTTAGTTTAATATTGTCATAGTGCATATTACTATTGTTTTGAGTTCTTTAAATCTTGTCAGTGGGGAAAATGAATTTTTAATTCTATTAATATTAATACGAGATAGAATCTAAAGATTTAAAATGTACCAACATTGTTACAATTATATAAAATGTGTTTTGTTTCAGTGCTTTGTATTGGGGTGATTCTACAGGAAGCATGAAGGCATATTCACTTGTGACTCCTGTAATTAAGCAACTGGTTCAAGATAACCGTATGACCTCGCAGTTGGCTGTGCATACTATGACGTGTGTGCTGCAAGGTTTACAACAACATGGACAGCACGATGCTAATCAGGGCTCTTTACTATTGCTAGGTGCCCAGTTATATGATATGTTAAGGCCAACATATCCTGATTTGCTAGATGTAAGTTCAAGTGTCTGCAGCACTATTATGAAATTTAAAATAATCTTAGCAAAATTACAAAACGCTAAAAACAAATCTAGTAAAAAATTGTATGTCATATTGCCTCAATGTTATATAATAATTAATTACTATAACAATTTTTTTTGAATGATACAAACTATTAATCTTTCAAAAATATATAATATTGTTAACACTTTGAAGCCTATCCTCTTAATAAGATGCTCTATCTGCCTGAAGGTTTTTAGGTAAAATATAAAAAATTTCGACACTTAAATGTAATAAATAGGCCTACCATATTTACAACAAATTATACATTTTTGTAAAGGGAATGAAACAAGTTTTCAGGAAATATATACATATGAATTGATTACTTACATATAGTGATGTTTATGTAATTTAGAAATATTTCCTTTGAAATTTAGAAATCTCTAAAATCAGATTATTTACATTTTCGTTCAGTTCATCCATAAAAGATATGTTGACTGTACCTCGGCCTAGATTGTTTCACTGTCACTGTCTAAAATCAACATACCTCGTATTAAATCGCTTCTTAAAGTGTCTTTAGCCATTATTAGCCAAACAAAAATTACACAAAATACAAATTAAATTAATGAAATAACTGGGATAAAATTTAGAGCAAACAATAAGAAACTCGAGAGGTTAATAACTCGCCTTAATAAAACACTCACTATCTGACCAAATCAACATCTGTCAAACAACTGTCTGATAGTTCTCGGACGCCACACTTCACTAAAATGTTTTGTAAAATCAACTCTGATTGGCTTAAAGGTAAAGACATGTAAATTAAAATAACCAATATAAAGACCAATATCGACAAAACCGAGAATATGCGGGAATTACTATGCTATGGAAATAAATATGGGTTATTACCAGAAAATTGAAATGTAATTATAAACACCAGGTTAAAAAAACTTCATGAAATCTTAAATTGATTAATCAATTAAGTTGATTTAAACATTTTTTTAATATAGTCCCATCTCATTGTTCTATGTTATTATTATAATTTCTAGATGAATTTTATTCTACAGTTATTCTTATCAATTGGTTTAATTTAGTGTTATACCGTTTGTACTCATTTTATTATCAGTTTGCTACAAAAATCAATGGTACTTAAATTATGCATAGAATTATATCACAGGTAAGATGAGAATTTATTGTTACAGGCCAATTTTTATGCATGTTAAAATGATATATCTGTAGATAAAACAATAAAAAGCCAATTGTTTTAAATTTAGCGCACAAAAAGTTTTTAAAAAATATTTTTACTACAAAAAACACTAAGAACTGTGTCAGTTCTTTTTAAATGTTTTTTTTTTTAAGTGAAAGGTAAATGTTATTGTTTGCTTTTTGGACTCCAACTATTTGGTCACCGGCCACTCTACCAGATTCAAGTAGTTTAGCATGTATTTTGCACATGAATGTTTATTTATTCACTAAGAAATTAAGACTTCAAGTAAATATATATTATTATATACCACTGTGTTTAGAATAAAATGAAGAACAGTAATATGAGGTTATTATTTTGAAAACCTGAAGTTTTAATTCAGTAGGCTTGATAAAAAATGTCATTTTTTTGTTTTTATTACGGAAAAATAATTATATTTAGCTTTGTTGATGAAATAGCATTTTCCATATGATGAATTATAAAGTCATTTTAAGCCCAAAGTAATGCTAAATAAAAATAAACACATAAATATTATTACAAAAATCTTTTTGCAATATTTATTATAAAAAATGTAAAACTATGCACATGCATAAAAATGCCAAGAATGGTGTACCTACTATAATAGTCAACTGCAAATAAATAGATTTGAATGTGACACAAATTTCACTTTGATGTAATTATTTTAAAACCAAAACAAATTGCACCAAACACCACTTTATAAGCACAAAAGTAGGTACCATTAAAAAAATATAGGGCTAAATATAAATTATTGAAAAATGTCATGTAGGCCTTTTCAAAATTGTTTAATTTGTTTAGGCTGAGTCTATTTATATATACTCCTTTATTTGGCCACTTGAAAAACACTTCAAATTATTGTTTATAATTTTTGACAGTGTGAAACTAGTCAAAGTAAATGTTTGGAAGTAATCTTGGGTTATATGGTCATCATGCAGTAGGCCTACAGCTCACACATTGTACTTGTAAGCATATTAGAAAATACTGTATCTATATAACATAATATTTTTGAAGGAAAAATAAAAGCAAAATACTAAATAAATAAAAGAGATATGAATGAGGACATGTTAACATAAACAGCAATCTATCAACTAGGCCAGATGTCTGATGCTTACTGTACAGTACATCATAAACTATCTGGCACCAGTTGTTTATTTACAGAAAAAATGATGATAAATAAGGACAATCAGCATTATACAAATAAACATTGCTTCTCATAACACAGCAAATGAAGAGTACATTATATCATTAAGTAAGACATTTGAAAATATGTAATAATTACATCACAAAATATGTCAGACTCAGTTTGCCTATGGAGTGCTAAAGGTTAATTTTCATTGCTTTTATGGTTTTGTTTTAAAGGGCTAGCTCAAGTGACATTATTTGATATCTTGAAGATACTAAGGGAGAAGCTTTGGGAGGGTTTTCATCAAAAGAAAAGGATGTTGAAGGGTTTGTGAATGATCACAATTCAAACAAAGAACAGAAAGTAAACATGAAGAAGTGTGCTGTGTTATTAGTACAGAATAAGATACTTCAACACAAATATCAAAATATTTTAGCAGGCCCAGCATAATAATGATTTATCCTAAAACTAATGGTGGATTACAAGGAATATGAAAACAAATCATAGTGTACGAGCATATATAAAACACCTCCAAAAACTCTTTGTTTAGAAAAAAAACACTCTTTCGATTGGTTAACAAAATCACCAACATATTTTTTTGGAGATTGTTAATCTGAGTAAACATTACAAGAATGTTAAAACTTTCAAAATTTTGTATGCATTTTCAAAATGAATTTTCAACTGAGTATAGAAACTCTGCAATCTCAAGAAAATACTTCAATTATATATATATATATATATATATATATATATATATATATATATATATATATATATATATATATATATTTAGGTTAGTTTTGGTTGGTAAAGATTATTTAGATTTTTTGGACTAGGAGACTGACAGACTTACTTTGGTAAGAGTCCACTCTGTAGTCTTGAAATAGAAACACATAAAAGCACTTAAACAATGATATATTTCAACCACACAGTGGTCTTTGTCAATCGAAGAGAAAACACAAAAAGAAATATGAGAGAATTAAATAAAATAATTGTAATCACAGATTGTGTAGAGTAGAAATCAGATGTCACAGATTAAAGATATATATATATATTGTTTCCATGAGCATATGAGTGATTATAGTTTATATAAGTCTATCAGGGGAAAAGAGATAAGGCTATTTGGAAAAAAAAAATGAATGGATTTATCTGATGTTGAGGTTAGGGGATTCTCTGGACTTGGTATACCACTGGTATGATAGTTCCCACCTTCTCAGTTCTGAGGGATTGCAATCAGGGGGGAGTGATTTAATTATTTTTGTGGTATAGCAGTCATCAAAAGTTGTGATGTTGTGACTCGCAGCATGTTGAGCTGTTGGTCTATCCATATTCATAATTTTAACATCATGTCTGTAGCCATTCATTCTAATATTCAGACCATCCGTGGTCAGGCCTATGTACTGTGCTGAGCAAAGTTTACATTGTAGCTGGTATATGACATTTTTCGATGTACAATTATGATGACCCTGTATTTTGAAGACCATTTTTGTTGTTTGGCTGTTGAAACTATTTGCTGAGGGGTGTATTGGACACGTCTTGCATCTAGGTCTATTGCATGGGAAGGAGAAATGAGGAAGTTTGTATGGTTTCTCTGTATCAGGGTCTGGTAGTTTAGGATGTTTTTCAAGTTGGGAGGTTGCTTGTACCAAATTTGCGGTGGATCGGTGAAAAGATTTTTGGTGTGGACGGAAGCTTGAAGAATTTTGAAGCCATCTCTCAATATCTTGTTGAGTTTATGTAGACCAGGATGGTAGTCTGTTATTAAAGACAGTTTATTTTGTTCTGTTTGTGGTTTATGGTGAACCGAGGATTGTGCTGAATGAATTTGGTTTTCAATGAGTTTTTTTGGGTATCCTCTTCTCTGGAAGGCTGTTGATATCTTTCATCACCTTTTTGGATGTAGAGGTAACACTCCAGAATGGAAATATCAACACAGGAATTCACATCAAACCGACAAACCACCTACAATATCTCCATTTCGACAGCGACCACCCAATAAACATAAAACGATCCATTCCATACAGTCAAGCAATCAGGGGTAAGAGAATCTGTTCGAATGATAGGGAATTGGAAGATTTTAATAGAAAGATAGAATAATGGAATAATAGGAAGATTTACTGTTAAATGAATATTTATTAAAATTTTTTCAATTGTTGAATTTAATATGGTTTTTTATATGTTATGAATTTTTTTAAATAGTAGGTAAATTGTAATTGTTTAATTAAAATTTGAGCTCTTGAAAAGGAATTTCGGAAAGAAATTCGTAATGTTGAGTGTTTTAAAAAAGCAAAATCGGCTGTGATCTGTCATTAGTCTATATAAAAAAGAGTTCTAGTATTTATATATTTTTTTAGAGTCGTATTATATTATTATTGATATTTGCTTACATAATGACAATTACAAGGTTTTAAAAGGTAACTGTTTTGATTGACTTCATTTTATTTTCGAAAGTCTAATAATTATAAAACTTTAATTTTGTATTTGCATTTTTATGAGGTAGATGTTAATTCTGTCTATTATACTTGTAGGCCTGAATGAGGCCGTCAATTTAGTTGTCGAAACATAGCCGAATTTTTAATAAATCATGGTTTCTTGACTCGTGTATCGACCGAGTTTTTATTTAACAACAAAATTTGTGAGTGTACACCTCATCATCTAATAATTATAGATGGTAATTATTTAAATCCTTTATGTACATTTCAATTGCAAAGCAATCATCTTCAAAGGAAATTATTAAAAAATGTATTTTATTTATATTTATAGAGGAGTTATTTTTATAATAATTTCCTCTGAAGATTATTGCTTTGCAGTTGAAATGTACTTAAGGATTTAAGTAAAAACGTTTTTTTGTGGTGAAGAGGTGTTATTTATTGAAATTAAAAATTATTCCATGGTTGCACTGAATTGTTAAATATTGTTTTCATTATTGACTGGTCACACAGTACAACATGAGAGTTTTTTATATACAATTTTTTTGTTATTGTCATGAAAGTAGAATATTATCCAAACAATTAATGTTATAAATGGTGTATAAGATATTGTATAATATTTTTGAATGACAGTGAGAAAAAATTGTCAGTATGTTTTTATCCTTAAAAAGTTTCTTATTTTATGTTTTATATTCATGATTTTATTTTTTAATTATAATCTGCTACTCTGATTGATCATTGTTGTGAAATTTTTTAAAAGTATTTTGATTTTGTGAAACAGTTACTGAAGAAAATACCTGATGTAAATCTCTATGATTTACAAAAACTAGATGAGAGGGTATTGAAAGAATCACAGAAAGGCAAGGTAGAGAAAGCAAAGCGGGATATGTTCAAGAAGATTACAAGTCCAGTAAGTATAAATCACACTATTACATTTGAGATTTTTTGACAAAATAGGAGACTGGCAGATTTATCGTAGAAACAATTCGGTCTATAATGCTAAAACAGACACACATGAATACTAAAATGATGATATATTTTGGACACAGTGTGTCCTTTGTCATACAGAGAGAAACTAAATCGAATCCTTTATTATTAATCACTTATACAATAGTTTATGAGTATCCGAACTTTAAATTTAGTAAATTTGTTAAAACTTACTGAGACAAAACGTTTTCGATCGCTATGTGCTGATCTTCATCAGTGTCTTCTGCTTGGAGATGTTGGGTCAAACGGTGACGGTTTTAAAGGTAGGTTTTCAATAGTATCAAAGAGTATGTGTGATTTGTATTGTGTTTGTTCGTTTAATATGTTTGTACTTTGTTATTTTATGTGTCTGTAAATTTCATATTGTTCTAGTGTGTTGAGATGTGGTCCTATTTTGTTCATCTGTAGGATTTCTAGGTTTTGGTAAATGTCTGTGTATTTGTGTCCTGTTTCTTTATGTGATTGTAAAATGTTGAGTTGATGTTCTGTTTGTGTTCCTCGACTCTTTGTTTAAAGCTGCAATCTGTTTGTCCAATGTAGAATTTGTTACATCCGTCGCGGTTCAGTTTGTATATGCCTGGTGCTTGTAGTTTATCTTTGTTATTGGTGTTATGTTGTATTTTGTATTGTAACTTGTTATTAGTTTTGTATACTATTTTGTATCTTATTTTTTGAAATTTGCGGGCTATATTGTTTGTTGTTTTGTTTATGAATGGTAACGTGATGTATTTGTTTTCCCAGTCTGTAGTGTTAATTTTAGTGTTTTTTTTTATTTTGTACCATAGTTTGTCTATTGTTGCGGTGTGTATCCATTTGTGTATGCTAAATATTTAATTGTTTCTAGTTCTTTGTTTATGTTTTCTATGGTCATTGGGACTTCTTTAAATGGAGCATGAATTTGAAGGCAGCGTGTTTGTGTTGGATAGGGTTGTTTGAGGTGTTGTGGATAAGTGTGTCTGTCATTATGGGTTTCCTGTAAATGTTGCAGCTGTGTTTTTGTGTGGGGCTTTTTGTTATGGTTAGGTCGAGGAAGTTTAGGGATCGGTTGGTTTCAATTTCTGAAGTGAAGTGGATTTTTGGGTGTATTTTATTAGTGTGGTGAGGAGTTTTTCGCATTGACGGGAGTTGCCTCCATGTAGTGTTATGATATCATCCACGTATCTGTGCCAGTAAATGATTTTGTGTGCATGTGTATTGTTTGTGAGTATCTTGGTGATTTCTATGTGTTGTAGAAAAATTTTGCTTAGGACATTACTGATAGGACTTCCCATGGGTAGGCCATCTGGTTGTGAATAGAAGTTTGAGTTGTGGGTTTTGTTTGAGAAATAGTTTTGTTTGCTGATGATTTGGAGGATGTTTATGATTCGGTAACATGGGTTGTAGGTATGTTGTTCTGTACTAATTGGGTTTCTAGGATGTTGAGTGTTGCGGGTATGGGTATGTTGGTGTACATATTTGTTATGTCGAGTGATAGTAGTGTTGAATTGTGTGGTATGTTTATGTCTTTTATTTTATTTATGAGGTTTGTTCTGTTTTTATGTGTGTTTCTATGTTTAAGTTTATGGATTGTCTGATTATTTTATCCATGCATTTTGCTAATTTATGTGCAGGGGCATTTTGGTAGTTGAAGATGGCTCGGATGGGGACGTAGGGTTTGTGAATTTTGGGAAGAGCGCGGAGGGTAGGTGCTTTAGGGTGAATTTATTATAGGTGGGGTTTTTTGTTTTTGTTGATAATGTATTTAGATGTACTAATTAGTTGTTTGATGGTTCTGTGATATTTCTCTGTTAGGTCTGTATGTAGTTGTACTATATTATTATTTATTATGTAATCGTTGATTTTGTCATTTAGGCTGTTTGTATTAATAATTACTGTGGTGTTGCCTTTGTCTGCTGTAGTGAGTGTGATGTTGTTTAGTTCGGCTTTTTGTTTCATGTTTTCAGCCATTTAAATTTCATTGTTCATGTTTTTCTTGATTATGTTTTTCTGTTTGGTTAGGTTTTTTATGTCATGTCGAAGTGAGTCTTGGTCTTTGGTGCCAGTTTTTTGTATGGCTGTTTCAGTTTGTAATATAATGTTTTTGTTTGTTGTATTATTTGGTTTATAATGTAAGTTGTATTTTATGCTGTACCTGTCTGTCTGTTAAACATGTAACACCTGTTTAATCCTGTACCTGATCTCTACTAAATCTGTAACTTTCTATTTACTATGTAAATATTGTTATAATCTCATGAATTTAAAGTTCATAGTGATTGGGGAGACTTTATCTTGATACGTACCATAAACTGTCTTTTGTTTATAAATTAATATAGTTTCTACATTTATGGCTTCTATTATGTATATTACTTTTGGAAAGTGTGTCATCTTATTTATGAGGAAGTAGTTTCATATGTACTACCCTCTCAATAATCATAACTGTTTAAAGCCCTGATGGTTTGGTTTACTTTCCCAAGGTTTTTAATAACTAAAATTACAGAATAATTAGTTTGAGAAGGTAGAATTAAACTGTAATACATTTCCCTGGCCTTATTCATACCTAGTCTTCATTTAAAAATGATGTTGGTTCTACACCGTTTTCTCAACTGTGTAGCAGCAATTTATCATTGTTACATTGAATTATTCTAATTAAAGTACAAAAATTTACTCTTGTTTTAAAAATAATAAAACAGATTTATTGTGGATATGTATTATAGACAAAAAAAATGAAAATGCACAGAATAATAATAAAACTGAGCATGAATTTGCATGGTTTTAGTAAATGCTCTGTAAGCAATTCCAAATTGTATGAATTAGTTTTGTATTGTTATAAACAAATAACTGAGACACATTTATGTTTATTTCTAGTTACATGGGTGTAATATGAGTCAGCTGTTTCGGAAGAAAGTATTTATAAGAGACTTACCACGAGTAGAAATGGCAAAACATGTAAAAAATTCAAATGTATTAGATAGTACAACTGTCCACGAAGAATCACCATTCATAAACATGTTTAAAAATTCATAGCATAAATGTGATATAACTTATCAAAATATCATCAACTGCTGTTAAGTATTGGGCCTATGTCTGAAATTACAGTGTTGTTTCAGGCTATGTAAAGAACTTCAGTGTTATAAATTCTGATGTTTTATTATTTCAATGAATATATAACTTGTTTGTTGTTTCATTCACTTAGCACGAGGTATATAGAATAATTCTTATTGAAAATATTTTACATTAATTTCAACATGAATTTTTTAATAGTTAATGAATCTCTGATAAGTGTGTTTAAGTAGCTAAAATTTATTTTGAAGGAAAGTTTAAAATTAATTTGTTTTATTATTTTTTTTTTTTAATGATTAAGGTTTTTATTTCATAGTAAACATTTAAAATGGTTTATAAAAAACTCCAAAATTCAATTAAATACCACAAACTGTAACCCTAATGTACATTTCTTTAACCATGTTACTATACTCAAGCTAAATTTTTTCCTAATAACATATAAAACCTTACTATTTCAACTCCCAGTTCCTATTTCTTAATATGCTGAGGATAAAGTGATAGGACAATATTTATTAAATCAGCTCATATTGCCCTCCATAAATTCAGTTTCAACCTGTCTAATGTTGTATAACCAACAAGAATAATATTTAAATGATATAATTTAATAGTAGTTCTAAATTATTGAATTATTTATTGAAAAATATTTGACTATGTACAACTATATAACTAAAAAAAATCATTGTATAGCTAAAAAATATAATTTTTGATCAAATCCTCAATTCATAATCTTTCAATTTAAAATTTGCTTTTAAAAATACTTTTCAAAAATTATTTAAAAACATCAGCACAACCTATGGTTGTCAAGAAATATATTCCATTTCATTTCTGGCATTTTAAAAAAAACCATTGCTATTTCCTAATGTCAGAACAGGCACCTTCTAATTGATGTTATTTATTTCTAGTCATTTAAAAATGTTATTAAAAATAAGCCATTGAATTGTAAATAAATTAAGATTAATAAATATAAATGTCAGAAAATTATGATACTTTACATTATATATATATATATATATATATATATATATATATATATATATATATATATATATATATATATATATATATATTAAAGGAAACCTTTTTTAGGAATTATCTAATTACACTCTAACCAGAACTGCACTTAATAATAAAAGGAAAAGAATTTAAATACATGAAATTTCTGTGGAACAGTTCATCACTGTATGAACTGTGATATTTAATTTAAGCTGCTCGCCTCATCATTTTCACAAACCACTTTAATGACTTAAAAGAGATGAAAAATCCTGTTTATAATTTAAAATCATATATTTTATAGAAAAATAATAAATGTGTGTCAAGCACTTACAACCAAAATAAAAATTTCATATGCCAAAAAAAGTTTAAAATATTGTGTCATTAAGTAACATATAAAAATGTAATGTAATGTTTTAAAAACCTTTAATATTTCAATATGAGTTTTCTATTTATAGTATGTATAGAACTAAATATAACCTTATTTCACTAAAAAAACTTGAACATATATTAGTATGCTACACTTGCCTATAGTATCACTTACTTTTTTTGAGGTTTAGTTTGAATTTTTTGTATATTTCATACTTTTTAGGTGTGTTGGTTTTTTTTATGTTACACAAGTGAACGATATAAAACATAGAAACTATATTTCAACAAACCTAACATACATATAGATTAACCAATTACATTATAACTCAGAAACACTTTTTGACATTATAACTCCCAATACCCTTCAAAAATACACCAATATCCTATTAAACCCTAACCCTTACCTAAAACAACAAAGAGATCAATTATAATCTGAATTGATCGTGAGACACATCTCCCAAAATGGCCTTCCTCAATAATCAAAAAAGTAAGTGCTATTATAGGCAAGTGTGACATACTAATATATTATATTCAAGTGTTAGTGAAAAACTACTAGCTCCAGTTGAGATGAAGTCAAATAATAGTAACCTACATTATAATATTATAACTACATTTTAAAATTTTATAAATTATAAATCTTTAAATTTTAATTAATAGGTTCTAATAAATTAGCTTACTCACATCTTATGTAGTAAACAAGTGAGTATAATAAATAACTACATTTACTCTTAATATATTAGCTAATAATATAATTCCGCTAAGATGTAGATTTTAACGTACTGCTTTAGTACAATGTAGAAAGTAATATAAACCTTCAAATAATAAAAACAGTTGTTCTATAATTTAATACATTATCAAATGATTTAATCAAATACATAATTCAGTGGAGTCCCGATAATCCGAAAGTCTGCTTAATCCGAAACCGAAATTAAGATATTTTTAGAAATAATATAAAGCTAAGAAAGAGCAGCGTATAAGTGTATTATGTACTCAAAATTACAGCATGTTTCAAAGATAGACAGTGTAATGAACAATATTATGTGTAGTTCTAAACTAGATAGGTTTAAAAAAGTCTGTTATATTTTTTTTTTCAAAAGAGGAGAAGTTCTCTTTTGAAGCAAAATTACCCCAATGTCTCAGAAACAACATATCTACTGGTATCGAGGGGGACTGTTGTTCTACGTAGCGTAGCGCTACATCAAAGGCAGTATCCGAGTGGGGTACTCTTTGCTCATGTCGTCATCTCCTTTACAATCTGCTGATCGTTCAAAATTTCCATGATCATTGTCGACAGTTTCTAACCACCCATCCGCATCATTAGCACTTGCCTCCTCACAACCAGGAATATTTTATAACAGCTCCTGCACCTGTAAAACATTATTTCTGTCTGCATAATGTTTTCTTCGACAGTTAGGCTTGGCTGAAGTTTATTCTAGGATTTTTTCAACAGGTTCGCTTGTAGATTCCCATGATTCCGCTACCCAATAAATTATATCTTTTATATTTGTCATCTTGAGCTTATGAATCAACAAGAGTGTTTCACCTTTATTTTCCAATATTTGTCTGACTATATTTTACCTGTATGAGAGCTTAAGATGCTGCAGTACAAGCACGAATTGGTAAGCCATTTTCTGTACAAAATCGAGTGACTTCGAAAACAAAATGGGTAGCAAACCATCTCTTAATAGTTGTGAGGTCATCCAACTATTATTTAATGATTCCCTACAGCATTACTACAGGCTTAAACCGTTAACCTCTCCTCACTTATCTTCAAACTTGGTACATTTTTTCTTCTTTTGCAGTCTTATCCAAATTATATATTTGATGTGGTGAATATTTTCCTGTATTAATCAGGTCAGCAAATGTATTTAAAATTCAGTTGAAGCACCCTCATTAGGCGATAGTCATTCCCCAGTACCAGCTAACTGAAGTATGTTGTGACGCTTCTTAAAACGATCAAGCCAGCCTGTGGTAGCAGAAAAAGACTTGTCTGAGTTCATTAATTGACTTAATTTTAAAACTTTTTCTTTAATCGAGGGCTTCCATTAATCAGGTTACCTTTTTCTCTCACTTGAGAAAACCAAAGAAACAGAGCAATGTCAAGCTTCTTTGATGGTTTGGTTTTCATTGTTTGACAGGATTCAGTAAACTTACTTGTTGAAGAAATACAAAACTGTTATATTTTGAGTACGCTCATGCTCAAAGTGTTAATTACGGTAGTTATATTGTACTGTACCAAATTTTTAGAGTTTTAGGCTTCTTAGTACTGTTTTGTAAGTTGTATTTAAAAAGTACGTTTATTTTAGTAATAATTTTGCTTAATCCAAAATGGGTCCTGTTCCAATAATTTCGGACTATCGAGACCCCATTGTACTTCTGAATATATAACTTATTGCATTCAAAATTTACGTAAACATAACCTTCAAATAATATCTAAGCAAAAAAATAATAGCTGTCATGCTTGACTTTTAGAAATCTTCAGGACAATTTATTCTTATCACAGAAATCTGACATCTCTTAAGTGACCTGATATTTCTATAGCTCTAGTTTCAATCTAGAATATAGTGTTAGGCACGCCTAATGAGAATTATTGTTTAGGAATTGTGGTTTTAACTGTTTATTAGGTCTACAAGAAGTGAGTTGAAGCATGTATGTGTGAGCAGATGTAATAAAATCACCTAATATAACCTCTATAAAATTGGTTTTTTAAATTGTAAACGTCTCAACTCTTTACCAGAACCTCTAATTATTTTCGTGTTTTCTTATATATACACTTATACTAAAACACTTGTAAATATTTACAAACTTGCCTATAGTAGTACTTACTTATATTTGTTGAGGACGGCCATTTCGGGAGATGTGTCCCATTGTCAACTCAGAAAGTAACTGGGTAGTCAACTGACTAGTTACGGTCTGAGTTGACAATGGGACACATCTCCCGAAACGGCCGTCCTCAACAAATATAAGTAAGTGCTACTATAGGCAAGTTTGTAAATATTTACAAGTGTTTTAGTGAAAACTAGTAGCTCATGTTGGAGATGGAATCCACAAATATATATATATATATATATATATATATATATATATATATTGGTAAAGATTATTTAGATTTTTTGGACTAGGAGACTGACAGACTTACCTTGGTAAGAGTCCGTCCACTGGGACTCTTACCAAGGTAAGTCTGTCAGTCTCTTAGTCCAAAAAATCTATATCTATATATATATATATATATATATATATATATATATATATATATATATATAGATTTTTTGGACTAGGAGACTGACAGACTTACCTTGGTAAGAGTCCACTCTGTAGTCTTGAAATAGTAACACATAAAGGCACTTAAACAATGATATATTTCGACCACACAGTGGTCTTTATCAATCGAAGAGAAAACACAAAAAGAAATGTGAGAGAATGAAATAAAATAATTGTAATCACAGATTGTGTAGAGTAGAAATCAGATGTCACAGATGCACAGATTAAAGATATATATATTGTTTCCATGAACATATGAGTGATTATAGTTTATATAAGTCTGTCAGGGGGAAAGAGATAAGGCTAGTTGGAATAGAAAAAAAAAAAAAAAAAAAAAAAAAAAAAAATAAAAGTGAATGGATTTATCTGATGTTGAGGTTAGGGGATTCTCTGCATCCCCTCAACATCAGATAAATCCATTCACTTTTATTTTTTTTTTTTTTTTTTTTTTTTTTTTTTTTTTTTTTTTTTTTTTTTTCTATTCCAACTAGCCTTATCTCTTTCCCCCTGACAGACTTATATAAACTATAATCACTCATATGTTCATGGAAACAATATATATATCTTTAATCTGTGCATCTGTGACATCTGATTTCTACTCTACACAATCTGTGATTACAATTATTTTATTTCATTCTCTCACATTTCTTTTTGTGTTTTCTCTTCGATTGATAAAGACCACTGTGTGGTCGAAATATATCATTGTTTAAGTGCCTTTATGTGTTACTATTTCAAGACTACAGAGTGGACTCTTACCAAGGTAAGTCTGTCAGTCTCCTAGTCCAAAAAATCTAAATAATCTTTACCAACCAAAACTAACCTAAAAATATATATATATATATATATATATATATATATATATATATTTAGGTTAGTTTTGGTTGGTAAAGATTATTTAGATTTTTTGGACTAGGAGACTAACAGACTTACCTTGGTAAGAGTCCACTCTGTAGTCTTGAAATAGAAACACATAAAAGCACTTAAACAATGATATATTTCAACCACACAGTGGTCTTTATCAATCGAAGAGAAAACACAAAAAGAAATATGAGAGAATTAAATAAAATAATTGTAATCAAATAATTGTTTCAAACAATCAAAACAATTATTTTATTTCATTCTCTCATATTTCTTTTTGTGTTTTCTTTTCGATTGATAAAGACCACTGTGTGGTTGAAATATATCATTGTTTAAGTGCTTTTATGTGTTTCTATTTCAAGACTACAGAGTGGACTCTTACCAAGGTAAGTCTGTCAGTCTCCTAGTCCAAAAAATCTATATATATATATATATATATATATATATATATATATATATATATATATATATATATACACACATAGAATACGGAGAATGAACGGATGTACTCCAGATAGTAACTATTCATCATACATATATATATATATTTAGGAGAGCTTAAAGCTTATTTAGGGATTATTAGAGTAGATAGGAGACTGACAGACTTACCTAGTGGCAAAAGTCCAAAACTGCAAATCTTGAAAATAAATAGACATATATAAAAACTTATCTCACTATTGAAATATTTCGATCACACAATGATCTTTGTCAATCAAAAAAGAAAAGTCTGAAGTGAACCCCAGATGTGTATAAATATTCAAATGTCACAGATTTATAGTTTATGATATAGTACTATATGTGATTTGTATAAATATTGATTATTTGAAACTAGATATTAATAGTCTGTCAGAAGGAAGGTAAATGGAGTTGTTGAGAGTTGTTAGGAGGCTCTCTAGATTTGGTGTACCACTGGTATGATAACTCCCATCTTCTCAATTCTGAAGGGTTGAAATCAGGGGGGATGGCCTTAATTATTTTGGTGGTATAACAATCATTGAAAGATATGATGTGATTACCAGCATGTTGAGCGGTTGGCCTGTCTATGTTCATGCTTCTTTTATTTCCAAGAGATTGCAGTTTTGGACTATTGCCACTAGGTAAGTCTGTCAGTTTCCTATCTGGTCCAAAAATTCCTCTCTATATATACTTTTAAAATTAGTTTAATATACTTTAACTTTATCTCAGTTCTATTTGTAATTCACACATTTGTAAGAAATCAGTTTTCTTAATAGTTTTTAAAATAAGATTGAAAAATTTCTTAACCCTTAGTGCTCGGATTTTTGTAACATGCTTTGCTTCCCCACTTGTAATTAAATTGTGACAAATTCCTCACCTGCAGTTTGCATTATTGTTTATGGAAAACTTTGTTTTCTCTTACATGATTTTAGTAAAATAAGCTATTTTTATTCACTAATACTGTATGTACATGATTTTATTATCTTATTTGTAATTTTGCAGAGTATGATATTTTTGAAAACAGACTTCCGGATGAAGTCTTGTTTTTCTGCCGCATGTTTTCTAGTGAAAAACTGTTTCCCTTCTGCCTCCTTTTATCTTCCTGTTACTGCAAACTACACAATCTTTAAAAGTATTTTTATCATTGGGAAAGATTAAATGTAATTTCCAATTCAGTCTTTCTTTTTTGTCAGTAGTTGACGGCCGACCCCTCTCACTATACGGGTTATTCCCGATATCACGAATGCGTTCCCTTACCAAGTTTTGGCGAAACTATTTTTTTTTTGACAGGATTTTCTTTCATTTTCTTTTTTTGTTATTATAGATAATAAAACTATGTACTACAGCTACATCTAATAGCCAGAAAAACATTGTCCTCCCCCATTTATTTGTTCGTTTTGTAAAACTGCACGGTTCATTATATTGAATAGCTAAATCTATACCACCCATAAACTGGTTATATTTACAAATACCTGTTGGTTTAGTTATTTTGTTTATGAAACTGAACTAAATACTAATAAATCAGGATCAAGTAAAAGATCAGGAATTTCAGAATCACTAATTGCACGTGAAGCCACAGCAAACTACGAGTAACAAATAACCGGCAAAACTGTAACCTACTTGCAGCTTACAACGTAGCGGCAAACTAGATTTTGTGATGACTCACATATTCATAGGCATTTTCAACTTAGTTCACATTATTTTCAATAGAGTGTAGCACCAAACGGTAAAAGATTGAATGTCGTGGGCTTCGCCGCAGACGAGTTATAGGCATTTGAAATTCGTGTCGGGTGACCCCCGACATACGAGTAAACTGCAATATACGCTTGGCGGGGCTCCCCCGACAGTCGAGTGCTAAGGGTTAATAACTAATCCATTGTTCAAAATCATAAAGCATCTGGTTCTTAATAAACCTGCCTTTTCAGGCCTTGTTGATATGCCACGACAGTTCTGCAGTTTGTCAAGAACAAAATTTCAGTTCACAAAATGTGTATGCACAAATAAATGGCATGATATCTCTAGTATTATGGCATGTTCATGAAACTTGTGACTGATATTTGAGTTGAATGGTGAACATATGTATAGGCTAGTAAAAGAAGGAACTGTGTTGGGATCAGGTTATGAGCTATGTACTCGGATCCGCTTTATATAGAACTGATGAACATATGTATAGGCTAGTAAAAGAAGGAACTGTGTTAGGATCAGGTTATGAGCTATGTACTCGGATCCGCTTTATATAGAACTGATGAACATATGTATAGGCTAGTAAAAGAAGGAACTGTGTTAGGATCAGGTTATGAGCTATGTACTCTGATCCGGTTTTTATAGAACTAAGCTTTTAACAAAAATATTGATTTAGGTTAGGTGGGATTTTCGCTTGAAGTTATTAACATGGTTACCAAAATGAAAATTACAAAAGTAATACAATGTGGTATAAGGATTTTTTTAATTTTGTACAGCATCAACTTTATTGATTTAGGTTGGGTGAGATTTTTGCTTGAACTTATTAACTTGGTTACCAAAATGCAGATTCCAAAAAAGTAATCAAATGTATTAAAATTTTAGTTATTATTTTTTGACAGCGTTAACCAAGTGTTTGTTCCTAAAATGTTATTTTATGTGTTATGCTGCAATGAATGAGGCCCATTACTATGAATTGACTGAATATATACTAATAACCGTGAGATATTTGATTTATTTATTTTAGTTAAATGTGACTTTTTTCTTGTATATTTATTTAAGTGTGTAATAAACATATAGAAATGGTAGCATTGCATATAATGGCATGTATTAATTAGTTTAAAATTCCATTTTACTCTCTTCTTGTGTTATTTTTTAAATTATGAATGAAATTGTTGATAATAGTAATTGTATATTTTGAACTATAAAACATTTCTTTCTGTAATAATTAAGTTCCATTACATATTTTATCCTTAATATATTTTAAAATATGAACATAGCAGTTAAGTGTTTGTTTATTGTAATTATTTGTAATTTTTATTATTATTTTTTTTAATGAATTAGTTTTGAAGTGTGGTTGTAAAGTGGGATCAATATTTTAAACTTTAAGAAATCCATTTGAGTGTTACTGTAAAGTTTGAATATTGAAAATTAAAAGTTAAAGGGCAGTGAGTTTGTTTTCCTGTGATATAAAAAAAAAACAATTTTGAATTGACAATATTGAGTGAAAATGGTATTTTGAGAATGCATATCCCCTGGAAAGGGCTCTTTGAACTATATGAGCATGAATTCAGGCTGTTCTTTAAATAAATATTTAAAATAGATTTTTGGGATTTATCAGACTTAGTTGAGTGAATGGTTTTTAGTTCAATGTTTTTTAAAATGTGTTCCTTATTAGAGACTCAGATAAAAAATATTTCTATGGTGTTTTTTGTTCAGTGAGCACCATACATTTAGTAGCTCTGAAAAATTACTGCATGTACCCCATTTTTTTCATAATTATATACGTTAGATGTAAGTGAGTTTTAAGTATGGAACAAGCTATTATAAACATGAGAAAGCACAAATAGTGGTTAAAACTTTTACTAATAATCATCAGGATCAATATAAATATCAGTCAGCAACAGTTGAAGTAGATGTTTTCTCTGTTTTGTAGTTTTATATATAGTGAGGTGTACACTTTTATTTTTTTAGGTTATCAATAGGCTACTACATATTTAATAAAACACAAATTCATAGTAGGTGTCATAGTAGTCATGTACATATGAGAAACTCATAGTAGTAGCCTGGACATATTTTTACTATTGCGTCATGCTGTTATATACAAAATTCTATTACATCAAGATTTCCTGTTTTTTTTTCAATTCCTTCTATTAGCTCAGACTCTCCCAATATATATCGTGTACATATTTCCAATTATTAATAAAATAGTCTATATTCATCCAATCAAGTTCAAATATTTTTTTTAACCTATAATGGATGACAATTGATATAAATACAGTTTTTTCAAATATTTATTCAATAATTCAATTATAAGAATTTGGGGGATTGAGGTTGGATTGGAACTGAGTACCTTCATATTTGAAGTCTAGCGCTTTGCCACTGAGCCAACTTTCCCGTAGCTAGAAATGTACTTCTCAAAGATATATATGGATTTTTCTTTTACCCCATCTGGTTTTTATCAAAAAACTCCATTGCCTTAAATTGTTGCCATAGTTACCACACAATATCATAAATAATGTTCTAGGACTAGAAATGAATGAAAAGAATAAAATATACAGACAATGTGAAAAGAAACTACAACACAATGCAAGCAAAAAAAAAAAGTTTAAATAGTTACAAACAAAAATAATAGTCCAACAGCATACATAAGATGGTAAATGGAAAATTTCAAAGAAATTTGCTTTCTATTTTGCCAATTAATATTGTTATTCTGAAATATGTATAAACATATTTATATTAATTGTAAATTATAAAATAAGAAGAAAATACAAAATTTTATGTTACTTGTTTACCATAAAGCTAATCAAAGGGTATGCAAAAACTCACAAATTCTACAAGGAAAAAATAACCATAGAACAACTTATCATAATGAACAACACTTAGATTTAAAAAAAAAACAAAGTTAAAAAGTTGGTAACTGATAGAGAATCCCATTTGGAAAGTGTACCAATGGAACTGTATTAATCACTTAAACAATAGTTTACGACTATCTGAACTTTTAATTTTGTAAATTTGTTAAAACTTACTGCACTTCTCCAAGCAGAAGACACTGACGAAGATTACCACATAGCGATTGAAAACGTTTGGTCTCAGTAAGTTTTAACAAAATTTAAAGTTCTGATAGTCGTAAACTATTGTTTAAGTGTTTAATAAGATTCACCAAACGTTATGGACTACAAAATTCAGGGACTGTATTGTAACCCATTGTGCTCATCTAGAAGCTTTTGTAATATTTTGTTATTCAGTGTCTTGTGATTATCCAGATAATATTATAGGTATAAGTGCCAAGGTATATCAAGAGACTTGAGTTTTGCAGGAAGAGAGAATAGACAACTAGTAAAGGTGAAAGGCTAGTCAGCTGTCCACCTCTCTCTCTCTTTATCTAGGTACAGTGAGAACAAGGCAAAGTGATTATAGTGAACCGATACTGCGAGGCATCTTGCTATTCCTCCACTTATATTTTCAGTTGTTGAAAGGGATAATTTCAACATGAACAAAAGTGTTGCTAAAATGTGAAATGGGAGAGCATGAAACAAATTCTTTAGCTGGCAATCAATCTGCCATTGGCAGTTACCTTTTGTTTAAAATCTACTTTTAAGTAATACTTGTAATTACAAAAAAATGGGGTTGATCAAATAATTGTAATTTTTCAGAATTGCGTTAAATTTCCCTTTCTTATTATAATTCCTTTACTATGATACTTTTTTTTATACCACTGCATTTATTATATTACAATAACCTTGTTCACCCTAACCTTCTCGGAAGTCTTAGGAAAAATAAAGAATGGCATCTGCAATTAAATAAATAAGTAATAGCTTACTTGTCTTTAAGACAATAACCACTATACAAAATATCAAAATCCATTTTTTTATTAAATATGTATTTTATTGCATAGTTATACTGTTAGTGATACAAAAATTACATGTTGGATGTAAAATTATGTAGCGTAGTTTTCTAATAGAATATGAATACGCTTGATTTTTTTCAATTTTTTTTTAGTTTTAATTTTGTATTACGATACATTATAACTTTAAGTCACTCATAGACAGGTTGCCAGTTAAAGTATATATTATAGCATTGAGTGATGCAGTAAAAAATGTACTCTTCTGTCAGTAGAATATATTTATCATATCAATCTGACAAAAATAAACATACTGTCTATTCATGCAAGTCTTCTATTCCTTCGTTTGTCAAACATCCCCAAATACCCCATTCCTTCATCTCTGTTTTAAACCCCTCAGATCTGTATCTTTTATATCTTAAATATACCTCATTTCTATGTTGTACATACAATTCTTTGTTATATCTAATCTGTTTTTTTCTTAGTTTTCATTTTTTGTTATTATTGTGATTTCTGTTTGTATATTTTTAATTTTAAAAAAAAAAACATTTAAAATAAATTTGTAGATGATATTCTCTACAAAATACACCATCCAACCTGTTGATTTACCACTGTTTCTACAAATTGTATTATTCTATCTATTGTAAATGTTTTTTTATTGTCAAGTACTACTATATTTATCAATTCTGTAATTTATCAGTTTATGGTAATTATATATAATAATCAGTTCAATACTTAATCTTTTCAATGATTTAAGTGGCTGTGATCATGAAAATGTTATTTTATTCCATGCACCAATTACTTTTTAAAAACTTACTACTAAACTTACTATTACTATTAAAAAGAGATTGGTTGTACATCATATACTCACTGCTGGAATCTTCTCAGTATGTCAAAGAACTTTCTTTTTTGGAATTTCATGTTATTTTATTATCACAGTGACTTTATGAACACATCTATGTAGGTCTACTGAATTATTTCCCAGTACATTCTCTCTAGGCCAAGTAATAATAAAATAATAATACTAATAGCAAATGAAGAAAGCACTTGAAATATGGTAACCAATGTTTATTTTCTCATAGAATGATTTAATTATTTTTAATATTACAAAAAATTCAATTTCTGCTCCAAAATTATAACAATATGTTTGATAACCTATTTTATTTTCTCAATAACACTATAATTGTTCATTTGGGAATTTAGCTTAGTATTAACACACACATACACATATATCAGAATTAAACTCACACACCACAATAATTATTTAATTTATGGTTAGATCTGAAATGATTTGAAAAATATCTATTATTGTAACCAATACTCTGACATTTCAGTCATTTCATAACATTTTTTTAAAATTTTTTTTATTATTAACTTGGGAGCGGGTTTAAACTGCCCGAAGCACCGCTACCTTAGATATATTGTACTTACCTCCCTGATCTAGTCAAAGAGCCCCTTCCCTCTTACCAGGTTTAGAAGTTTCCTGACTAGTGTTTTACCTTCAGCATCCTCTTTCAGAGCTGTGCTATCACCAAAGAGGTTGAAGCGCCTCTCGGCAAGTGCTTCACATCTATAAATGATGTGTGTGGCGGTCTCCAGTTCTTGCCTGCATAATCTGCACACTGGTTCATCTTTGAAGATACCCGTATTATGCAGATGTTTCCTTAGTCCACAGTGTCCCGTGAGTAGACCTGTGGCTATCCTCAATTCCTGCCTAGACAGATAGATGAGACTCTCCTTCAGCCCTGACCCAGTGCTCACAGTGTCTTTCAGGCATCCACCTTCGCACTGCAATCTTGACCATGGATTTGGAAATACCTACCGCCGGCTCTGGTCCAATTAGAGGAGTTGAAGACCCCTCTCTGGCCAGTGCATCTGCGGCTTCATTTCCAAATATTCCCCTATGCCCTGGCACCCAACCTATCTTGATTTGATTGTGCCTTGCCAGGGCTTCTAGGTTATTTAGGCACTCCCTGACTATGGCTGAGGTGACCACATGTCCGTTTAGTGCCTTAGTTGCTGCCTGACTGTCAGAGAAAATAGCAATCCGGGTCCTGTGTATTCCCCTTCTCGCTATCTCTCCCAGACAGGCATTTATAGCATATATTTCGGCCTGAAAGACAGAGGTATGCCTCCCCAAGGAAAAAACTAGTTTTACCCTTGCGTTTTTACAATACACCCCCACCCCCTAACACCAGATCTGAGCCCCCGATGTTACTGACCCTAACCATTCCATCATAGTTTGGTGGGCCTGGTCATGTGCAAACGTCTGAGTAAGGTGGTCACTGCCCATCTCCAAGACAGGTTCTTTGACCACCCACTCGATACTCATATGTCCTGAAACATCTGGGAGATTAGCCCAGTTGTTCGAGTTATGCAATCTCCATGCTGGGGTTTGGTGCTCGTGGTTGATTGCTTCCCACCTGTTGCACCTCACCCCTCACAACATCCAAGCCCTGGACGTTAACATAATCGGCTCGGTTTTGGCCTCCCCTGCGTTGTGTGCTAAGGATTATTGGCCCTCCCGCTGCTCTCGCCTGATCTCTTCGGAGCCGCCTTCTGGTCGCTCCACTCATACGCTTTCTCCATAGAGAAAGCGTTCTCAACTCTACAACCATTTTACTGGTTTCTACAGTCGGCAGCTTGGTAGCCGCCCCCGCACCCCCAGTGGTGGTTGCCGTTGACACATCTGCTACAGACTCACGGTTTGCCGTCTCATTGGCTCCCGCTGTCTGTGCACACTCAACATCAATTTATGTACTTACTTGGTTCATTAGCTTCCCAAGTATGGGGGAAAGAACGGTCAACCAGAGCAGAACCCCCACTGCCCTGGCAAGACAACATACAGGGCTACTGCATGTTGCTACTGCATAAATCCTACTGCATTTTATACCCTGCAGCCATTCATCCATCGGCACGATGCCTTCCACCTTGGATTGGGTATTCAGTCACTGATCTTAAAGCATACCCCAAGTTCAGGACATTATTAACTGTTGCTCATGCAGCGAACAGCCTGCTTTACTCTCTTTTGTTACAACTGTGTCGTTAGGGTAGTTTCCCGCCCATACTTCACAGCCGCATTGCCCTTGGTTCACCTGGGAGATGAGAGTAGCATTGCCCAACTACCCCAGTCAGAGTAGTTATTTCTACCACACCCAACCGGTTGACTGACAAGGAGGGATAATTCCTCGCCTTTGAACCATTGCATCGGTCCGGCCATGCTTATTCAGAAACCTTCCGGAATCCTTATTCACAAGTAACCTACATATGTGTAGGCTGTTCCACTCTCCGCCACCCGTGGACCCGACCAGTTGCTAAGGCAAGCTATCTGGGTTCATAACATTTAGTGTAGATATAGTGTTTTTTTACATTGGAACTCTCTCCTTTTTAAAATAAATTTCAAATTCTTTTCTTTTTTTTTAAATTCTAAAGGTTGATAATGCTTTCAAAATATTAATATAACACACACTCACACATATATATATATATATATATATATATATATATATATATATATATATATATATGAGACTGACAGACTTATCTAGTGACAATAGTCCAAAACTGCAATTTCTTGGAAATAAATAAATAGATACACATTACACATAAAAACATATTCTGTACTATTGAAATATTTCGATCACACAATGATCTTTATCAATCAAAAAAAGACTAACGCATCTTTTCTTTTTCTTTTTTGATTGATAAAGATCATTGTGTGATCAAAATATTTCAATAGTGTGATATGTTTTTACGTGTGTCTATTTATTTATTTCCAAGAGATTGCCGTTTTGGACTATTGCCACTAGGTAAGTCTGTCAGACTCCTATCTAGTCAAAAAATTCCTCTAACATTGTCATCTTTATGAATTCCAAATTATTTGAAAGATTTTTTAACATCAGAATTGATGCACTTCAGTTTCTTCTGAGTTGTTAGCCATTATCAATTCCTCTATCTTATTTTATGCTATATTATTGGTCTTTTAATGAATTATTCAAAGAAGAGTAAAATATTCATTGCAAATATCTATTAAAAGTATTAAAACAATTCAAAATTGTTTGAACTTAATATTGTAAAAACTGTAGTAATTGTTAAACCACTTTTATAGATATAAATTAAATAAACATTAGAACAGTATGTGATTGATTTTTTTCAACAAATAGTTTAAAATTTATTTTCTGAAACAAACCATAAGCTAATAATAGTAATATTAAAAGCCAATTTAGTGGTTTTTTTAAACCAATCCTTGTTTAGAGGAAAGTTTTCTTAATTAATATGCATAGAATATGCAATAGAGGTTATAAAATAGATAAAAACATTTGCAATATAGAGAAAGTACATAAAGGAGTACTAGGATGGCCATTTTGTGAGATGTAGCTCTTTGAAACAGCTGTCTGCATTAAAACATCGTAGTAAATTAATAAATTTCATTTGTTTAGGTATAGTGAATGTTGATTTAGGCAAAACAATTATTATAATTTATTGTGTAAAAGCAATTGGATTGTTTTTGTCAACACCAATTTAGAAACAAACTATGTGGAACTAATAATACAAAAAAGTGTATAATTCTTTTATTGTTTTCTGTAAAATATGTAATTTTAAAAAACCAAAATTGATATAGAACAGTGAAAAATGTCTAAGAAGGTTTTATAAATGACTAATTTAGTAATGTATTGAAATTTATAATCTGGTTAATGGATTGCAATTGTGATACTAGTATTTATAACGACTAGTATTTATTTATAAATACTAGTATTTATTCATAATGACTGTATTAGATTTGCTTCATAACAAAACTTAAAAAAAAACTATTTCTTTAACTAAAGAAGTGGTTTATTCTTTATTGCTGGTATATTTAATAATATTTTAAAATTCTAAAGGATTACATTTATTTAAAAATACTATAATAAAATTAAACTTATTAAATATTTTAATAAAGCAACTGGTTGGTCAATAAAAATAAGTTGTGCAGAAAGTTAATAATTCTAAAGGGTTGTTTCTAAAAATAAAATTAATATATTATTAATGGTGACAGCCAATTTATGACGGCAAAAGTATCCATCATTTTGTAATGTAAATTAATAAATATGAAATAAACTTCTAAAATCTCTGCAATTTATTTACCTCTTCTATTATTATATTTAATAGTTGGACTGTCATTTAAATTATAGTACAAAGTATTAATGTAAAAACTGGATTAATTAACATTTAGATAATAATTAATGAATTTGTTAATTATAACTTTCTGTTAGCTGTAATTCTTGATAAAAGTTTCGGTATTTACATACTATATGGACGCCACTAATATAGGTGCGTAGTAATGTTGTATGAAATTACTACGAAATCTATCCTAACTGGATGCTTTATAAGTATATTCATTTCTAGACATAGTGCAGTGCGCTGTTACTACTACATGCCCAAAAAAATGTAGTCCCAACTTAAATGTGAATGAATAAACATAACATTAGCCTGTTTTCTTTTATTTTTGGTGTTGGTTCAAGTTATTTATTTGAATTTATCTACCTATGAAGTATTCAGTTTAAATAGATTTGATTGTAATTTTATACAACATTACTACATACCTATATGAGTAGCATCATTTTAATACATAATTACCAAAATTTTGAAATTCAAGTGCTTTTCAGTTTCTTTTTTCCAAAAAGACTAATACTGTTTTCATTATTTGGAGCAAAACTGTGGTGAACAATAGCATTATTCACAAAATACTAATTTATAAGCAAAATATTCTCAGGATAAAATAATAAAAATTGATTACTTGTATAAAAATAAAAACAGTTTAGTGGTTAAAGTTTATCAGTCAAATAAAATTAATTATGAAATCTTTTGTAAATTAATTAAAAATCTAATATATACTATAATAATAAAATCAAACAGTAAAACAACTTAGTAATAAAACAAAAATTATAAAATTCTATGATTTGATAAATATAAGGCCATGGCTATTACAAATAAACCTGAGTTAATAAATCAAAATTTATAACTGTATTTCAAAAAATAATTATAAAGAACCAAAGGTAGATCCTACTAATAAACAAATTTAGTTATTAAATGAAAAATAAATTTTAATAACTTAAATTTCATAATTTGAACAATTTTAATACATATAAAAGGTTTAAACAACAAAAATTTGTGTTTATTTACATGAAAATTCTAAAAGAATTTGAAGTCTTATTACTTTTACATAAAGAAGAAATTATTAGACCATTAAACAGTTTTATAATCACTCTATTGTCAAATTTTTAAAAACTTAACTTTAAACTGAAAGATAAATATGAAATTAAAAACTACTTATAAAAAATAAACAGACCTTATAGAAATATTAGAACGACTTGTAATAGATAATAACTCGTATTTAATATCTATTATATCTCTTACTTTTATATGTAGTACAATAAATAGAAGTAATGGTAAATTTACTTTTCTGTTGTTGGAAATCCAACTTAAAGCCATGTATGTATAACAACTGTTAACCAATGATTTATCCATGAAATCATAAGATTAGCGTATTTCTAAAAATTTCTAGAAAAACTTTCTCATTGTGTTGGTTTATTGCGATTTTAAATTAAAATGGTTGATAATCCATCTGATAATATTCATAGGTTAAGGTGAAGAATGTTTTATTTGAAATAATAAAAGTTATTTATTTGGACACAAAATACCAAAACACAAAAAGTTTAATATGTTCAAAACCATTGTGTGGTTGAAATATATCATTGGTTAAGTGCTTTTATGTGTTTCTATTTCAAGATTACAGAGTGGACTCTTACCAAGGTAAGTCTGTCAGTCTCCTAGTCCAAAAAATCTAAATAATCTTTACCAACCAAAACTAACCTATATATATATATATATATATATATATATATATATATATATATATATATATACAGTATATGTGCGTGTGTGAGTGTGTTTTGAGACAACCAAAACAGTCTCGAAGAAAGATTTTGATTTTTAGGCCGAAATCTTTTTAAATATTAATTTGTAAAACTTTAGAAATGACATCGCCACTATGGAATGTAGCAGGCATGCAGGTGCACTATTTGTTTAAGTAAACAAGGCCAGTCGAAAGGGTAGACTTTGTTCACAAAACATGTCGACAACTATGAATGAATTTTTTCTTCCAGCATGTAATATTAAAATAAAATAAATTCTTGTTATTTATGAAAAAAAAACGTAAAAATAAAATAAAAGTAAAAAACCCACCAAAGTTGAGGAGAGTTTTTTAAAAAACTAATAAATACAGATTATTGTAAATTAGAAATTTATTAACAAATTTATTTAATAAATGGTTTAAAAAGTGCTCTAAAAATTAGAAAAGTGTCAAGTGCGGGAAGAAATAGTTTCGATTGCCGTTAAAGAGTAAGTTACGATCAGAGGGGCAAGAACTGTCATTCAAGTTCATAACAACATCTTGAAGGGTAAAAAAGACTATGGCGTTAAAAAATATCACAATATTACACCATAAGTGACATTTTCAACTATCAGCAAAAAAATAAGCAAAAATCTTCGAAAGAAAGTTCAATTGGACACTATGTTACAATGCCTCCAAGGCTGAAGAAGTCGTAAGACGAAAACGTTTCCTGCAAGTGTAAGTTAACAATTTAACAACTTTTAGTTAACAAAAAGTCTGGCCGCAAGTAATAACAAAAGTGTAATAAGTCATTAACAACCAGCTCGTCATGAACAGCAACAAGATTTCGATATTTAAAAATAGTGATGTCTCTATAATAATGTTGGTAGTTATATAGTTCTTTTCTAGTTAAAACAATTCAAATTTATAATAAATGCTTTTATAACTAAGTTTTTAAACTATTTTAGTGAATTGTACGAGGTACATCCAGAAAATTAGTCACGTTTTTCTTTTACTATAACCATAAATCTTTCTTTTGAGATTTTAACCCCAGCACATTTTCCATTTTAACTATGAGTAATTTTGTTGGCAATCCCAAAAAAATGGTTTAAATGAGAGGTAAAAAAAACATCACAACTGATACAAAACGAATATTCCATCGACTTTGTCAATGGTTATTTACAGGTCAGGAACTTAAACATGTTGCCAGCTCTGATCTTGACTGTAGCATTGACACAAATTGGAAAAATGTTCACACTCACTATTAACAGTGCCGGCATGTGCGACTACAGTGTTATAATTTTTTGATGGATCTGCATTCTTCAATGTTCCTTCAACATTAGTAGTTGTGACCAGTATGGATCTAGAGTGTGATTTGGTGCTAGCAATGCTTCTATTGAGAAGAAAAACAAAGAGGAAGAGAATATGGTATTGGGTCCATCCACTACTTTTAGAAGGAAGGAAACATGAGCTTTTCCACAGTTTACAAAAAGATAAGGAAAACACATTTTTATACTTTTGATGAATGTCATTTGATGAATTTTTTTGCAGGAAAACAGGTGTTATAAAAAGCAAGACGGCCATGAGAGAGACTTGCCTTGACTTTGACATAAGGCACTCTAACCTAATTTACTAACCAAGTTTGAGTAGTTTGATAAAGTTATAATAGTATATTAGTTACAGGACTGAAATTATGAATGGAAGGCACACGATTCTGATTATTGTAGTGGCTAAAAATTTCAATTTCAATCCAAAAATATATTAGTTTTAAACCTGACTTTTTAAATTCCAAGTTGTTGGATCATTTTCCATTTCACTGATGATTTATCCCTGTTATTATAAACAGTAGCCATAGTTCGCATGCCAGATTAACACAGACAGGTGCACCAAAGTGACCAGTGACAGTGGACAATATTCAATAGGGAGTGTGATTTGGTGCTAGGAATGCTTCTATTGAGAAGAAAAACAAAGAGGAAGAGAATATGGTATTGGGTCCATCCACTACTTTTACAAAGAAGAAAACGTGAGCTTTTCCACAGTTTACAAAAAGATAAGGAAAACACATTTTTATACTTTTGATGAATGTCATTTGATGATTTTTTTGCAGGAAAACAGGTGTTATAAAAAGCAAGACAGCCATGAGAGAGACTTGCCTTGACTTTGGCGTAAGGTACTCTAACCTAATTTACTAACCAAGTTTGAGTAGTTTGATAAAGTTATAATAGTATATTAGTTACAGGACTGAAATTATGAATAGAAGGCACACGATTCTGATTATTGTATTGGCTAAAAATTCAATTTCAATCCAAATTATATTAATTTTAAACCTGAATTTTTAAATTCCTAGTAACCTAGATCATTTTCCACTTCACTGATGATTTATCCCTGTTATTATAAACAGTAGCCATAGTTCGCATGCCAGATTAACACTCAGACAGGTGTGACTAGTGACAGTGCACAAATTCAATGGGGCATTGTTTGCATGATTAATACACTATTACCAAAAATACAACCATCTGACTAGGATTGTGTTCATGGTCCCAGATGGTAGTACTAGAGTGTGGTGCTGAATGATCATGATCTTAAACCTACTTGAAAAGGTTCAGGTTGATTAACAAAGGTTTTTTTGTATTGCTTCACTTTGTAATACAAGCACAATAGAAACGTGCTATCTTCAAGTTGTTTGATTTTCTCATCCCTATCTATTTTTATAAAATGTTTAGGCTTTATTCAAAAGAATTAGCTGCTGTAGGGTTTAATTAATTTACTGCCACCCTTTATTAATTATAAGTGACCATGAAACAATGTTTATGAAGAAAAAGAAACCATTATCAATTCGTCTTTCACCTAATTCCTTTGAATTACGTAATAAATGTAAAAATCAATTTCATTATAGATTTTTTTTTTAAAACTTGGGAGCGGGTTTAAACTGCCCGAAGCACTGCTACCTTAAGGTATATTGTACTTACCTCCCTGATCTAGTCAAAGAGCCCCTTCCCTCTTACCAGGTTTAGGAGTTTCCTGACTAGTGTTTTACCTTCAGCATCCACCAGAGCCGTTCCATCACCAAAGAGGTTGAAGCGCCTCTCAGCAAGTACTTCACATCTGTAAATAATGTGTGTGGCAGTCTCCAGTTCCTGCCTGCATAATCTGCACACTGGTTCATCTTTGTAGATACCCATTTTATGCAGATGTTTCCTTAGTCCACCGTGTCCCATGAGTAGACCTGTAGCTATCCTCAGTTCTTGCCTAGACAGATAGATGAGACTCTTCTGCAGCCCCAAGGAAGGTTTCCTAAGGGTTAGCTTACTGTGTCTCATTCCTTCAGCCCTGATCCAGTGCTCACAGTGTCTTTCAACCATCCACCTTCGCACTGTCATCTTGACCATGGATTTGGAAATACCTACCGCAGGCTCCGGTTCAATCAGGGGAATCGAAGACCCCTCTCTGACCAGTGCATCTGCAGCTTCATTTCCAATTATTCCCCTATGCCCTGACACCTAACCTATCTTTATTTGATTGTGCCTTGCCAGGGCTTGTAGGCTATTTAGGCACTCCCTGACTATGGCCGAGGTGACCACATGTCCGTTTAGTGCCTTAATTGCTGCCTGACTGTCGGAGAAAATAGCAATCCAGGTCCTGTGTGTTCCCCTTCTCGCTATCTCTCCCAGACAGGCATTTATAGCATATATTTCGGCCTGAAAGACAGAGGCATGCCTCCCCAAGGAAAAAACTAGTATTACCCTTGCGTTTTTACAATACACCCCCGCTCCAGTGCCGAAGTCCATCTTGGACCCATCTGTGTACCAGATCTGAGCTCCCGATGTTAATGTCCCTGACCATTCCATCATGGTTTGGTGGACATGGTCAGGTGCAAACGTTCGAGTAATGTGGTCGCTGCCCATTTCCAAGACAGGGTCTTTGACCATGCACTCGATACTCATATGTCCCGAAACATCTGGGAGGTTAGCCCAGTTGTTTGAGTTGCGCAATTTCCATGCCGCCAGCCTCGCCTCTCCCCTAAGGACAAGCTCGAGGGGAGGGAGGTTAAGCATTACTTCATTGCTGCACCAGGTGTAGTTGACATTGCTCCCAGTGTGCACAAACAGGCGAATCTCTGGATAGAGCTCAGTTTAGCTCTTGTCTGTGCCTGGTTGGCCTTTGTCCACCACACCAGAGCTCCATAGGTAATCATAGGTCTTATCACCCTCAGATACATCTAGTGCATCATTGATGGCTTCAGTCCCCATTTCTTACCCACCATTCTTCTCACAGTCATCAGTGCCCTTTTGGCCCTGTTAACCGTCCTCTCAAGATGTGGGTTCCAGGTGAGTTTCCTGTCCAGAGTAACTCCCAGGTACTTCACCTCCCCCACAAACTCAAGGTATTCACCAAACAAGCGAGGCATCCTGGTCGTCAGATCTTTTCGCTGTCTGGTGAAGTTAATAAGAGCAGTCTTTTTCGGATTTACCCTAAGGTTCTCCTTATTACACCACTCTTCAATCAGTTGTAGAGGATTTCTGATTACCTCAAGGACTGTATCAGGAAATCTGCCCAGGATCAGAACAACTATGTCGTCCGCATATCCTAGACAGAAGTACCCCTGTTCATTCAGAAGTTCAATAAGGTTGTCAACCACTAGGCACCACAACAGAGGAGAGAGAACCCCCCCCCCCCCTGTGCACAGCCCAGACTTGTCTCCGCCCTTCTGACCTCTCCTACCACCTCTACAGAAATGCTTCTGTTTGTTAACATGGAACTTATCTAACCACAAGTGGTCGCATCCACTCCATCTTGCACCACTTACCATCGACTCCACTGAGGGGTTATTGAAAGCCCCTTCAATGTCGAGGAAGGCACCTATGGCACAACCTTTCTTAGCGATCATTTGCTCAATCCTACCAACCACTTGATGGAGAGCTCCCTCGCAGGATTTCACTGGTTGATAAGCATACTGGTTCCAGTGCAGTGGTTTTATAGCCAAAGCACCCCCCCCCCTAATATGCCTATCAACCAGTTTTTCAAGCCCCTTAAGAACAAAGGACATGAGTGTAATAGGTCTGTATCCTTTCCCTTCTGATTGGTTACCGGTGGGCTTAGGTATAAAGACCACCTTACTAGATTTCCAGGCTGCTGGCACATGCCCTAGAGCAATGCTTAGCCTGTATAATTTAGTAAGTACCAGCACCAGCATATCCATTCCCTGCTGCAGCAGCACAGGATAGATCCCATCTGGACCTGGAGATTTGTAGGGTTCAAATGTGCCAATAGCCCATCTTACCCTTTGTGGAGTTACTATCCTCCTTGCCACTTCCCAGTCCTCCCTCTTACCACGTCTTGTGGAGAGTTTGGCAACTGGTTCAGTGTCTGCTCCCCCAAGTTTCCTCAGAGTACTGAAAGGGAAATGTGTTCTGATTAATTCTTCCACAGTTTCCCCTGCCGTTTTTGTTATATTTCCCAGTGGGGTTCTTAGCATCCCCACTGGGTTAACTGGGTCCTTAGAGAGCACTTTATACAGTCGTGCCCCTTCCCGAGTTTTGTCAATCTCTTGACAAAACTCCTCCAGGACTTCCTGCGTGCTTCTCTAATTGCCCTGTTGTATTCGGTTAGTGTTTTCCTATACTGGTTTCACTCCCCGTTCTTTTTTGCTCTATTAAAGAGTCTCCTGGTGGTCTTCCGAAGTTTGGCTAGCTTATTGTTCCACCATGACGGATCCCCTAATTTCCTCCCCTCACTGAGAGGGCAGTTATCAGTAAAGGATTCTACTATAGCCTCGCCAACCAATGTGGCAGAGTCTCCTAGCTCTCTCCTCCCGCCATACTCCAATCCAGCCTCCTCAAACCGAACGCCCAGGTCCCTCCTGTAGGAGTCCCAGTCTGTTCTTCTTGGATCCCTGGTTGGCCGAAGCATGGCTGGATTTAGGGAGATATCATACCTAATATGTCTGTGGTCAGAAGAAGATGGTTCATCCGACACATACCAATTTAGTACATACCTAGCCATCTGGTTCGATGCCACAGTAATGTCCAGGACCTCCTGTCTGGCCCTAGTGACAAACTTCGGCTCTTCCCCCTGATTTAAGACTAGTAAATTCTTAGAGCTAAGATAAGCTAAAAGTTCCTCACCTCTGGTGTTGGTACCTGTACTTCCCCACGAAGTGTGATGGGAGTTAGCATCCATCCCCACCAGCAGCTCTTCATTCACAGCCCTGCAGTGCTCGACCAGCCTCCTCAGCTCATGTGTTGGTAGAGCCCCTGCGTAGTCAAAGGGAAGATATGCCTTGGCCAGGTTCAGCCTCTTCATCCTCCCCTCCGCCCGCAGCTCCACCATCACTGCTATCAAGTCCCTGCAGCAGAAGTCCGTTAGTACAAAAGCACTCAACCCCCTCCTAACCAGGATACACGTCCTGGGAACACCGGAGTCCTTATCATACAACAACTTACCTCCAGATGTCGCCAGCCCGCATATTCTTCCTCCAGAAATCCATGGTTCCTGGATGAGCACCAAGTCCACCTCTCCCCTGTCCAGCATCCTACACACGACAGCACTAGCTGCCCTGCTATGCTGTGGGTTCACTTGGAGGATCTTGATCATTTTACTGCTTACTTCGCAGTTGCCTGGGTCCGCAGAGCAGCCCAAGACTAGAGAGCGCCTTGAACGTAGCCTGTCTCAGCCCCACGTTCACCCTCAGGTTGTTGTTCCGCAGTGCACTGAGGGAGCCCTCTCCTATATGCAGGATCAGGGTAAGACCTGCATCCTCCCTTTCCCTAACAATCACCTTCCAAGTATCCTGAACTATCCCAGGGTTCTGGGTTTTGACCACCTTCAGGATCTCTTCCGGCTCCTTGTCATTGTAGGGTTTGGGCACCCACATTGAAACCTTTGCAATGCAAAAGATCTCCCTGGGTGGCCCTGCCCTCAACTTTACCCCCTCACTCAGGGTGAAGCTTGGCAGGACCCGAAGGACCCACTCCAGGCTCTCCCGTGAAGAGCATACGACATTTAGAGCCCCCCTCTCTAAGTATGCTGTCCTGAATCCTCTATCCCCACTCTCCGCCTCAGCGGACAGCAGTTCCGAGAAGAACAGCTCCTCCAGCTCCAACGCCATCTCTTCCGAGATTTGTCTCTCTGGGTAACTAACTGGGACAATTGTTAACTTTTGCCGAAGGGTATCGCCGTATGTGCACGAAGACACTGCAGCATCCCCCCCTTGTCCCAGCTTCACTTTCTTCTTTCCTCCATCCACTGGAGAGGGATTGGAGGTCACACTCCTAGGCCTTTTGGACGTGCTGGGGTTTGGTGCTCTTGGTTGATTGCTTCCCTGTTGCACCTCCCTCCTCACAACATCCAAGCCCTGGACTTTGACAGGCTCGGCTCGGTTTTGGCCTCCCCTTCGTTTTTTCAGGATTGTTGGCCCTCCCGCTGCTCTCGCTTGTTCTCTTCGAAGCCGCCTTTTGGCCGCTCCACTCATACGCTTTCTCCGTAAAGACAGCGTGCTCAACTCTACAGCCACTTCACCGGTTTCTGCAGTCGGCAGCTTGACAGCCCACAGTGATGGTTGCCGTTGACACCTCTGCTGCAGACTCACGGTTTGCCGTCTCATTGGCTCCCGCTGTCTGTGCAGTCTCAAAATCAATTGTTTTATTTTTATGGTCCATTAACGTCCCACGAGTATGGGGGAAATAACGGTCGACCAGAGCAGAGCCCCCACTGCCCTGGCAAGACAACATACAATGAGGTTTTGTCTGGTTCCTCAAGGGGATCGTGTGCGACTGCATTTTATACCCTGCAGCCATTCATCCTTTGGTACGATGTCTTCCACCTTGGATTGGGTATTCAGTCACTGACCTTGAAGCACACCCCAAGTTCAGGACATTATTAACTGTTACTCATGGAGCGAACGGCCTGCTTTACTCTCTTTTTTACAACTGTGTCGTTAGGGTAGTTTCCCGCCCATACTTCACTGTCGCATTGCCCTTGGTTCACCTGGGAGGTGAGAGTAGCATTGTGAGGACTTAATTCCCAACTACCCCAGTCTCCCCAGTCAGAGCAGTTATTTCTACCACACCCAACCGGTTGACTGACGAGGAGGGATAATTCCTCGCCTTTGAATTATTGCCTTGGTCCAGGCCTGCTTATTCAAAAACCTTCCGGAATCCATATTCACAGGTAACCTACATCTCTGTAGGCCGTCCCACTATCCGCCACCTGTGGACCCGCCCGGTTGCTCAGGCCAGCTAGCCGGGCATTAATAGATGCTATTTGATCACTGCATTGGTATGTAAAATTAAGTAAAAACACTTGTACATATGTTACGGTCTGAGTTGATACATTTCCAGAAACATCCATCCTCAACAATCGTAAAAGTAAGTGCTACTATAGACAAGTGTAAACTGTGTACAAGTGTTTTTAGTTCCAAGTGTCATAGAAATGATGATATTGAATACTTATTTTACATAGCAGCACTTTTTGTTGGAGATTTGATATGTTACTTTGCATTAGTTTAGATTGAAGATAAATAATGACTTATATTGAATACGTTCAGCTCTTCTCATACTCCAAGATATATTATTTAATACCATAAATACACTCATTTCCTAGCAATATTGACAGAGAGAAAGGCGCATATATCAATCATGAAACCCCCTCCCCGAAAAAACGTTTTTCATGTTGGATGGATCGGAATCAGAAGAAAAAAACAATCATATTTGGGTTACCCTTACTTTGTCTGAATATTTGTCAAATTTTCATAAATATTTGAATTTTAAAATAATTTCTTATTTTTGTGTAATGCTTGAAAATAGAAATATTGAATTTGAATAGTTTAGTTGAATATATTTGTAAATATAATATATTGTACCTATAGATATAAATATTGAAATTATTTGATTCCATCTTCACTTGAGCTATTAGTTCCTAATTAAAAATACTTGAACATATGTTAGTATATTACACTTGCCTATAGTAGCAATTACTTTTTTGATTATTGAGGGCGCCCGTATTAAAACAGCCACCTTTAATAGTCAAAACGTAAGTGCTACTACAGTACAAACATATTAACATATGTTTAAGTGTTTTTAGGTAAATACTGAATTTATATTTTTCACCATTTTTTGCATTTTTTAACATTAATTTTGTTAATGTTTTTAAAATCTAAGTATCTTATTATTATTAAATCCCTTCTATTAACACACACTCCCCTTATATATATCTTGTACGTTTTTAACCTGCAGTGTATGACAATTGATGTTAACACAATTTTTTCAAATATTTATTCAATAATTAATTTATAAAAATTTGGGGGGTCTAGGCGGGATTCAAAATCAGTATCTTCATGTTCGAAATCTAGCGTTTTTGGCAATGAGTCTACTTTCCCCATAGCTAGAATGTGTTTCTCAAAAAAAGTATATAAATATTTTTTTTTTGCTCCTGTCTGATTGTAATTGAAACCTCCATTGTACAACTCAAAATTATTGCCATGGTTACAACACAACATCATAAATAATGCTCAAGGATTAAAAATGAATGAAAAGAATAAAAAAAGAAACAGACTGGATTAACGGTATTGCCTTGCTTCGCAAATGGACAAAGCGAAAGTAAAGAGAAAAGAAACTACAACACAGTGCAAGTGACAAAAAAAGGAAGTGTATAAATAGTAACAAATAAAAATAATACTCCAACACCATATATAAAAATGAAAATGGAAAATTGCATAAAAATTCTTTTTCTATTTTACCACTTAATATTGTTATTCTGACATATGTATGTAGATATTTATATTACGGGCTTAGTTGTAATTATAAAATTTTAAAAACTATAATAAAATTTGTCTTTGTTAACTTGAGTAGGAATTTACTTTCTAAAAAATGTTTATTACTTGTTTATGAAACAACGTGTTGGGGTTTAATATATAGTTCAATGCAGCATAGGTTGGATCATGGCCGATTCTAATACTAGAGTTCGCCATGGTTGGATTCATTGTTGAGTGAAGCGGGAAGTAGCTTCAAAAATAAAATTTTGAGTTACAGAAATATACTTATTATTTAAATTTGGAGTATGAAAGAACCAACCTTAGGAGTTTTCAGAAACAAAAAACTCAGTATTGTTAATAAATCACTAAATTTTAATAGGCATGCATTGTTAAATAATTTATTATTCATATCAATCACCAATGGTGCAGGTTGAAATTTTTTAATGGGGAGTTATATCTTGTAATTATTTTTGAAATTAACAGAAGTATACAGTGTCTTTTTTATTACAAACAAAAGCAAAACTTCAAAACCTTGGTAAAAATAATTTTTTGAGTAAAAGAAACGAATAGCAAAATATTTAATCCTACAAAAACAACAGTATCCTCTGAATCTTCATTCTATACTCGTTCCATGGTATTTGATTTAAGGAAGATCTAACCAATTTAAAACCTAAATTCTCTCCGTAACAAAGCTTTCCCCGTGAAATAACTATTGTTGAATTTCAATTTTAAAAATCAAAACAATAAAATATAAGTGCAGTGTTGCAATAAAAAAAAAGCTCAAAGGGAAGGATAGTAATGGTCCAGATTTATATATGCAATATGTAAAGAAACTTACATTCTATAAAAATTCACACACACACACACACACACACATATATATATATATATATATATATATATATATATTATAACATTATTTTTTTAAGAGACGCAACGGGGTTTTACTATTTTATGAAGATATATTATTTCTATTTAATAACCAAAACCAAAAAACTACTCAAGAACAATTCAAAACTTTATTAGAACAATTTCATCTCAACATTAAACAATACACAAAACAAAATTTTACAACTTAACAATTTTTAACACAATATACTAAAATTCGATTCTTTAAATTTGAGTTACAAGGTTTTTATACCCTTGGCTAGTTTGAAGATCTCTTTATATCTCGGGGTTATAGTATGGGCTATATTTTTTTTTAATTCTTATGTTAATTAAATAAATTTTGAACAAACAATATTAAATTTTGAAATTAGCTTTAATAAATATTTTCCGGATGGAAATAATTAAATTTTGAATATGCAAAAAAAAAACTAAACTATTTGAACTGGATTTATTTCTTACTATTAATTAACTATAAGATATCCTAATATACAAATTTAAACTTCTCTATTATCTTAAAAGTCCACTAAAGTTATTTTATAGCGCTATTACTCAACTTGGTTATTGTGGAGTTTCCTGAACCAGGCCTATATTAATAAATATCAAAATTTTGCTGGTCGCTTACGTAAATTCCCGTTCTCTCCAATTAAACAATTCACACACTTAAATCCGTTTTAGTTCTTTCAAATTATATTTTCACTGTATTAACTCTTTCAATTTTCTTATTCCTGTTTAATCTGGCCAAGTTTACTCACAAAACTGTATAATTTAGACGAACTCTTTCCAAATAAATATAATTTTGACTGCACAGCAAGGTCTGCTATTAGAGCGTCACCACGCCATTCCCAACTCAACTACTCACTACGCGTCCTTAGCTTTTCTTAAATTGTTTAAAATATGGCCGCCTTTCTTCTCCAAAAAAAACACATGTTGCCTGTAATCTAGTTTGTTTTCTTTTTCTTCAATAGAATCGATTGTCACACTGACCTACATCTGTTTTACAGCTGACATATCACACGTTTGTTTAGAATGGCGTTTTAACTTGGTTAAACCTGATTGAAACTTACTGTTTCAATTTCCTATCGTCAACAAACCTTCCAGTGTTTATTTTATTAATATCATTAGTGTGTGAAGTGTCTTTGTGTTTTACTTTTGTGATATTTCCGAATTGTGTGTGTTTTGAGTGGATTCAAAGAACATAACCTTACAATTTTCTTTTGTTTACAAACGTGTTCACTTTCTCCTTCAAGTAATTACTTAGGCCCTATGTTACTACAGTTTACAAATTTGTTTACACATAACTATTATTAGATTATCTTATTTTAATTTATGTGTTAGGTTATTTGATATAACAAATTTCCTAATACATTTCCAGTTCAAAACCCTTGTTTACAATTCCTAGGCTTTTACCAGAATTTAGTTTCAATTTTAACCTAACCAATCTTTTAATGAATTTCTTTTTTTTTTTTAAATTTTGAGTGAGTTATTTCTAATTTATTTTCCAATTCTTAAATAATATTATATAGCCCATTCTATAAATGTTACAATGTCCCCTAATTTAATTTAAACAAAAAAAAAATAATCCTAATATCTACATTACACATTTTTTTTACATTTTACAAGCTTGCTTAAATATACATATTTTTTTTTTTTTTTAAATTAAATTTAAATTTACATTTATTTCCTACTTGTACATTTTATTTAATAACTACCTGAACACATTTTTATTGAGTACGTTATACCTCAACACTTTGGCTAACTTATTGTCCATTGTCTTTACCACTTTTATAATTGTCCACTTAAAAGTCATTTATACCTTCATCTGTCCACTTTCGTCCATTTATACTTAATTCTATAATACAATTTTATCTTAACTCTTTACCAATCAAATACTGAGCTGAAAACTTCAAGCTACTTGTCTTACATGGTTTATACTAGTTTAAAACTCGCATAATACTATTTCATTAATTTTATATGTTGTTATTTATTATTCTATTTACTATCTCTTTTTTCGCATCCTCCCAACTATTCATCATAAATTTTTTTTTTTTTTTTTTTTTTTTTTTGTAATTTAAATTCTTTTGAGTTTATCTCCCTTGCATCATGGTATTTTTTTAGTTCCGTTGAATGGAACATCCCCTTATTTATATCATATTTATCATCCCATAGTTCGAATGTCGATTCTCCTAACTTTTTGTGTATTCTATATGGCCCACTATAAATATTAAATAATTTCCCCATTTCTCCCTCTATGCCTTTTGCCTGCCAGTTTTCTTTTACTAACACTAAATCATTTAAATTAAATGTGAAAAGCTTATGATTTCTATTGAAATTTTGTGCCCTAAGTTCTGCCTTTTTTTTCATTCTCCCTCTTGCCAAATCTATTACTAGTTGGGTATTAACGCTTTGTTCGTTTGAATTTTGAATTTTGATATACTTATGCCAAAATCTCTCATCTATTTTTCCTAACTGTAACTGATTAGGTGTGAACCCTGTGGTCTCATGTGGTACTTCATTCAACATCTCATTTATTAAATGTATAAACTTTGCCCATTGTTTATGGTTCCCATGGCAATAGGTGCGAAGACATCTCATTATCTCCCTGTTTACCCTTTCTACTATATTGCTTTGAGGTCGCCTAATTGGTGAAAATATTTGTTTGATTCCTTTATTTTCTAAAAAGGTTGACCATCTTTTACTTGTGAACTGAGTTCCATGGTCTGTTTGTACCCTTTTTACCTGTCCATATTTTTCTAAATAATCTTCTATACATCTAATAGCTGTAGCAGTATTTGCTTTTTTTATTTTATAAATTTTTATAAATTTAGTAAAAATATCCAAAATAACCAAAATATATTTAAATCCCTCACTTTTATGAAATGGTCCACAAAAGTCAATAGATAGTTGCTCTTTAGGCCCTTCTACCTTGATTCCTTTCATCACCCCATAACAAGTTTGATTTGTGTGTTTCACTCTCTGACAAATGTCACAGTATTTTAAAAGGTACTTAATCTCCTTATACATCTTTTTCCATGTGAATATTTCATTTATTATACTATAGCACTTCTTGGCCCCTACATGCATATAGTACTCATGGCATGATATCACTAATACATTTATTAACTCTCTGGGTACTATTATTTTCCAACTTGTTTTACAATTTTTATATAGTATGTTATTTTCAATTTTGAATTTCGAATTGTATTCCTGGACATTTTCAATAATATTTCTTAATTCTAAATCACCCCACTGAAGCTCATTAAGTTTTGTCAATTTTGTCACCACTTCCCTACTTATTACTCTTTCCATTAAATTGATACTAAACTTATTTTGATTCTCTATATGTTTTGGCTCTATCTTATCCCATGGGTTACGACTTAATATGTCTGCCACCACGTTCTCCTTCCCTTTACAATACTCAATCTCAAAATCATATTCCTGCATGAGCAATATCCAACGATATAGTCTTGAATTTAATATTCTACAAGTCTTTATGAAAGTCAAAGCTTGGTGGTCAGTTTGTATTATTACTTTTCTCCCCAGTATAACCTGTCTAGCCTTCTGTAGACAAAACAACACAGCCAATAATTCTTTTTCAGTCGTATAATATCGTATCTCACTACCTTTTAGGGTTCGGCTCATAAACATAATTGCCTGTTTCTGTCCAGTCTCTGTTACCTGGTACAGATGCCCCCCAATAGCATATTCGCTTGCATCTGTCTGTAAATAAAACGTTTTTGAATAATCAGGGTGTTTTAGTACGTTGGTATCTATAAATGCTTCCTTTAATTTTCTAAAATTTTGTTCCTCTAAATCTGTCCATTTAAATTTTGTTTCATGTCTCAAAAGTTTCAGAAGTGGCTCTACTAATTTCGAATAGTGGTCTACAAACTTGTTGTAATAATTGGCAAGGCCTATAAACCCTTTTAATTGCTTAACATTCTTTGGTGTGGGGAATTCCATTACAGCCTTAATTTTGTCCTTATCTATCTCTATTCCCTCAGTTGTCAACCTATAACCTAAAAATGCTATGTTTTCTTTACAAAACTCAGTTTTTGATAATTTAATTTTGATATTATTTTCCTTAAATGTCATAAATAATTTTTTTAAATGGTTTTTATGTTCTTCAAAACTCTGTGACATGCATACAATGTCGTCTACATATACTAAAGTGAATGGTTCTAATTCATTTCCCATTATTCTACCCATAGCTCTTGCTAAAGCTGCTAATGATGTTTTTAGCCCATAAGGTGTCACAATGAAATGATATGTCTTTCCATTATACTGAAAAGCTGTGAATTTTCTGGATTCTGGCTCCAACTCCACCTGCCAAAAACTATTCGTGAGGTCCATAGAACTCAGGTATTTTACCTTTCTTGCCTTATGTAATATTTCATTAATACCCTGGTAACACTCGTAATCTGGTATTATGATTTCGTTCAGTTTCCTTGCGTCCAGGCACAATCTTATTTCTCCATTACTTTTTATGACAGGAATAATAGGGTTAATATAAGGGCTATTACTTTTTTCTATAATTTTCATCTCCAACATTTTGTCAATTTCTCTTTGTACCGCTTCTTGATACTTTGTGGGTACAGGATAGTTTCTTTGATAAAATGGTAAATCTGTTCTTACTTTTATCTCATGTCTATATCCTTTACACACTCCAGGTCTATCTGAAAATACATCCTTATATTGCTTTATTATCTCCACCAACTCCAGTTTTTGCCTATCTGTTACACGGTCATCTCCGATACTTTCCATAATATCTCTATCACTAATTTCCCCTTCTGTTTCATTTTGTTTCTCATAATTCTGGTCCCCCTGTCCTAAATTATCTAAATTTTCCCATTCCTCATTAATTTGATCGAATTCGTTAATTACATTATCTTCCCTTTCTAAATTTTGTACCTCGTTGTTATTAATTCTTTCGTCATCATTTTCACCCTCCGTTTCTTTCATATCTATTTTAATATAGTTTTCCAAATATTTCAATTTTATACTCCAATCCTCACAACTTATATCAGCCTTTGTATTTTTTAATATATCCATCCCTATGATCATTTCTCTTAATAGTCCTGGTATGATGAAACATTGAAATGGGTAATCAATCCCACCTAATCTTCCCATTATCAGAACAATTTTATTAATTTTTTTACTCTTTTTATTTGTTGCTGTCCTAATGTTCATTGCTCTGATTGGCAACGTTTCTACTCTTCCTAGTTTTCCCTTATTTATACTATACCATTTTTCCTGAATACATGTAATATTACTACCTGTATCTATTAAGGCTGTAACCCTAACCTGTTTAAATTCTATCTCTATTTCTGGGCTCATATATATTTTGTTTTGTTCTAAATTCAAATTTCGCTCCTTCCCCTCACTTTCCAAAAATTCCCTATCTATTAATACGTTGTTAATTATTCCTAACCCCAAATCCGTATTTTCATTAAATTGATTGTTACCCTTATTCTTGTCACAATTAATATTTCCGAGGCTCTTTAGCACTGGCTTTCCCTCTTCAGCATCCCCTGTAGTTTTCCCATGATGCAATAAGGTATCACCAGTGCCCTCTAGTTTTCCGAGGTCCCCTGGTCTCCCTCACATCTTCCACTGGTCGATTCCTTTGGTCGTATCTGTATGCTGTTTACTTCTTTCTGGCTCCTGTCATTGGTTCTGTAATTCCTGTCTCCTCTATTTTCTCGACTATTTTCCTGCCCTGTTCTTGGTTCAACATTCCCCCTCATATGATTATCTATTCTTCTGTTAAAGAACTGGACATATGGCCGCCCTTCATTCCTATATTCATTCCTTCTATACAATTCTCCTGGTCCTGGAAATCTTCTATTTCCCTGCTGTCTCATCCCTTCCTCACCCCTTCTGGGTGGAAATCTATTTCCATTCTGTTCCTCTCTAGGAGTAGGCCTATTCCATGGTCCCCTGTTTCTCTGTCTTATTTCCTTATTTCTTTCCTCTATATCCTCCTCATTCAGCATTCTTTCCATCTCTCGGATCGTTTTTATATTTTGTACCCTTCTTGACAACTGTATCCTTTCATTAAAATGCCGGCTTAATCTCCGGACTATCTCTTCCTCATTTTGCGGTGGTGTCATGTTCTTTAAAACTATGACTCTTTCTATGAAATAATCTGCCCTGGTTCTTCCATTTCCCTCAATATACCTTTCATTCTCCATTCTTTCTTTAATGCCTTCCTGTATTTCTTTGGCCCAGTATCTTTCTATAAATCTATTTTGTAAATCCGCGAAATCTTCCACCTCCTCTCTGATTGATTCCCACCATCTAGCCGCTCCTACTTCCAAAGCTCTATCTATGATTCCTCTCCATTCATTATCAAATCTTTCCCCTGTCCTACCTTCAAATTTTCTCTCCACATACCTATCTAGTCTTTTTAGGAACTCCATAGGGTTACCATTCCTCCCATTAAATTTGGGCATCTCCTCCTGATTCCCGCATGACACCTGTATAATCCTTAGGCCTTCTCCTCCTTTACTTTCTTCCACCTTCCTTTCTACCTTTTCCATTCTCTGGGTCAATTCCCCTTGTTTCTCATTATTCCTCCTTCCTTCTGTTTCCAATCGGTCAATTCTATCATTATTATTGTTTTTCTCAATCGCTATCTCCCTATTTAAAACTCTTAATTCTTCCCTGTTCTGTATTGTTATTTTTTCTACCTTCTCTATCTCTTTCTTATTAATTTCTGTCACATCAGCTATAATTTCTTTAGTTTCCTCTAAATTCTCCTTAATCTTCTCCTCTAAGTCTCTTCTCATAACTCCTACTACAGCATTATTCTCTGTTCTCAACTGTTCCCTCATATCCTCTATCATTCTCCTATTCTCTTCCTTTAGGCTTTCGAATTTCTTATCCAACCTACTCATTTCCAACCTACTTGAGGCAAATCCTCTGTTCATCTCTTCTCTCATCTCCTTATTTTCCTCCTTTATATTCTCATTTAATTCTTTTTTTATTTCGTCCATTTTTTTTATACTCATTTCCATGAGAGATCTCATCATCTCCCTCAAATCTTCATTCTCATTATTTCCCTTTTTCTTTTGGGTTTGCATAGGTAGTCCCCTATCTTCCTCTACTTCAATGTTTCCTATTTGCATATCTGTGCCTTCCGTTTCTGTCTCTTGTATTTCTAGGCTTGTCCCTTTTTCCTGGTCCCCTACAACTACCAGCTCGCCTATAATATTTTCCTCCCTGTTTTCGATCCCCTCCTGAAAACTAACAAATCTCCCCTGAGCAGCCCCTTCTGTTTCTATCGCCCTTTTCCGCCTACTCTTTTCTAATTGTTCCCCTTTTTCTGTTTTTTTAGCTTTTTCTCTCCGCAAATTGTATAATTCCCTCTCATCAGACATATTTTTTCTTTTTTTTTTTTTTTTTAACTGTAAGTAACTTATTATACAAAATTAAACAATTTTTATATATACTATAAACCTAGCCTTGACTATTCAACTCAGTGTTTGGTTTTACAAAATTTTTCTAAATCTATTTCCAGTTCAAATGTTTTTCATATAAAAAGTTCTAAATTAATTTTGATTCAAAATCTCTCTAAATAAATTTTATCGAGCTCCCACGTTGTTGCGCCAAATTATAACATTATTTTTTTAAGAGACGCAACGGGGTTTTACTATTTTATGAAGATATATTATTTCTATTTAATAACCAAAACCAAAAAACTACTCAAGAACAATTCAAAACTTTATTAGAACAATTTCATCTCAACATTAAACAATACACAAAACAAAATTTTACAACTTAACAATTTTTAACACAATATACTAAAATTCGATTCTTTAAATTTGAGTTACAAGGTTTTTATACCCTTGGCTAGTTTGAAGATCTCTTTATATCTCGGGGTTATAGTATGGGCTATATTTTTTTTTAATTCTTATGTTAATTAAATAAATTTTGAACAAACAATATTAAATTTTGAAATTAGCTTTAATAAATATTTTCCGGATGGAAATAATTAAATTTTGAATATGCAAAAAAAAAAAACTAAACTATTTGAACTGGATTTATTTCTTACTATTAATTAACTATAAGATATCCTAATATACAAATTTAAACTTCTCTATTATCTTAAAAGTCCACTAAAGTTATTTTATAGCGCTATTACTCAACTTGGTTATTGTGGAGTTTCCTGAACCAGGCCTATATTAATAAATATCAAAATTTTGCTGGTCGCTTACGTAAATTCCCGTTCTCTCCAATTAAACAATTCACACACTTAAATCCGTTTTAGTTCTTTCAAATTATATTTTCACTGTATTAACTCTTTCAATTTTCTTATTCCTGTTTAATCTGGCCAAGTTTACTCACAAAACTGTATAATTTAGACGAACTCTTTCCAAATAAATATAATTTTGACTGCACAGCAAGGTCTGCTATTAGAGCGTCACCACGCCATTCCCAACTCAACTACTCACTACGCGTCCTTAGCTTTTCTTAAATTGTTTAAAATATGGCCGCCTTTCTTCTCCAAAAAAAACACATGTTGCCTGTAATCTAGTTTGTTTTCTTTTTCTTCAATAGAATCGATTGTCACACTGACCTACATCTGTTTTACAGCTGACATATCACACGTTTGTTTAGAATGGCGTTTTAACTTGGTTAAACCTGATTGAAACTTACTGTTTCAATTTCCTATCGTCAACAAACCTTCCAGTGTTTATTTTATTAATATCATTAGTGTCTTTGTGTTTTACTTTTGTGATATTTCCGAATTGTGTGTGTTTTGAGTGGATTCAAAGAACATAACCTTACAATTTTCTTTTGTTTACAAACGTGTTCACTTTCTCCTTCAAGTAATTACTTAGGCCCTATGTTACTACAGTTTACAAATTTGTTTACACATAACTATTATTAGATTATCTTATTTTAATTTATGTGTTAGGTTATTTGATATAACAAATTTCCTAATACATTTCCAGTTCAAAACCCTTGTTTACAATTCCTAGGCTTTTACCAGAATTTAGTTTCAATTTTAACCTAACCAATCTTTTAATGAATTTCTTTTTTTTTTTTAAATTTTGAGTGAGTTATTTCTAATTTATTTTCCAATTCTTAAATAATATTATATAGCCCATTCTATAAATGTTACAATATATATATATATATATATATATATATATATATATATATATATATATATATATAAGATTATGAACAATACTTACAAGGAATAAGAAATTGTACAAAATCTCTTCCAACTCTGAAGGTGAATATTGCACGTAGTAAATATAATGCATACAGATTTACGAAGTGAAAGTGACACTTAAAATTTCTAATTGTATAATAATACAAAAAATTTTTATAATTAAATTTATGAACACATATGTATTGTCGTAATATAATAAAATTTTTCAGTTATCTTCTGAATCATGAATTTCCCAAGATTTTACGTTGAATCATTAACCATAGATTCAATCTCTACGTACTTGATTGTGCTGGTTACCAACTGCTGCATCGCTGTTGAAAATTGAGCAAATTATTGTACATTACAAAAAATGTTTCAATACCTAAAAGGTAAAACTTAATTTTTTATATTAATGAAAATACGATACATGTAAAAATTAAACTACTAAAAAAATAATTGATAATTTTTCTTTTTTATAGAACGTATCTAATGAAGTTGGATAATGTTTAGTTAATGACATATTTTATAGTGTACTACAAAAGCTAATAGCTTTGATTTTTAAGTAAAAAAACTAGGGATGTAAATAATAAAAATTTGACTGAAGACATTCTACTAATAAAGGGTAATGTTTAGTAATTGATTTTCCTGCTTTTCATCAGTTAATTGTGAAGATTTTATTTGTTGTAATTTTCTTTCGCAATAATAAAGTTTTGAAAATATTTTTTGGTTTGAATAAGGATATGAATAGCGAGCGCTCCCAGCGGGAAAACACACTCTACCTCTCCAGGCTGCCTGTTACATGAGATGACGATAGGAATACTGTCTTTGTTTCTATATCCCTGTGAAAAATGCCTTCCGCGTCAACAGCTAAACTTGAAAAACAAGCCTCTACGGAGGCTGTAGAACCAATCAAACAAGGAATAATTATCATTGAACACAAAATACGTAATTTGGAAAAACGAAAGGTAAGGAAAATTTTGTATGCTGAGTAGTATGGAATCGTTGATGAAGGCCGATTCTAAATTTTCTTTCACAACCCACCATGTGCTATTTTATAATTTTTCGGCTATTTAGTATAGTTTTGTGTACTTATATTAGATTAATTATGTTGTAATTATATTAACATGATATGTTTTTATGATTTATATCCCCAATACAATTATAATTCCACAGCTAGATGTTAAGCATAAGCCTAGGTTAGAACTAAAAACTAACAATTTAAAGTAGGAATGGATTAACTCCAGTAGTATGTATTTTTATAAAAAAAGTCGAAAATTGATAAGATGTACATAATTAAATTATGTTGGATATTCTTCTATCAAAAGCATTTAAAATAATAGCAATTTGTAGGTAGGTGTGTAATCATCTAAATTTCTTCCTTTTCCTATGTTATAGGGTGGATTAAAACGTGTCTCTGATTTCAAGAAGTCATTCTTCATTTGATAGTTGAAATTATGTAGGCCCTAATTTGAAAACCACATGAGGATCTGACATTTTAAATTTGCTATGTGTGTAAAATTGATATAGACTATTAAAATAGCCTAATTCATTAAACTATAATTCTGGGGATAGATTCTTGTAATAAAAGTTTGAACTTATTAAGAGAGGCACAGAATTGAAAGACAAGAGAAACTAAGGAAATATGTACAACATTTAAAATAATTTAGGAACAATTTAATTATAATTTTAATGGTTTCAAAAAAATTTGGAGTATTTTTATTACAAAATTCTAAACAAAAAACAAGTGACATGAATACAACATACTGTAGTTATAAAGCGTCTTATAATGTTATGATGAATTTTAATTTAAAAAAAGGGAAATTGAGTTGAAAATTAGCATAGGCCTTTACCTTCTCACAAGTTCCAAGACCAAGGTCAATTGTTGAATGTAGGTAAATTACTTGGTAAAAATGCTGAAGCTCGGCGCCATACGATATTTAGGGAAATTGTCTAACACCACCAAATAGGCCGATATCCACAAAAATTGTTTTTTTATTGACCTCGGAAAGTTACTTTTTTTTCAATTTAAAGTAGGGTAAAAAATCCAGCGCTGATGTAGAAGTTGTGAATGGGCGCGGAGTGATACAAATGCTTCGTGATGTTACAACTGTATTTCTTGCTTTAGCAATCTAAACCTTATGTAACAAAAACATGTCTTTAAGCTATATTGATAACTATTATTTTTGTTACTGCCAAAGAAGGTGAATTTTATATATTTATATTGAAATATATCTATGAAGTATCCAGTCAGGATAGATTTGGTCCTAATTGTATATATGTAACCATTTAGGTAATGTATAAAATTAAAACCAAATCTAACCTGACTTGACACTTTTTAGGTATATTTTAATATAGGTATACAGTATTGTATAAATGTAAAACCAAATCTATCCTAACTGAAGACTTTATAAGTATATTTAAATATATGTATAAAAATTAAGCCAAAACGTTTCTCAAATATCTACACACATAAGGTTGCGTGACATACCGCTACCGATGTGTACAACCTTACGCGGAGCACTGTGACTTAACGAAACATTTTGTATCACTCCGCTCCCATTCACAACTTCTACATCCGTGCTGAATTTCTTACCCTACTTTAAATTTTAAAAAAAGTAACTTTTCGAGGTCAATAAGAAAAAATTCTTGTGGGTATCGTCCTATTTGGTGGTGTTAAACAATTTCCCAAAATATCGTATGGCGCCGATCATCAGAATTTTAACCAATTACTTGAAAAACTTAATTACTCTATTGATAAGAGTTAACATTTTCCCCCACCATCTTTAATTCTTTTTTTAGGTAAAAATTTACATTAGGGAGTTAAGATGTTTGCTTTTGTGGAGTAATACCTCTTGCCATGTGTCATCATGTTATCTCTATTCTTACGTTACATGTGTAAGGTAAGAATTTGGTTTTGATTCAAACAATGTTTAGCTTAATTTTGTTGACCTAGTAACTCACAAAATGCCTAAACCTGCTATTGACTCCCAAAAATTGCAAATCTAGCAAAGGAAAAAAATAAACTTTAACAAAGCACTATCAGTCACCACATAGGCCTACTTTATAGAATTATTAAACTCTCGCACACATCACATTTTTTTCTGATAGTAAGTTGTAAAAGTACTCACAAGGATGGAAAAACACTTACAGAATCTATTCCATGCAGAAAACAGAAAATATAGCATTAAACATTTTTCATTGTGTTATAATGCGTATTAAATACTCTTTTATTGTTATACACAATACAAGAGTATATTCTTGAATTTTATATACTATTACATTTTTATGAATCCTAATTAATCTTTTTAACAATAGTTTGACTATCCGAACTTTAAATTCAGAAGACACTGATGAAGATCGTCAACTAGCAATCGAAAACGTTCTGTTTCAGTAAGTTTTAACAAATTTACAAAATTTAAAGTTCGGATAGTAATAAACTACAGTTAAAGTGATTAATAATGAGTATATTGTGTATAATCTTGTATACATTACAAGAGTAATGTACAATATGAGATACATTATTACCTTACCATAAATTGTGAGGTAACAATATTACCCAACTTTTGCATCAATATGTCAACGTATTGTTGGAAAACAAAACGTAGTCCCAACTGAAATATAATAACATATTAACCTTCTGTAGTAATTTATAAAAATGTATATAATAACGTGAATGCTTTTCAAGACATTTTGCTAGTTACAAGGAAAAACATTGATTTTGTAAGGTTTTAGATGACCATGGAAAGGTGAGGGTGACTTAATTTTTTTCAAAAATTCTAATTATTTGGAAAATCGGTGAAAGTGTTATTTCTTTTTTTATACTCCATGTGAGTTTCTACATCGCCCAATAAATGTTTTGGCTGAAATCGCTGCATGGCTATAGTAAACAATTACCCATGCGTATATTTGATAGTATAATTCCATAGGTATATTATAATATAGGTAATTAGTAATATTTATAAAATTACAACTAAATCTATCCTAACTAAATACTTTATAGGTATATTTTAATATACGTATATAAGGACGTTGTAAGTATACGTGATAAAAAAATTAACCTTGTAACACTTTCTGCAGTAAATAAAGTTGCTATTCATGGCCTACACACAAGAACAGGTATGTTTAATAAAAAAAAAACAAATCTTGAGAGCAATGTCAAATTCACCCAATATTTACTTACGCATGTAAGGGATAAATACATGTCACGTAAATACACCTGGCAAAAGGTATTACAGACATGTAAACATTTACAGGTTGAAATAATTAAACCTATCCTAACCTAACTTTTGCGTGTTTTCTACAGAAAATAAAGTTGATAACCTAGCTTTGCGTGTTTCCGCAAGAAACGTGATAAAGTTAAGTCAGGTTAGGTTTAGTTATTTCACTACACAATGGAAAGGTGAATATTTACGTTTGGGAACTTATTATACGTCTGCTTCTGCGAAGTAATACCTTTTGTCAGTCAGGTGATGGTACAACTAGATATATTTTAGCTATATTTCAATAATGTAGAACGCAATTGAGATTTGTCAGTGTGCGACAGTGCATTGTCCAATAGTAAAATAGTATTCCAAAAGGCTTTCCTTTTAAAAATTCTTCAGTTTCTAGCATAAATGCATTAAAAAATTACTCTGAATAATTCTCTAGTCATCCAATCAGCTTATATGAAACTGACAATGCTGATGTGGAAATGTGTTTAAACATCGGATTAATTCCATGGCTTAGCTGATTCAAAGCAGGACACTAATTTAACAAAAGCTCAAAAAATCTGGACTCGGAATTTCAAGACTTGTATTTACCTAAAAAAAAAACTTTAGAAAAGTTTTAAAAAGTTCGAAAAATAACCATGCCATATTTTAAGGTCTCAGCTTCTATTAAAGAAAATAGACCCATAAAAAAATTATTTTGTATGTGTATTTTTCTTATACCCCTGCAGTAAAAGTTGTCATTCCTGAATACATAGTTTTGTATAGTGCCTAAAAAATGGCTATAGGGCATATTAATGATAATTTCACAGGGTAGTTTTTTTAACAAGACTGAATGTAACTGAATATTTTACAGAATAATCTTTATACATTAGTAATATCTCACAAAGGTTTTATGACAGACTAGCAGAGTACCTGTCCTTCGTATGGGGTCGACGAATATTTGTATTGATTTAATTTGTATTTAGGTTGAATTTAATGTACTGAAATTAAATTCCAATAAATATATCAAACTATAGTTTATAAACCTACCGTTAAGGGAGTTTTCAAGTTCAAAGGGGCGGTGCCCTGACGAAATTTCTAAATAAAAATAGGTCAGTGTGGAAACCAGAGATCCTAAGAATGTCCATGTAAAATTTTATGTATTTATGTCTTGTTCTCATGTTTTCAATAGGAGACAAAAATATACCAGGCAACTCAGAGTCATCAGGGATACAAAAAAAATAATGAAAACTCTGGCTCACAGAAATAAATAAGATTTTATTCAAGTTAAAATTGAATGAAAAATTCATTGTGGAGTATTAAGAAATACTACATCCGCGTATCAACTACTACGCATGTCTCACTACGCATACATATATTTAAATATAGGCTTATCTAAAAAGAATCCAGTTACAATAGATTTGGTTGTAATTTTATACAATACTAGCTATCTGTATTAAATTATATATGTAAAGTGTCCAGTCAGGATATTTGGTTGAAATTGTATACAACATTACCTAATTAAACGTCTACTTCCGTGGAGTAATGTTTAGTCACGTGATCTCTATTCTAGCCTTACATGTGTACATATGGTTAACGTATAAAATTACAACTAAATCTATCCTGACTGGATACTTGATAGGTCCAGTAGTTTTTACGTGATTGAGTAATACACACACAGACAAACACCATTAAATTTTTATATAATGGTATAGATTAGTTCCCAATAAATATATCAAACTATAAAGTTAATGATTGTTGTCTTGAAAACCAAGAGAAGGAAAAACTTCTACTTGTAACATTACATTTGTAAATTACATTAACCTAGAAAGATGAATAATAAGAAACAATTACTATCAGCTGTTTAAAAGTAATTGTTACAGGTGATTATCAGCAGATTAAATCAAGTTAAGTATTAAATGAAGTATAGAAATATGTTAAGGGGGTTTTCAAAGCCAAGGGGTTTTCCGCCGTGGGGCGGTGCCCTGGCGGAATTTCTGAATAAAAATATGCCTGTTTTTTAACCAGGGACCCTAAGAATGTCTATGTAAAATTTCAGCTCAATGGGTAAAGTAATTTTTACGTGATTGAGGAACACACACAGACAGACACAATTAGATTTTTATATATTAGTATAGATATATCTACATTCAGAGAAATAAACCAATTAATTTGAGTGAAAATGTTTTTTTTTTTACTTTAATGAGGTGAGCTTAATTATTTTTGGTAGCAATTATAAAGTCATGCTTAAATTAATTATTAAATTGTAAATTATTATGTAAGTTTACTTTGTGTTTAATTTCAAACATACACATTGAATTCTAAGTTATCTTGGATGAACTCACTGCTTAGTTCTTAGAGCACAAAGAAATAACAGAATTGCCAATTTTATGGTCTGGGTATTTCTGCAAATACTTACTTAATTTACTTTATCCAATGCCAGATATTGGTATTTCTGCCATTCTCCTCCTAGCCTCCCAGTAGAGACAATGCTGGCTTCGCTCTTCCACATCTTGCAATGCTGTGCAATTCTGAAGATGTGGGGTGTCCATATTTTAACGGTTGCACAGAGGGCAAATATCTGAGGCTGCTAATCCTATTTTATATAAGTAGGCTTGCACATAGAAATGGCTTGTAAGCATTCTGAATCTGGCAACCACTTCCACTCTAGATAGGCTATGTGGTATTTGCACTGTGTTTGTATATTAGTACTGGACCAGGTCCCTCCATATCTTTCCAGCGCTCATTTCTTTTTGGATTTCCCTTATTTTTCCATTGATAGTAGATTCAATCAGTCTTCTTGCTGTCAATAGAGGTATAGGATTTTTACGCAGTGGCAGAATATTACCTTTCTTCACTAGCTGGTCTAAACGTTCATTTTCTTCAATGTCGACATGGTTAGGGAGCGGCACAATGTACCACCCTTTTTCAATTTTCCTGCAAGTGCCCTTTGCCCATTCAATGTTACTACTTCTGGTAATAATTAACTAAAAGTAGTAAGTTATTTTCAATCTATATTCTATATTCCATTAGGGATTAAATAATCTGCGTTTCTAGAGACTCAGAAGGTATAGATTAGTTTCATATTCAGTGGGCCCAGCAACTGAATTGTGTTTTGCTGCTTTATTATTATTTTTCAATTGAATTGTAATCATTATTATTAAAAAATAATAATTATGAATTGAAATATGCAATATAATAAATAAGTAAATAAAAATAAATACAAAATTTAATGTTACTAAGGGTTTGAAGCCTAGTGGTTGAATTTATCTCCCCCTCCCCAACATACACAAAAGTAATTACTAACTCTACACTTGTAATAACGTTACATCTAAAATAAAATTTAAAAAAAGATTTATTTTCTAATTAACAACATTAAAGGGCAAAAGTAGGGATTTACTAAGGCCTGGTAGAGGATCTCTAATAGGGCAGGGTCATTCTTATGTAGAAATATTGTCTGAATCATTGTGTGTATTTACAAAGCCACTATCATTACTAATTTCATACAGTAAATTTTGTTTAACCGTCAGCCTTTAAACCCTCAGTTACTGTTAATCGTCATTGCTGTAATAATACAATAATACTGTAATAACAAAATGCTTTTAACACGTTAGTTGCCGTGTCGGACCAACTGACCCAACGCCGATGGCCAGTAGGCTGAACCAAATACTGTCGGGACACGAGGCCTGACATTGTTATCTAGTAACATTTTATGTTTATTAGTACTACTCAACCGGTGTTGCTACTTTTGGAAAAATGAATGCATATTACTAAACAATAAACTTCACACTACTTACAGATATAATTACGATGATTTTTGTTTGATAGATAAAGGCCGATGGCATTAAAAACATGATGTTATTCTAGGAGCTTTTTGTCAAGAGTTACGGGCCGACACACTTATTTGTTAACAATTATAGTGAAATAGAGTTGAATATTACAACAGAAAAAATGGTTCATTGAAAGAAGTTTACCTTACTGACTTTCATTATTGTTTTCAAAATTTCACAAAACCTAAAAATAAGTCTGAAATATTGACTAAATATTTAGTTGAAAAATAATTCTAAAAAAAGCGGACTTGGTTGAAGTAAGTACAAACATTGATACTCAGATAAACTAATCCTTACTAGGAAGTAAGTAATAATGTAAATTCCTTAAGAAGTAAATTATTTGGTTTTAAAACTTTTACTTGTTATGAATCTTGGATAGCATTTATTAGACCTGAACATTACTTATAAGAGAGAGCATATGTTTACATTTCTGTTCTATATACAAAATATTAATAAACTCGCAAATCAATGACATGTGACACGTGTCTTAGTGATAACAGCCAAAACACTGTTATCGCCAGTCTTCTTATAATGAGGGTAACCGGTACATGAAATTGTGGTTTTGTTGTTTACTCAAAATACAAAAAATATTAAGACACTGTTGCACAGATAAGAAGATATAAATACCTTAAAAACAATGTTAGGTAGTAAAATAAAACTAGCATAAACTTACAATCTTTGTTGAAAAAAACAACTATAATTGTTCACATCTAAGATTACTAGTCACTATTAGTATAGCGTAACATGACCCACTCTCATGAGATTTATGTTTCTCTTGCTGTCCTCCCTTGCCTTACTGGTTCAGTGTACCACAGCATTTTTCAGTTTTCACTAAAAACATGCTTCTTTTCCATAGTCAAACTTCACTGTAACAGCTTCATGGAGGATATTTAGAGGGATTTTCTATATAACATCAAAATCTGATAAAGTTTCAACAAATTGGTCAATTTCTTCATTTTTTAGATTCACCTATTATGTCTTCATTTGTTTTATTTTCGGTTTCATTATCCTCTTCGTCAGGTTCATCATCTGGCAGAGATACATATTCATCAGAATCATCAAAGAGCTGTATAACAACATTTCCGGTAGGCAGTATTTCTTGAATTTCCTCTTTCCCGACAATACTCAGCATTTTACAAATTTTTTTAAAAATGGAACAGTAAAACTTAAGTTTTGTTCTGTGAAACTTAAGTTTATAAAAATTAATACAACACTAAAATATTAATACGAAATACAATTATAATTTAACTCCACAAAGTCTTTTGTAATGTAAATAGCCACGCACGTGGAACTCTACACAAATAACTTACACAAAAGGGCTCTTATGGACTTCTGCAATCTGACTGCAAGTGACAAAGATTAAATTCATACTAACGAGTAAAAAATGAAGAAAAATAGGTTGAGCCGTTTCGTAGAATGCAGAGTGTGGAGTAATGAGGTGAAAATCCATTTCTTTCAACTGGAAAGACGTTTTCTAAACAAATAATAACACACGTGAAAAAATATTTCGCATTCGCCCTCCCGAAGATTAGCTATCATTTATTTAGTAAGTCAACAATAGCAAACTTAACCAAAACCAGCTAATAATCAATAACTATAATCTAATTTAGTTAATAAACAAAAATGAGCACCTAATAAATTTAAATCTAATAATAAATAAATTTATGAACTAAGTTTTTAGTTTTTTTTGTAATCAAATTAAATATAAATGGATATTTTATGAATATCACGCTTAGTACACCTTGTATCTACTTTTTAATACAGCGTATTGAAAATGTTGCATAACTAGTGTGCTAATTTGACAAATATTAATTCATAAATGAGTCTGTCTTGTGAGTTTATATTTTTATGCTGACATTTAACATAAGTTTTAACCACTATTTGTGACATTGAAAACATTTTTTCATTTAAAATACATTTTTGAAGTAAAAGTTTACTATTTTCCAATCACCGTAGATTTCTTCTATTTTTACATAATTTATTGAACAATACATATTCTAAAGAAGAAAAAAATGTATTTTAAATGTTAGAAAATCTACAAATAAGTTTTAGATTAATGTGATTCTTGTCTGATGAGCTTCAAGTACCTTGATAAGTTTAGTAAATTGAAAAAAAAACAATTGTTTCAGTCACGCCTTGATGGATATAAAGCCTTACAAAAATCTGGAAAAGAATTAAGTAGTGATCAACTACATGCTGTATCTAAGTTCGATGAAGTTATTCAGTCATTGGAATTTGCCAAAGAACTATGCAAGCAGTTCACCACTATATCGGTGGAGTCAGCAAAACAACAAAAAAAACAAGCAAGAAAAGAAGCTGTAGAAAGAACACAGCAAGAACTGTCAAAAATCAAAGAAATACTTATGATTCAGGTAATTGGTTAAATTTAAGGTACATATTTGAAATGTATACTGGATCAAAATCTTGGTTTCTCTACTTGAGGATGGAAAGTGATATGTTCTAATATCACAAACTAAAAGTATAAAATAATTTTTATTTATTTTCAACATTAAATTCCAACTTTTATTATTTGCAATTTAATAACCTTGTAAAATGTATGAGAAAGTAGGCAATTAGGAGAGATATGTACTTTTGCAATTAATAAAATAACAACTTACTTATTGTATAATTTGAGTAAATGTTTAAATTCAGTTTTATTAAGTTTATTGTTTTTGCTCACATTGAAAATGCAGACTTCTTTCTTCACCCATTCTTGTTCACTGATTTGTTCCTGTGTGGATATTCATATTAATGAATTTTATCTAAACCCCTTCTTTCATTTTCAATGTTTCATTTTCTTTTTTTTATGTTGTTTGATCTAATGTAATTGTCTTTTATTATGATTGTCAGTGATACTAATTATTTTATCAACATTTTTTTTCTATTCGGCTATGGTACTGTACCATAACCATATAACTTGGGAAAGTTCTCATGAAATACTTCAAATGAATTGATACAATAATGTGTTGTGGCTGGTCCTGTAAAACTTATGAATGTTCTTTAGTGCTTATTAAATTTGAATGCTGGCTTTCTCAGTAGCTGCTCTTTAGTAGGAAGTTTAAAATATTGAACTGAAAACTAATTTTTAAAACTCGAGCATTATTAGTAAAGTAGTTTATCTGAAATATACCAGGTATAGACTACATAAATTATATATTAAAATTACATAATGTTTAAATCTTTCAATGACTTTTTTTAGAAGTGTAAGCTATTTCGTATTTTTTTTAATGGTACATTATGAAAATAGGGTATATTCAAGTATATCTGTAATTTTTATTTTTGTCCTAATAATATTAAAATATGCATTATCAATGTTGCAATATTAATTAATATAGATGTACTTCCCACTTTTCAGAAAAATCTTTAGACTTTTTAGAGAGGAGTTTAGAGAGAAAAACAACATACATTTTCATTTAATAATATAGGACACACTTGCAATTTTACAGCTGGATCCATTAACCCATCTGCCACACACACACACACACCTTTAATCAAAACTAAATTACTGAATTTGCAATATTTCTCAAACATGAAACATAGTACAATGCATTCTTACGTTATGAAAACCTCAACTACAATTAAAAAAAAAACTCCTTAGAGCCATTTTATAAACATATATAATCCAAGTTCTTGTTAATTATTGTAAGATAACTGTTCTAGAGGCATAATCTGTAACTGAATGTTGAGGAAGATATATTTTAGTAGAAGCAGAATTTTTCTCTTGAACACATATTTACTGTATACTGTACAGCAAGTACAGTTTTTTGCAATGAAGGCCACTCCAACTGAGATATGTTTTTTCTTTTTATTGATTTCATAAAACAGTTTTTAAATTCTTTATTTTACTTTAGGATGTTTTGACAAATATGGGACAAGAAAATGTACGAGAAGACTTTTTGACAGGAAACAATGGTGCAATAAAATTGTCTTCAGAAGATTTACAAAGACTTGATGACTTGTTTACAGAAGTATCTCCTAAACATGAAATTGAAGAAGGTGTACCTCCATTTCCTGTAAGTTTATATCCTTATGATTTTATATCAATTCTAATAATCATATTAATTGAAAGACATAATTTAAAAACATTTTAGTTTTTTTTAAAAGTAAATGTTCTAACAAAATATTTAATGTAAGTACAGTACAGTCTTGAAATTCTGAGTTCTGATATTTCGAGCTTCTGTTAAATTTGAGCATATTTTATTATTGTGAAAGAAAATGATGATTCGGGCTTCTAAGAAATGTTTATGGCCATATAGTATGCAAAGCAAATGAGTTGGGCTTCTGAAAAATGCTCATATCAATATGGTATGCAATAGGATTGAGTCGGGCTTCCAAGAAATGTTTATATCAATAAATACCGTATGTAAGGGAAATGAGTCGTCGGGCTTCAAAGAAATATTCATATAAAGTTCAATGAGCTAATTTATTGCATTTTTAATTACCTATATTATTACATTCATTAAAACTCCTATTTTTTCTAATACATAGGAACGTATTTCTCGGCCCATTCACCTAAAATTATTGAGACTCTACTGTACTTTATATTGTGCAAATCTAACATGCATTATACTTTAACATAATAAAATAAACTTTAGAACTACGTTACAAATATTTAACAACAGATATGATATAGTGGTTTGATTAAATAAAAGCTGCATTGTTCTGGAGTTTACTCCTGTTTTAAAAAAACGTCTTTGAAGATGTTTACTTTAAAAAAGAGGGTAAAACAATTATAATTAATCTTTTAAGAACTAAATTTGTGGAAAATTGATGCTTTTGTACATTTGAACAATTGAAAAATAAATTTTGTATGTGCTGGTACACTAGTTAGACGGGTACCAGTTTAATTTTAAATTGAGTTGAACACAGTTAAATCCTAAAAATTTAGTGACTTTTTGCTGTAATGACAATGTTTTGTTTATAAATTTCTAATAAATATTTATTTAACATTTACGTTTGTTGTGTTGTATATTCAGGGTGGTCACTAATAGGGAAAAACTGGAATATTTGGATTTATACGGGAACTATTAGTGTTGGGAAAAATCGGTGTTTATATGGGGTTTTTTGCAATTCATATTATAAAAGGGAATTTGTAACTGTAAATTTATTCCAAAATATGTTGTAAATTTATATTATATATATTTTTCACAATTGGGGTACAGAAGGCAAAATCAAGCTCATTTATTCACCATTGTTTGTAATGTTTCCAGCCCTTTTTACCTCGGGTAAGTATTATTTTTATTTGAAATGTGATTTTAATTGCTTATTACCAACATAATTAATTTTACTAACCAGGGCTTCTAGCTCTAACGATACAGCTCAGGCAGATTACTGTCTGTCTGTAACGCTCTTCATATCTTGAAGGTAGAACTAGGTTACTTGTGAAATAAGTATTGAAAGTTTTAAAATACAAAGTTAAACCATTTAAACTAGCAGAATCTTATTAAATTCTTATTTAAAGGCTTATTAAATTAAGATGTATGGGATTTGTGTGCTCGTTAAATAATTGGTCTCTTAAATCTTCAATTAAAACAAATCAAACATATTTTATTTAGCAAAAATTATAAAATTACAAACCAAAATACATATTTCTGAAACATTGCGTTAGTTACTGATTTGTGAACATTTAATAATTTACTTATGAGGAAATTTACATATTAACAAATCTATGGCTGAAATGACTGTTTTCGAGTTTGCTTGCTTGCTCTTTTTCATAATTAATTCTTACAATTTAAACTGAAAACAAATGCACCAAATAATGCATTAATTACATTTATGTACGCATTGAAAAATTTAAAGTTTATTAATTTGTACTAAACTGTTTTAGCATTTAAATTTTGTGATAGTTCACCAAAGTTTGAATTTGTTTACTTAGCTGTTTTAACAAGGTGTAGCCTCGCATCCTTCTATTGGAAAAATTCTTACAATATTCGCTTGGTTATGATTTTGAAAAAGGCTTCAGTAACTCAGCGTTCCATCTTCGTCATTGGAGACGTGCACTGTCCTCTACATTCTGATTCCAAGAAAATATAAAAAGACTATTACATTAAAAATTCAAAACAATACATTTCTTCGCTCTTGGAGACGACCGTTGCCTTCTACATCCTGATTTCAAGAGAGTTCAATTATCGGCAGCAAAGCAAGCGTTCCTGTTACTGCGCATCGATCATGCGCATATTATTTTCAAACTCTTCATACAGATGCCACTACCAACCAGAGATTTGATTTATTTCTAACAAATCACAATTTTTTGATCTAGTTCTATTATGGTTACATTTTTAAATACATTCTCGTTCGTTTTCTGAAATTTTCTTTTTTAATATATAACACCATCTAAAGTGTGTTACATGTTTATTATGAGGACATGTACTAGTGAAGCCTCTTGGCGACTCGCATAGCGATAAACCTACTGATTCATGTGAATGTCTTCTGCGGCACATACTGTGCATATTGACTATATAAATCTGTTTAAAATATAAATACTAAATTTATTTAAGGCATCTAGCTTCCACCCATATTTATCTATATGTTTATTCATTTAAATTAGTTTCTGTCTCATTCAAATGTTTTTCAAAACCTTTCCTACAATATAATAGATTAACACATCCATTGCCTTAGAAAAATGTGCAAGTGATGCTAGAACTTACAAAGTATTAATCAATAATTTTGCTAACTTATATTTTAAATATAAAAAATTTGTTGAAGAAGAAAATGACGTGTGAAAATACCACAGGCCAAAATGTGATGAGCAAGGTGAACACAGCACAAAATTTTTCAACACTTGCCTATAAAAAAATGTATGTATAAATTTCAGAAGGTGTAACCCCATCAGTTATTTTGAAAATTGGTACGTGCTTTAATTTATTTTAGAAACTCTACTTTTATACACATATTAATTATTCTTTATAGTTTGAAAAAACTCACAGAGTCAATTGTTTTTCTGACGAATTGTATCTTATGATTTACTTAGGCAGACTTACCTGTCTATTCAAATCGTTCTAAAGAAGTCAGGTAACATTAAAATTCTCGTTTGTATTTTCAAAAGAAGATTTAATTTTAAAACAATTTAAAAATATTACAATTAAAAAAAATTCTTATTACCAGTCTAACAACATGAATTCAAATACAAAAGGTTCTCGTCTTTTAGAAATAGACAACTCTAGGTCAAATGCACATTGATTTTGTTTTGTATATTTACTGATTTGAATCTATTGAAAAATATCAAGAAATTAAATTTAAAACATACCTTGGCAATCACATAAACTTATATGGCTTTGTTATCACATTTTAAAATTTACTCGGGTTTACTCTTATAAAATAGTTAAATTTTGATAATATAAAAATTAACGAAACCAGGCTATTTATAAAACATTTTCCCATGCTATTAAATTTTGAGATGTAAATTATTAAAGGTTTAATACAAAAACAATAACGATTGCAGGCTTGTGACGATCTTCGTCTAGCGTGGCTGGTGAAAGATGGAACAAACACAGTTTCTCACTGTAGGTTGGTGAATTCCCTACCCTTAAACCTTAATAAAAGTCTTTAATTGGTTTAAGGTTTATCATGGCATCCTTATCCTAGCGTTGTCTTAAAACACTTTTAGAAATTTTTTTTTTTTTAAACGACCGATTTTTACATTAGCTAAAATATCAAATATTTATGCAATATGTTAAATTGTAACCAGAAATTATTAAGCATGTTATAAAGGAAACTAGTAAAATCACTGCCAAATAAAAAGTACCTAATTTTATAACTATAGAATAATACTTATGACCCGAAAATGTGCAAAAACTAATTGTGTCACATGCAAACCAATTGTGGATCAAATGGTATGTTTAAAAGTAACCAGAACAATCAATGCTTTTTGTCAATTGATATTGGTTGTAGACTTTTATAGCCAGTAAATGAGTTACTTTTAAAACCAGCAGTATCATGATACCACACCAGGTCTAAAATCACTCTCTTTGTTATAACTTTCTTCACTGGTCTCCAGAATAATATGATACACTATTTTTGACATGTCAGAATCATTGTCAATAACATTAGCTACAGCATATTCTACTCAAATATAAATATAAACAAACAAAACATTAAACCTACTATGCAAATACAAGCAAGACATGATTAATTACACACACTAGTAAATAAAAAGTCTCACACAAAGGAAAAATGATGCACAGTAAAAAATGACCGTTAATAGCTTGAGAAACTTGAGTACAATATACAATATTACTTACCTTAGACACACCCTATAATATTTACCAACAAAAACCCTTTCTTTATATATCCTTTGGTAATAAAGTTCTGATTTATTTGTGGTCGTGTTGCTTAGTAACCACTTAACACATGTTTCTGCAATTTACTATTTTGTCACTCCTATGAAGTTTTTTAGAATAAAAGAAACAGTTGTTTACAAGTCAGGAATGATTATTTAATAGGTCAACATTTCTACACTAATGTGTTGTCATTTTCAAGTCATTATTAAACTTATGGCCCAAATACAGAACATGAATACGTTAATAATAATGTGTATGTTCTGTAATTTACACTAATCAATTCTTCGATTTAAAAAAAAAAATTGATTGTATACATCTAAATACGCAGTGTATTTTTTTTTATATCCTGGTTACAAATAATAATTTGTTTGGTAGAAAAAAGTGGTGAATCAAAATAATGAGAGAATTGATTTTGTGAAAATGATGGTACATTATTGACAAAACATGTATTTAATAGGAACAACTACAAAAGGCTGCTGAGCATTTGTTGAACTTAGTGGATGGAAAGGCCAAAGATGTGGTTGGTACCACCTATACAAACTTAAAAGAACAAATTGCAAGTATCAGTACTTGTGGATATTTTGACCAGGGCGCAGCAGCAACTATAGCTACTGAGGTAAGACCTCTATTTTTATTATTATTTGATTTCCATTAATCTAGTTTTACAATTACATTACTATTTAACTAATGAATTTCTTTTTATATTCACTAATATAATATTATACATTGCTACCTTACATATTTTTATAATATTTTTTAGTACCCCATTGAAGAAAAATAATTTGGTACTAGTTATGTATGTAAATTTTATGTCAACAATTAATTTTTAGTATTTTTTATTAACACGTTTTGTGTTGTAACACAGCTAGTTCTTGCCCAATGACTACTTGCCTCGACTGTTTTAAATCCACAATGCATAAGACCTTATTCATTTTTGCACTGATTCAATATTTTTAGGATTATGATCTCTATTTTCTTTTTATAAAATAATACTGTAGAAAAGAAATATGTATCAGTGCTCTGGAATTAATATTGATAATTGTTTTCCGTGGTAACTTGTTGGTATTAATAATTAATGTTAGATACACTTGTTATGAATATTAAGTTATTGAAAATATCATAACATTCTAAAAAAATATGCATTGTGTCTGTATGTGTTTATGTGACAAGAAATGCCAACAAACTGGGAATATTCTCTAAAATGGGTTTTACTTTGTGTCAGCAGACCTGACTTTTGATAAGAGAAAACCATGTTGAAATATAATTTTTCTAATACCGTGTTTCATTTTACATTTAGAGAGTGAACACATCAATTTTGTTTATAACCCAGTCTACCCCTAACCAGATACGTTGTAACTATACAATAGAACCTCTCTTATTTGTCACATTAGGGATCAAGAGGGTGATGAATTCAAGAAGTCGTGTAATTAGGTAAACAGCACATAAATATGTAAATAAGTATGTAATTTAATTAATGTCGTACTTATATGATTTATGATAGCCAAAACATTCAACTAAACTATTACCCAACACTATAATATAGTCTTGTAATTAATATATAAAGATTGCTGTATAATTCGTCATTAAAATACAGTATGTTCCTCTATTTTCATAAAAAACATGTTGCAGTACCTTGTGGTAATATTTTTGTCAGTATAATTAAATTAGTAAAAAGATTAAAAACAAGTGTTTTGTTATGTATTGGTTTTCTAGTGTTTTTGAAATGATACTTGGCACCATTAATGTTTAAGAAGGTCAATACTGCTAACATTTAACAAACGTCCATTGTATGTTACAGGAACCTGAAGTCCCTGTTCCAGTTCATGGACAAATAGAAACTGTTACTGATGAAATTGCAGACGAAGAAGAACCTGTGACAGACTCTGTGCCTTCTGATACATTCCAACCCAGTAAGCTTGTGCTATATATAAGCCTTGTATTTAATAAATGTTACGTTCACATGTAATAATAGGTCATTAAACTGTTACTAATATCTTTACTTTATAGTAATATGCTATTAGTAGGTCAAAATGTGTTGATGAATAATTTTTTAATGTAGATGAAAATTAGGAAATTTTTCATCGAAATGTTGTTGTAATGTAGACATTTTTAAATATAAAAAATTAACTTTTAGATCTTCATGCTTAATTTTAAAGTAATACATTAATATTATTGTTTATGAAGGAATAGAAAAGGGTTGAAGGACAATAGATAGAATTAAGGGTTTGGGACATACCTCCTGCATAAGAGTCAGATAATTGTAAAAAAACTTCGCTTGTATAATACTATACTTACAGCAGATATACTATTAATCCCTTGGGCATGTTACATCCACATTCAGGAGAAAGGCTAGATGTCTTATTACATTGATTATCTGAAGTAGATTTTTTTGATAACCAGAGTAAAATAGAATTGGACTACTAAAGCATTATGAAAATACAATAGATACTGGTTTTGAACAGATATACTGGTTGGTTGATTTTACGTTTTTTGTAGTCAAGTCAATGAGAAATATAAAGTGTATTAAAAATTTTGAAGGCCTAATGCTTCATTGTAATTCTTCAGTGGTAAATGTAATGTTAGTGTTTTTTAAATTTTTTAAAATAATTTTTTAAAACATTTTTAAAATAAAAAATTAAAACTTTAAAAAGAATCTTTTTTTTATCTATTTACTCAACTTATAATCTTTGACTTATTATACCTAAGTCTAAAATGTTGCCTAAATTTTATTATTTTGAGCTAGGAATATCGAGAAATATATGGGAATTTGAAAAGTATATCCAAGTGGGCACCCTGTGTAAAAAGACTGGGGTTAATTGCGTGAATATTGATTAAAAGTGTTAATTGTAATTAAAAATGAATTAATTGACAGTGAATGGAACCATAATACAAAACATTGTTTATTATTATTTATAGTAAATAATAACTCATTATGGAATATAAAAGCTATCCTCTTACCTCACAGACACTGATTATAATGCTGTGAAATTAGTGATAGCAACAGTTTTAATTGTAAAGAATGTAGTTATCTAAACCGTATTTTATTTCTTAATTGAGATTTTAAGCTTTTCTTCATCTTGTTTGGACTCTTAGTTTTTATTATAATCCCAATTTATACATTCACGTTTATTATTCTAACGTATAATTAAATTGTTATTAAGATGGGATATTGATATTTTCTTTCATGAAAATCCATTGCCATTGGAAATATGTTAAAACACCATTAAATTTAATTAATATTGTTGAAATTTTTAAATCATAAATTTTATCACTCAAAAACTATAGTTGAAATGTTGAAGCAATTTCTAATATACCTCTTTTTACTTCTTTCATACTTAAAAACATTAACATGTGGACAAGTCTTGAATTTTCTGTTTCCAATATGTGTTATTTACTCAACATATAAAGTAAGAAAATCTTACACCTAAAATTACACAGAATCTCACATTAGTTCTTCATTAATGTTTCCTCTTTGAAATAAAGTTTCAATGAATTCGGGGTGATCAAATATGACTTGAAAAATTTATATAAATCTATTGTATTAAGATAGAACCAGTAGATATGTATTTTGTATCAAAACACTTTCCTTCAACTCAAATAGCAGTTTAAAGGAATTAACGGGTTTGAAATCACATAGAAATTTATATGACATACAGGTTATTATCGATTGGTTATCTGGCAAATATCGTACTAGCAATAGTGTTATTTTTGCAACCACATTGTTTATACACTCATAGGCACACGCACACACACACACATACTTACAAAATATATATATATTTATTTTATAATATAATAATAATTATATTATAATATTATAAATATTATATTAATAATAATATATAATAATAATATAATAATATTTACTTTATAATTTATATATAAATATTTTGTTCAGGAGCTGTATATTTGAGTAGGTCCGAGAGTAAATTGTTGAATTCTGTCGTAGGGTTATCTGTAAGTATTTTGTATGTTGTGATGTCTGACAGTTGCTTATTTGCTTCTTTGATGTAGTCTTCTTTGTTCATAATGACAGTGGTTGAACCTTTATCTGCTGGAAGAATCATAATATCTTTATTGTTTTTCAACGAAAATATTGCCGCTTTTTCTAACTTGGTAAGGTTAGGTTTAGTCTTCATATTTCGGAAACATCTCTAAAATTATTATATAATTAAAACCCCTCTACTCCTCAATTCTATATATTACCAAAGATCCACAAAAACATAGTCCCTCCACCTGGTAGACCAATAATTGCTGGCTGTAATTCAGTAACGGATAGAATTTCAGCTTTCCTCGACTCACACCTTCAACCCTTAGTAAAGAACCTTCCATCACATACCCAGGACACCAATCATTTCATAGACCGACTCTCACAAATATCTGTACCTCTACCCCCGGTAACTATTTTGGTCACCATAGATGTCACCTCTCTCTATACCAACATCCCTCATGCACACGGCCTATCTGCAATAGAGAATTTTCTAAACAAACGCCCAGGCAAGCCTTCTCCCCCTACACCTTTTCTTGTGAACCTGACCAGGTTCATCCTCGAGAAGAACAACTTTCAGTTTGAGGGAAGGAACTACCTTCAAATAAAGGGAACAGCAATGGGCACCAGAATGGCACCATCGTACGCAAATCTGTACATGGGATTGTTGGAAGAAAGTTTTCTAAAGACACAAACACACCAGCCATTATGTTGGTATAGATATATAGATGACATCTTCCTAATTTGGACACAGGGTGCTTCAACACTTGAGGCATTTTTAGACAGCCTGACACAATTCTCCACACTTCAATTTACCTGGGAGAAATCTACATCAGCCATCACCTTTTTGGATGTAGAGGTAACACTCGAGGATGGAAATATCAACACAGGAATTCACATCAAACCGACAAACCACCTACAATATCTCCATTTCGACAGCAACCACCCAATAAACATAAAACGATCCATTCCATACAGTCAAGCAATCAGGGGTAAGAGAATCTGTTCGAATGATAGGGAATTGGAAGATTTTAATAGAAAGATATCAACAGCCTTCCAGAGAAGAGGATACCCAAAAAGACTCATTGAAAACCAAATTCATTCAGCACAATCCTCACCATAAACCACAAACAGAACGAAATAAACTGTCTTTAATAACAGATTCTCTCATATTTCTTTTTGTGTTTTCTCTTCGATTGACAAAGACCACTGTGTGGTTGAAATATATCATTGTTTAAGTGCTTTTATGTGTTTCTATTTCAAGACTACAGTGTGGACTCTTACCAAGGTAAGTCTGTCAGTCTCCTAGTCCAAAAAATCTATATATATATATATATATATATATATATATATATATATATATTAATGTAATTATTGGGACACAAGGAAATTTGATTTTAAGATTTTGTTAAATCCTTGAAATAATAATAATAATAATTAACACTGAAATATTGATTATGTATTTTGTTTATAAGTAATTATACGAAATGGTTAAGAATTCTTTTGCAATTAATGAGTTAGGTATAAAATTTCTATTTGATTTAGCATGTTTAAAGTATTGTTAATAACTGTTGTTTTGACCGACACTCTCAATATAAATATAGAAGTGTAACCTTACTTTCACCTTAGTTGTAAGTTAGAGTTTGTAGTAGCAACATTCACTGATAATGATGAATTTGTCATTGAAACGCGTCTGAGTTAATAAGTAATTAATTTGTGACTTTTGTGTACATCTTTTATTTGTATAAATCCTAATTTTACTTTAAAAGTTTTTATTTTAATGGATGCAATTTTAGGTTCATAATGTAAACCTGTATGTATCTATACACTCTTATATATGACATTTTCACAGTGGATGGCTATCCAAATGTACAGCACCAGCATGTTGTAGAACCTGCACAGCATTCGGTGGAGACAGCAGGATTATATATTTCTAAAAGACCTGTCAGTGATGTTCTCTCAAATGTTATGAGTTCAGTTCCAAGTTCTTTTACATTTATTCAGGTAAATTAACAACCAAGAATTCAGTTAAGATTGTTGCAATAATAATAATCATTGGTTCATATTGGGATTTAGTAGATCAAGAACATTTCATTCTGTTATTCAACTGCTATTTTTTTCTAGGCTGTAGCAAATTCTTTTATTATCAAAATAAGATCAAGGTATTACTACAACAGGCAGAAATTCTGGCATTGCATTTAAATCAAATAAATTTTTAATGAAAATTATTACAATGAAGATGTTAATAAAAAATTACATCTAAGTAAAGAATTTTTCAATTTTAAGTCAGGAATATAAAAACAGGCTTGCTTTATCTCAAAACTTATACGGAGTGAATTTTTATCAAACCGTGGCTGTTTCTATGTCAAGTGGTAAAAGTGAAACAGTACCAAAATCAATCTAAATAGAAATAATAATTTATGTATTAATATAACTATTGTTAATGAGTAATTAACACATAATTAATTAATTACACATATAATATTATAAAAATATAAATAAATAATCTAATTTTAAACTACTTAACTAAGTGAATACGTAATTGCTTACATGCTGACGCGTTTCAAAACAGTCGTTCCTTTTACGAAGCTAACACTCTACTGGCGGCTTTGGCTGTAAGCAAACGGTATGACAGTGTTGGATTTATGACAGTTGGTTAGGTGTTGGCGTTTTGTCTGATGTATCGGAAAAGACTATTGTGCCAAATACATAGACAAACTTATCGGAGACAACATAAACTTTTACAATCACACATCCATACACAATAACATAGACCTCATACACCAAATACAAGATATCCACATACCTCACAACTCCACCATAGCCTCATTCGACCTAAAAAACCTTTACACTAATGTGCCAATAGAACAAACACTCCACATACTACAAAATAATGCTCACAACAGTGCTCACAATAGTGCTCACAATAAACAAACAACATGCCACATAAACTCACAAATAAAATAATCACACTCACCAAACTCATCACATCACAAAACTACTTCACATACCAACACAAATACTACACACAGAAAGATGGCCTCCCAATGGGTTCCCCTATCTCAGGCATCCTAGCAGAAATATTCCTACACCACATCGAACAACAATATATTCTACAGAACAATAACTACACACATAAAATAATTTACTACCATAGATATGTAGATGACATTTTAATATTATACGACGGCAACAAACGGCAAATCAAACAACTACATAATTACATTAATACCATACACCAAAACCTCACATTTACTCTCGAATTAGAAGAAAACAATAGAATAAACTTTCTAGATTTTACTATCACCAAACACAACACTAGACACAATTTCAAAATATACAGAAAACCAACAACTACAGATATGGTCATACATAATACATCTAATCACCCCACACAACACAAACACGCTGCATTTAATCATATGTTACACCGCCTAATAAACATACCAATGCTACAGAAAGACTACAAGGAAAAACTTAATACCATAAAATACATCGCCCAACAAAACGGCTACCAACACACACTCATAGACAACATACTCAGGAAAATAAAACATAAACACTATTAAACAGCCACGCAAACACACCACACAAAAAACAACAAATACATATCCCTCACCTACCACAATAAAAACACACAAAATAGCACCCACATTAAAAAAACTCCATTACCAAATATCCTACAAACACTCTAAGAAAACATATACAACCTTTTCAAAAGAAAGTGACATATACAAACTCTCAGGTATTTACAAATTAACTTGCAACGATTGTCCCAACTATTACATCGGTCAAACCGGCAGGTCATTTTATACACACTTCGATGAACACATTACCCAAACAAAAAAAACAAACCCTAAATCCAGCTACGCAAAACACCTAAATACCACCCAACACACACATACCGACATACACACTAATTTAAATATTCTACACACATTAAAACAGAGTAAAAAACTAACAACCTTAGAAAAATATGAAATCTACAAACACTACGCAACAGACAGGGAGAATATATTAAACGACCACACACACTTTGAAGCCAATAGTCTTTTCCGATACATCACACAAAACGCCGACACCTAACCCACTGTCATAAATCCAACCCTGTTATACCGTTTGTATACAGCCAAAGCCGCCAGTAGAGTGTTAGCTTCATAAAAGGAACGACTGTTTTGAAACACGTCAACAAGTAAGCAATTACGTATTCACTTAGAAGTAGTTTAAAACTAGTTTAATCAGTGAATTCAAGATGATAACATCAAGGAACTTAAATAAATAATATTGTATAAGCTAAAGATATTAATCCATTGCACCTCATGAACAAAACCTTCTTGCCCTAACAAAATGTTCCTACCTAGGGTAAAGACGAGGTCTTCTTGGCATTGATTTTCATTGTTCCTTAAAGAACTATGTTGTTGCTATTTTTGTGGAATGTTTAGTCTGCTTGACCCTTGTTAATGTGTTATTGTTTCCATGGTTTAGATAAGCAAATGCAAAACATTTCTCATGGCTAAGTAATGGTTTTAGCCTCTCGAAACTCACCATAATGAAAAATATTTATACCTGTCCTAATGCACCCTTAGAATGACAGGACTAATAGAATATGGTTTTTATTGACTTTCTAATGTTTATAGCGAGTCATTCAGGCCAACCTCTTCTACTCTAGTCTTTTTATCACATTTTTATTCGAATCTGGGTTACAGATTGCAATTAGTGGGTTGGGCAGTGACACTAGATCTGTACCATTGGCTTTACATGTTGTTAATATGTGTGTAAATATTTCTTTAAAATTACAGTATAACTCCAATTATACAAATCAGTTGAGGCCGAACCCTAACAAAACAAACAGAAATTCAAATAATTTGATTTTTTTTCAAAAAAAGGATCAATTGTAACTATTATATTTATTTAATCACTTTTACATTAATTTATGACTATTCAAACTTTAAATCTTATATTATTTATTTTAAGTTATGTTTATGTTGCAAATGGGAGGAAAAAACTACATTTCTTTAGTCTTTTATTTTTTTTATATGCTTCTAGTCTTTTTCACAAAGAATTGGAGGACATTGTTGCAAAAATAACTTGAAAACAGCATCTTCTAATTCTTTGTTTTATGCTGCCTTCATTGATTTTCTTGAATAATTTTCAATGTGAAGCACAGAAATGAATTTTAAAAGTATAGGTTTGCTCTTTTTAATGTCTTATAGCGTAGATTTCTTGCAATTACGACAATAATTTCAAAAGATAATAAGCCAGCATGAGTCTGAGATGCAGACATGACATTCTTTTATTAATAAATTATATGAACATTGAAGAGCCTTTAGATATTATATAATGTTATAAGTTTTAATATTTTGTATTGATTTGTTTCAGGAATCAGAGTTGGAGACTGAAGTGGTAGCACCTACGCCTCCACCAGCTTCTGCTTTGCCAATTCCCACACAAACTTTCACAAATGCTAATTATGCTGCACCTCCAATTAATCCAACTGTACAACAAACATACGCATCACAACCTGCAGATATTATATACACACCTATCCCCATGCCTCCCCAAACTCAACAACCCCAGCATATGCCTGTCACTCAGCCACAGATTACAGCACAGCTTGGACAAGAACCCCAGCAACAACCTGTTTATAATAATCCTTCGCAGCAAACATTTGTTTCTCAAAACCAAACCTTGCCAGCTTCACAGCAATATAATAACCAAAATGAGTTTCAACATGTGAGTATTATATTATTTTACAATTTAATTTTTAAATTTTATTCAAGGTACACAAAAGCCTCATTGTAACAGACAGGGTGTCTGTTTTAAATCATGAAATGTCCGTAGAGTGATTATAATTCAAATAATGCAGGAAAGTATAAAAGGTTTAAAAGAAATGTACTGATAAAAAATGTGTAGGTTTTATTTAAGGTGAATATAAAAAAAAACATTGTTAATGCTACTGTAATGTGAAATTCAATGACAGTATTTAAAAAAATTGTTAATGTTTAATAAAGAAGTTTTCAGATTTAAAGCATTTTGAGGTTATTTTAATAAGCAAAATTCATATCCATCCAACCGACTTTTTAGATAGGACAATTATTTCTTTACAAATCATATGTTAACCCTGATAACTTAGAATTAACTATTATTGATTTTCTACACATATAAGCTTACACTAATTTTCTATAGTCGCTATTCAGATTAAAACACTTAACAATCTTAGAGTTGAACACTTAACTTGTTCTACAAGTTTAGAAATACTCTTGCCAAAAAAATTGGCCACCTGTGATTTCAGCCATATAATAGCTCTGTCTTATAATTCCTCTGGCTTTAAAGCGCTGTCAAGTAAGAATACAACACCAAAGCGCAGCATTCAGCCTGTTCCTTACAAAACAATTATTCTAGATTGCTTTTTATAATTTTATTAAGTTTTTGTAGTAGACTTGAATATTAATTTTTCTGTCCCTTCATATAAAACCTATCATAAGAATTACTGCACCTATCACAAAACATGTTACCATATCCTTTTTCATAGGGAATGTCTGCAACATTTTCTGTAATGAACGTAAGTGCTTCCTCTTTTTTTTTCTTCTTTTGAATATGTGACTAGCTTTTTTCGGTGTTTATATACAAGCCCAATGTTTTATCACCAATAACAATTTAATCGAAAATGTTTCATTTTTATTGTAATTACATAAAAGAAATCTCTAAGGAGATCTGACACTATTAGCTCTTTGATTCCCTGTCATCAGTTCTGGTTTTCAGCAAGCACATAATTTGTTGTAGCTAAATTTTTCTGTAAGAACTTCATATCTTGAAAATAATGTAAATACCAGTATGTTCACATTTCATACAGCAAACTGGAACGTAGTACAACACCTCGCTCATAGTATAAGGTACATAAACGTTATCGGGTTCATAGTAAATGTCTCCTGCTTTCATGTTCTTTACCTGCTATTAGCTCATAACTGGTAGGATTTTATATTGCAAGAGGCTTTTTTTAATAGTAGTTATAAATAAATAGGTAGTGTTATTGATGCTTTCTCTTTTACCGTCAGTACACTTATACTGATTCAACATATTAACTCATGTAGCAAAATATTGACTTGAGTATGCAGGTACTAACATTACCACACCCAATTTATTGACATAAAATACTGCTTACAGTTGTATATGTAACCTATATTAAGATTTATTCAAGTATAATTTCTTCCCTACAATTATTACTTTCTATAAATAAAGAAAATGCTATAATATTAGATGACTGAAAGTATATAAATACTTGTACTGGTTTGGTGCTAGTGTAGCGATAGTGCAAAATTATTCTGCTAGATTCAGGTCACCACAAAATAATTTAGTAAAATTATAAATTACAGTAGTTAAACTTGTTTACAAAATTAACTTTTTTTATCTTGTTGACAGTCAATTCAGTCTGGTGATTGGAATGAAGCTTCTGAACCAACATCATCCAGTGATTGGGCTCTGGAATCAGCTGAGGCTGGTAATTGGCAAAATAGTGAAACAAATGACTGGAATGAACAACAAAATGATGGTAAATAAATTTCTTATTTGTTTTTTGAGCCTTCTTCAGATTTTTTTTAATATATCACATTATTGTAGAGATTCTGGATATACACATTGAGCTGAATACTCTTATGATTAATTGTAATTGGTGGTAAGTTATTTCTAGTAGTCTTCAATGGAATTTTTCATTGATCCTATATATGTATTATAACATAATTTTTAAAGAGACACAATACAATATACTTATGTTTTACTATTTAATAAATTGAATTTTTTATTTAAGACAAATAAAACTACTCAGGAACAATTCATTAACATTTATTATCATTTCATCTCGACATTAACAATACACACAAAACAAAATTTTACAACTTAACAATTTTTAACAAAATATACTAACTCTTTTTTCTTTTAATTTTAGAGTTACACAATTTTAATACCCTTGGCTAGTTTAAGATCTCTTGATATCTCGGGGTTATAGCATGGGCTATATTAACTCTTTGTTAATTAAATAAATTTTGAAAAACACAATATTAAATTTAGAACATAGTTTTAATAAATATTTTCCTGATGGAAAAACTTAAATTTTGAATATAAAAAAAAAACTAAACGATTTGAACTGGATTATTTCTTATTACTTACTATTAATTAACTACAAGATATTCTAATGTATAAAATTAAACTTCTCTATTATCTTAAAAGTCCATTAAAGTTATTTTATAGCGCTATTACTCAACTTAATAAATATCAAAATTTTGCTGGTCGCTTACGTAAATTCCCGTTCTCTCCAATTAAACATTTCACACACTTAAATTCGTTTTATTTACTTTACTTTATATTAACACAGTATTACATTTTGTAATTCACTTCTCCTTAATTTAGTTTGGCCAATCTTCTTAACAAAACGGTATAATTTAGACGAACTCTTTCCAAATAAATAGAATTTTGACTGGTCCTGGCTGGTTCCTCTAGTAGCGTCACCCACGCTAGAATGCTCTAACTACGCGTCCTTCGATTTTCTTTTAAAATGTTACAAATATGGCCGCCTTTCTTCTTAAAAAAACACATATGGGTTATAATTTAGTTCGATTTCTTTCCATTAGACTTTCACACATGTTAATGTCAACGAACTATTTTCACCGTTTTACAGCTGATGCGTCCACAATGAGCTTGTTTAGAATGGCGTTTTAACTTGGTTAAACCTGGTTGAAACTTACTGTTTTAATTTCCTATCCTCAACAAACCTTCCAGTGTTTATTTTATTAATATTATTAGTGTGTGAAGTGTCTTTGTGTTTTACTTTTGAAATAGTTCTGAATTGTGTGTGTTTTGCTTGGTCTTTCATAAACATAACCTTTCAATTTTCTTTTGTTTACAAACGTGTTCACTTTCTCCTTCAAGTAATTACTTAGGCCCTATGTTACTACAGTTTACAAATTGGTTTACATATAACTATTATTAGATTATCTTGTTTTAATTTATGTGTTAGGTTATTTGATATAACAAATTTCCTAATACATTTCCAGTTCAAAAACCTTGTTTACAATTCTATGCTTTTACCTAAATTTAGTTTTCATTTAACCTAACCAATATCTTAATGAATTTCTTTCTAAATTTTGAGTGAGTTATTTCTCATCTATTTTCCAATTCTTAAATAATATTATATAGCCCATTCTATAAATGTTATAATGTCCCCTAATTTAATTTAAATAAAAAAAATATTACTAATCTCTACATTACACATTCTTTACATTTTACAAGCTTGATTAAATATACATATTTTTTTTTTTTTTTAATTAAATTTAAATTAACATTTATACTTTAAATTGTCCATTTATACTTAATTCCTACGACACAATTTTATCTTAATTCTTTAACAATCAAATACTGAGCTGAACACTTCAAGCTACATATTACTTAACATATCTTCTAACAATACACTATACTTATAACTAACATTCAATCAACAATTCTTTAACAATTCTAACAATAAATCATGTTCTGGTATTTACAATTCCTTCCATAATTATTATTATTTTTTTTACATTTATTACAATTGGAACCCTTCCAATCATAAGTCTGATTCAATATTTATTTAACATATATTCTCTGATACCGTGTATGTAAATCCCAGCCTATCCGAGTCATAGTCTGTCTAGATTTGGTCAAATTGGTTATAACATTTCTCTTTCCCTTATTTCTGTTTATTCCTTGTTTATTATTTATCTCATATTTATTTTGCTTTTAGTTTCATCTAACTCTCAGTTCTAAGTTAGTATTTTATCTCCCCTTCCAATCTCACATCCAGTTCAATTATTTTCTTATATCATCTCAGTTTATTTTGTATGAAGTTTAACATCTAATATTTTTAAAGGTTGCAATTTCATATCCTCTATTTGATCATATCTATAGTTCCTTCGATTACACTATTCCTATATCAACGAATATAAATTTTGTTTTAATACTTATTTATCAACGCAGATTCTCCCTTACAATACGACGAAGTTTAAATACACAATTACCATATTTTTATTTCAACGATGCTTTAATATTTATTATCTGTTATAATTGGTAATTGCCTTTTATATATATACTACTTCAAAATGTTACATAGTCCCCAAATTTAGATAAAAAAAAAATTTTGATTCCGAAATTCCTTTTTTTTTATCTCAATTTTCACATTTTGGGAGTAAACTCTTACTCTATCCTTCTTGCTTGTCTGCTGCCATCTAATTACATATGATATACTTAACTCCTAACAATACAATAAATTAACAATTAACATTTAATCAACAATCCTCTTACTCTTAACTCTCAATTTTCACATTTTGGGAGTAAACTCTTACTCTATCCTTCTTGCTTGTCTGCTGCCCTCTAATTACATATGATATACTTAACTCCTAACAATACAATAAATTAACAATTAACATTTAATCAACAATACTCTTACTCTTAACATCTCGTACATTAATCATTTTCTGATTCTTAGAATCTATTTTATAAACTTTTTCTTTTTCTTTCTTTATTTTAACTTTAATAGAATGGGATCCTTCCAATCATAAGTCTTTTTATTTATCTATATAATCTATCTTCTGACACAGTGTTTTTTTTTTTAAATTTTAGCCTAACCGAGTCATAGCATGTCTAGGTTGTTTGTAGGTTAGGTCCTTGTTCTTATTCATTCATCCCTTCCTATTTTATTTATTTTTACATATTTTTTTATTTCTTTATATTTTTTTCAAGTGTTTGTTTAATTATTAAGTCATTTCTGGTCTATTGTCATTTCCGGTTTATTTGTTATCTATCCCTCCTACATTCGCTTCCTTCTCCTAATACTTTTATATCCTGAGTCATTCCTGTTGTTACCATCTTATTATCCCTTGTTATTTTCCTTTCTCTCGACTTCTCCCTTTATTTATTTAATTTGTTCTACCTGAAATTTATCTGATTCTCCCTGGTGTGCCTCCCTTGGTTCATAAAATTTCTTTAACAAGCTAATATGGAAAATTCCTCTAATTTTATTGCTTCTAGCATCTTTGATTTCATAAGTCGCTTTGCCATATTTCTTGGTGATCACATAAGGTCCATCATATATATAAAATAATTTTGCCATCTCACCTCTCATACCCTGTGGTTGCCAATTTTCTTTTACTAATACCTTGTCCCCAACATTTAATTCTTCTATTTTATGAGTTTTATTAAATTTCTCTGCTCTCTTATGAGCCTTCTTCTTAATTCTACTCCTAGCAATTTCTAAATGTCTTTCTAAATTTATTAATTTTGAACTCCAGCCAAAATTTTTTATTTCCTTTTGCCAAAACCTTTCATCCTGAATTCCTAGTTGTAGCTGGTTAGGTGTGTATCCTGTAGTCTCATGAGGAATTTCATTAATTGCCTGGTTAATAACCTCTACATACTTTCCCCATTCTCTATGGTTATGATGACAATATGTTCTCAAACATCTAATGATCTCCTTATTCACCCTCTCAACGATATTGCTTTGTGGCCTCCTTATTGGAGAAAATATTGGTTTCATTTCTCTATTTTTTATATACTCCAGCCATTTCTTATTATTAAACTGGGTTCCATGATCAGTCTGTATTCTTTCTACTCTCCCGAAATTTTCTATATAATTTTCTAAACATTTAATTGCCTCCCCTGTGGTTGCCTTTTTCAATTTATAGATTTGAACGAATTTTGTAAATACATCTAACATTACTAATAAATACTTATAGCCTCCTACAGTTCTTTGAAATGGTCCTATAAAATCAATTGACAATTGCTCCTTTGGATTTTCCACTTGGATCCCTTTCATCTCTCCAAAATTACCTTGGGTTACATTTTTAGCTCTTTGACAAATATTACATGTTTTAATAATTCCCCTAATGCTTTTTCCCATCTTCTTCCAAGTGAAGCTCTCTGATAATATGGTATGACATTTCTTAGCTCCTGCATGCAGGTAATATTCGTGACAAGTACCCACTATTTCTTTAATCATTCCCTTTGGTACTACTATTTTCCAACTTTCCCTATTTCTTTTGTATACTAAGTCATTAATAATTTTATAATTTTGAAGATAATTTTGAATGTTTTCTTTTATTTCTCTAACTTCCAAATCTTCTACTTGTAATTTACTAAATTCTTTAAATTTTGTACACATTTCCATATCCATAACTCTTTCTATATAATTTATTTGTAATTCTGAATTTTGGTCTCTTCTTTCAAACTTATTTTTGTCACAAGGGTTCCTGCTCAATAGGTCTGCAACTACATTTTCTTTTCCTTTACAGTGTTCAATAGTATAATCATATTCTTGCATTAGTAATATCCATCTATGCAATCTTGAATTTAAAATTTTACAAGTCTTAATAAAAGTTAAGGCCTGATGGTCAGTCTGGATCACAATTTTTCTTCCTAGGATGATCTGTCTTGCTTTCTGCAGACAAAACAATATAGCAAGTAATTCCTTCTCAGTGGTATAATATTTAACTTCACTTCCTTTTAATGTGCGGCTCATAAACATCACTGCCTTTTTCTCCCCCTTTTCATCAATCTGATAGATGTGTCCTCCTATGGCATATTCACTGGCATCTGTTTGTAGGTAAAATGTTTTCTGGTAATCTGGGTGAGTAAGTACATTTGTTTCCAAAAATTTTTTCTTTAATTTAATAAAATTTCGCTCCTCCTCTTCTGTCCAAATAAATTTGTTTCTATTAGATAATAATTTTAATAATGGTTGTACAAATTCTGAATATTTTTCTATAAATTTATTATAATAATTAGCCATTCCAATAAAACCTTTTAACTGTCGAGGATTTTTAGGTGAGGGAAATTCTAATATAGCTCTAACCTTCTCTTCATCCATTTTTACTCCATTTGTAGTCAATCTATATCCTAAGAATGAAATATCTTTTCTACAGAACTCTGATTTATCAAATTTAATGGTCATGTTGTTTTTTAAAAAAATTTGGAAGATCCTTTCTAGGTGTTTTTTATGCTCCTCAAATGTCTCAGACATACAGACTATATCATCTACATATATTAAGGTGAAATCTTCTAATTCCTCCCTCATAATACTGTCCATAGCTCTTGCCAATGCTGCTAGAGATGTTTTCAATCCATAGGGTGTAACAACAAACTGGTATGTTTTTCCTCTATGTTGGAATGCAGTATATTTTCTTGACTCCTTTTCCAATTCAACCTGCCAGAAACTGTTAGTGAGGTCCATGGTACTCAACCAATTAACTCTCTTTGCTCTGTGTAGAATCTCATTTATTCCTCTATAGCAATCATAATCCGGAATTATAATTTCATTTAGTTTTCTTGCATCTAAACATAATCTAACTTTCCCATTGGTTTTGATGACTGGGACTATTGGATTAATATATGGACTAGTACTTCTTTCAATTATACCTAACCTCAACATTTTCTCTATCTCTTCTTGTACCTGATCTTGGTACTTTGTAGGAATTGGGTAATTTCTTTGGTAAAATGGTACATCTTCCCTAACTTTAATCTTATGTTTATATGCAGTGCATAAACCGGGCTGGTCTGAAAATACTTCTTTATACTTTTCTATTAAATCACTCATCTCCTGTCTTTGTTCCTCAGTTACCTCTTCATTCCCTATTCTTTCAAAAATATCCTCTTTTTTTATCTCTCCCTCCTCTTGTACAATTTTAATATAATTTTTACTCTGGTTTCCAAAAGTTTCAAATTTTTCCCATTTTTCCATATCATTCATTCCTTCCTGTTCATCACAACTCAATTCCTCCTCCATCTCATTTTCAAAATTATTCATCTCCCCTTTAAATTTTGTCTGCCCATCTACACTCATTTTTGATTTATATAATTTGTTTTCATATTTAAACTCCATCTCCCATTTTCCAAAATCAAGTTGTGCCTCCACATCCATCAACATATCCGTACCTATAATAAATTTTCTCAATAAGCCTGGCACCACTAGGCATTGAAACGGATATTTTACCCCTCCTATTTCTCCTATTACCATGATCATTTTGTTTATCTTTTTAGTTTTCTTATTTGTTGCAGTCCGAATGGTTAAATTTTTTATTGGTAAGATTTCTATTTTTCCTATTTTATTTTTATTCTCTAACATCCATTTCTCCTGGATACATGTTACGTTACTGCCTGTGTCTATTAATGCTAGTAAACTTGTATCTTCCATCTTAATCTCTATCTCTGGGTTTATTATTTTTTTTTCAATTCCTAAATTATAATTTCTCTCCTCATCTTCTTGTTCTAAAAATTTTCTACTGATTAATACATTATTTATAGTTAACTTAATTTTATCGTAGGAGCTTTTATCAAATTTTATCACTGGCAACCTCATTTGTTCTGTTTGATGCTCCTTTTCCTGATCCAAGGCGACGATACCAGTGTTCTCTAGTTTTCCGTTTGACTATGTGCACCATCCTCCTTCCTTGTCCCCACACATCTCCTTGTCTCTATCTGATTTATTTCCTTCTGGCTCCTGTCATCTGTTCTGTAATTCCTGTCTCCTCTATTTTCTCGATTATTTTCCTGCCCTGGTCTTGGTTCAATATTCCCCCTCATATGATTATCTATTCTTCTGTTAAAAAACTGGACATATGGCCGTCCTTCACTTCTATATTCATTCCTTCTATACAATTCTCCTGGTCCTGGAAATCTTCTATTTCCCTGCTGTCTCATCCTTTCCTCGCCCCTTCTGGGTGGAAATCTATTTCCATTCTGTTCCTCTCTAGGGGTAGGCCTATTCCATGGTCCCCTGTTTCTCTGTCTTATTTCCTTATTTCTCTCCTCTATATCCTCCTCATTTAGCATCCTTTCCATCTCTCGGATCGTTTTTATATTTTGTACTCTTCTTGACAACTGTATCCTTTCATTAAAATGCCGGCTTAATCTCCGGACTATCTCTTCCTCATTTTGCGGTGGTGTCATGTTCTTTAAAACTATGACTCTTTCTATGAAATAATCTGCTCTGGCTCTTCCATTTCCCTCTATATACCTTTCATTTTCTATTCTCTCTTTAATGCCTTCCTGTATTTCTTTGGCCCAGTATCTTTCTATAAACCTATCTTGTAAATCCGCGAAATTTTCCACCTCCTCTCTGATTGATTCCCACCATCTTGCCGCTCCTACTTCCAAGGCTCTATCCATGATTCCTCTCCATTCATCTTCAAATCTTTCCCCTGTCCTACATCCAAATTTTCTTTCCACATATCTATCCAGTCTTTTTAGGAACTCCATAGGGTTACCATTCCTACCATTAAATTTTGGCATCTCCTCCTGATTCCCGCATGACACCTGTATTATCCTTAGGCCTTCTCCTCCTTTATTTTCTTCCACCTTCTTTTCTACCTTTTCCATTCTCTGGGTCAATTCCCTTTGTTTCTCATTATTCCTCCTTCCTTCTGTTTCCAATCGGTCAATTCTATCATTATTATTGTTTTTCTCAATCACTATCTCCTTATTTAAAACTCTTAACTCTTCCCTGTTCTGTATTGTTATAATTTCTACCTTCTCTATCTCTTTCTTATTAATCTCTGTCACATCAGCTATTATTTCTTTTGTTTCCTCTAAATTCTCCTTAATCTTCTCCTCTAAGTCTCTTCTCATAACTCCTATTACATCATTATTCTCTGTTCTCAACTGTTCCCTCATATCCTCTATCATTTTCTTACTTTCCTCCCTTATTTCCTGTGTTATGAATTTGAATTCTTCCTTCATCTCTCTCATTTCGTCTCTATTTTCCTCTAATTTTTTGTTTATTTTCCTCATATCCTCACTCATATCCTCTCTCATATCCTTCATTTCCTCTCTCCCTTTTACACTCATTTCCATGAGAGTTCTCATCATCTCCCTTAAATCTTCATTCTCATTATTTCCCTTTTTCTGTTGGGTTTGCATCAGTGGTAATCCCCTAGCCTCATCTACTTGGGTTTCCACCTCACTCTCTTCTATAGGCATATCTGTGCCTTCCGTTTCTGTCTCTTGTATTTCTAGGCTTGTCCCTTCTTCCAATTCTATTAGGCCTATTGTAGCTTCTTCCTCTTTTTCATCTATTTTTTCTTTTAATGTCACATATTTTCCTTTTGCAGCTTCCTCAATTGCTGTACCCTTCCTAGACCTACTATGTTTGTTATATTCCTCTAATTTTTTTGTTTTTTTCGCTTTCTCCCTCCTTAAATTATATGTACCTGTTTCAGATTCCATTTTTTTTTTATTTCTTTATCTAAAATTTCAAAATTCCCCTTTATTCTATTTAAATTTTGAAAATTAAAAAAATTATTGACTTATGGTTGCAAAGTCCTGAAAAGTAAACAATATTAATACAAATATTTAATTAATAATCTTATCTAAAGTGCCTTGAGGTTAATTCTTAAATTTTTTTTTTTTATATTCGAGCCCCACGTTTGTGTGCCAAATGTAATAATTGGTAATTGCCTTTTATATATATACTACTTCAAAATGTTACATATCATAGATTCATATTTCTTTTATAATATATAATATATACGACGAAGTTCCATTATTTATCAACGCAGATTCTCCCTTACAATACGACGAAGTTTAAATATACATAATTTTATCTTTATTCATTATTCGACGAAGTTTCTAATAAATTATCGTAGATATAGTTACCATCCCTTAAAACTTATCTCCTGCTAACGTTTTCTTATACACATAGTCACCTAGAGTTTATTCATATTGCTTCCTTCACCTATATTTAATATCTCCCTTCCTATTTTATTTTGTCTCGTTTGAGTTTATCTCCCTTGCATCATGGTACTTTTTTAGTTCTGTTGAATGGAACATCCCCTTATTTATATCATATTTATCATCCCATAGTTCGAATGTCGATTCTCCTAACTTTTTGTGTATTCTATATGGCCCACTATAAATATTAAATAATTTCCCCATTTCTCCCTCTATGCCTTTTGCCTGCCAGTTTTCTTTTACTAACACTAAATCATTTAAATTAAATGTGAAAAGCTTATGATTTCTATTGAAATTTTGTGCCCTAAGTTCTGCCTTTTTTTTCATTCTCCCCCTTGCCAAATCTATTACTAGTTGGGTATTAACGTTTTGTTCGTTTGAATTTTGAATTTTGATATACTTATGCCAAAATCTCTCATCTATTTTTCCTAACTGTAACTGATTAGGTGTGAACCCTGTGGTCTCATGTGGTACTTCATTCAACATCTCATTTATTACATGTATAAACTTTGCCCATTGTTTATGGTTCCCATGGCAATAGGTGCGAAGACATCTCATTATCTCCCTGTTTACCCTTTCTACTATATTGCTTTGAGGTCGCCTAATTGGTGAAAATATTTGTTTGATCCCTTTATTTTCTAAAAATGTTGACCATCTTTTACTTGTGAACTGAGTTCCATGGTCTGTTTGTGCCCTTTTTACCTGTCCATATTTTTCTAAATAATCTTCTACACATCTAATAGCTGTAGCAGTATTTGCTTTTTTTATTTTATAAATTTTTATAAATTTAGTAAAAATATCCAAAATAACCAAAATATATTTAAATCCCTCACTTTTATGAAATGGTCCACAAAAGTCAATAGATAGTTGCTCTTTAGGCCCTTCTACCTTGATTCCTTTCATCACCCCATAACAAGTTTGATTTGTGTGTTTCACCCTCTGACAAGTGTCACAGTATTTTAAAAGGTATTTAATCTCCTTATACATCTTTTTCCATGTGAATATTTCATTTATTATACTATAGCACTTCTTGGCCCCTATATGCATATAGTACTCATGGTATGATATCACTAATACATTTATTAACTCTCTGGGTACTATTATTTTCCAACTTGTTTTACAATTTTTATATAGTATGTTATTTTTAATTTTGAATTTCGAATTGTATTCCTGGACATTTTCAATAATATTTCTTAATTCTAAATCACCCCACTGAAGCTCATTAAGTTTTGTCAATTTTGTCACTACTTCCCTACTTATTACTCTTTCCATTAAATTGATACTAAACTTATTTTGATTCTTTATATGTTTTTTCTCTATCTTATCCCATGGGTTACGACTTAATATGTCTGCCACCACATTCTCCTTCCCTTTACAATACTCAATCTCAAAATCATATTCCTGCATGAGCAATATCCAACGATATAGTCTTGAATTTAATATTCTGCAAGTCTTTATGAAAGTCAAAGCCTGGTGGTCAGTTTGTATTACTACTTTTCTCCCCAGTATAACCTGTCTAGCCTTCTGTAGACAAAACAACACAGCCAATAATTCTTTTTCAGTCGTATAATATCGTATTTCACTACCTTTTAGGGTTCGGCTCATAAACATAATTGCCTGTTTCTGTCCAGTCTCTGTCACCTGGTACAGATGCCCCCCAATAGCATATTCGCTTGCATCTGTCTGTAAATAAAACGTTTTTGAATAATCAGGGTGTTTTAGTACGTTGGTATCTATAAATGCTTCCTTTAATTTTCTAAAATTTTGTTCCTCTAAATCTGTCCAATTAAATTTTGTTTCATGTCTCAAAAGTTTCAGGAGTGGCTCTACTAATTTCGAATAGTGGTCTACAAACTTGTTGTAATAATTGGCAAGGCCTATAAACCCTTTTAATTGCTTAACGTTCTTTGGTGTGGGGAATTCCATTACAGCCTTAATTTTGTCCTTATCTATCTCTATTCCCTCAGTTGTCAATCTATAACCTAAAAATGCTATGTTTTCTTTACAAAACTCAGTTTTTGATAATTTAATTTTGATATTATTTTCCCTAAATGTCATAAATAATTTTTTTAAATGGTTTTTATGTTCTTCAAAACTCTGTGACATGCATACAATGTCGTCTACATATACTAAAGTGAATGGTTCTAATTCATTTCCCATTATTCTACCCATAGCTCTTGCTAAGGCTGCTAATGATGTTTTTAGCCCATAAGGTGTCACAATGAAATGATATGTCTTTCCATTATACTGAAAAGCTGTGAATTTTCTGGATTCTGGCTCCAACTCCACCTGCCAAAAACTATTCGTGAGGTCCATAGAACTCAGGTATTTTACCTTTCTTGCCTTATGTAATATTTCATTAATACCCTGGTAACACTCGTAATCTGGTATTATGATTTCGTTCAGTTTCCTTGCGTCCAGGCACAATCTTATTTCTCCATTACTTTTTATGACAGGAATAATAGGGTTAATATAAGGGCTATTACTTTTTTCTATAATTTTCATCTCCAACATTTTGTCAATTTCTCTTTGTACCGCTTCTTGATACTTTGTGGGCACAGGATAGTTTCTTTGATAAAATGGTAAATCTGTTCTTACTTTTATCTCATGTCTATATCCTTTACACACTCCAGGCCTATCTGAAAATACATCCTTATATTGCTTTATTATCTCTACCCACTCCAGTTTTTGCCTATCTGTTACACGGTCATCTCCGATACTTTCCATAATATCTCTATCACTAATTTCCCCTTCTGTTTCATTTTGTTTCTCATAATTTTGGTCCCCCTGTCCTAAATTATCTAAATTTTCCCATTCCTCATTAATTTGATCGAATTCGTTAATTACATTATCTTCCCTTTCTAAATTTTGTACCTCGTTGTTATTAATTCTTTCGTCATCATTTTCACCCTCCGTTTCTTTCATATCTATTTTAATATAGTTTTCCAAATATTTCAATTTTATACTCCAATCCTCACAACTTATATCAGCCTTTGTATTTTTTAATATATCCATCCCTATGATCATTTCTCTTAATAGTCCTGGTATGATGAAACATTGAAATGGGTAATCAATCCCACCTAATCTTCCCATTATCAGAACAATTTTATTAATTTTTTTACTCTTTTTATTTGTTGCTGTCCTAATGTTCATTGCTCTGATTGGCAACGTTTCTACTCTTCCTAGTTTTCCCTTATTTATACTATACCATTTTTCCTGAATACATGTAATATTACTACCTGTATCTATTAAGGCTGTAACCCTAACCTGTTTAAATTCTATCTCTATTTCTGGGCTCATATATATTTTGTTTTGCTCTAAATTCAAATTTCGCTCCGTCCCCTCACTTTCCAAAAATTCCCTATCTATTAATACGTTGTTAATTATTCCTAACCCCAAATCCGTATTTTCATTAAATTGATTGTTACCCTTATTCTTGTCACAATTAATATTTCCGAGGCTCTTTAGCACTGGCTTTCTCTCTTCAGCATCCCCTGTAGTGTTCCCATGATGCAGAGAGGTATCACCAGTGCCCTCTAGTTTTCCGAGGTCCCCTGGTCTCCCTCACATCTTCCACTGGTCGATTCCTTTGGTCGTACCTGTATGCTATTTACCTCTTTTATAGGCCTATCTCGGCTACCTATATTCCTTGGATCATCTCTGTGACCCCTGTACCCTATCTCCCTGTTTTCTCGATTATTTTCCTGCCCTGGTCTTGGTTCAACATTCCCCCTCATATGATTATCTATTCTTCTGTTAAAGAACTGGACATATGGCCGCCCTTCATTCCTTCTATACAATTCTCCTGGTCCTGGAAATCTTCTATTTCCCTGCTGTCTCATCCCTTCCTCACCCCTTCTGGGTGGAAATCTATTTCCATTCTGTTCCTCTCTAGGGGTAGGCCTATTCCATGGTCCCCTGTTTCTCTGTCTTATTTCCTTATTTCTCTCCTCTACATCCTCCTCATTCAGCATCCTTTCCATCTCTCGGATCGTTTTTATATTTTGTACTCTTCTTGACAACTGTATCCTTTCATTAAAATGCCGGCTTAATCTCCGGACTATCTCTTCCTCATTTTGCGGTGGTGTCATGTTCTTTAAAACTATGACTCTTTCTATGAAATAATCTGCTCTGGCTCTTCCATTTCCCTCTATATACCTTTCATTTTCTATTCTCTCTTTAATGCCTTCCTGTATTTCTTTGGCCCAGTATCTTTCTATAAACCTATCTTGTAAATCCGCGAAATTTTCCACCTCCTCTCTGATTGATTCCCACCATCTAGCCGCGCCTACTTCCAAAGCTCTATCTATGATTCCTCTCCATTCATTTTCAAATCTTTCCCCTGTCCTACATTCAAATTTTCTCTCCACATACCTATCCAGTCTTTTTAGGAACTCCATAGGGTTACCATTCCTCCCATTAAATTTGGGCATCTCCTCCTGATTCCCGCATGACACTTGTATGATCCTTAGGCCTTCTCCTCCTTTACTTTCTTCCACCTTCTTTTCTACCTTTTCCATTCTCTGGGTCAATTCCCCTTGTTTCTCATTATTCCTCCTTCCTTCTGTTTCCAATCGGTCAATTCTATCATTATTATTGTTTTTCTCAATAGCTATCTCCCTATTTAAAACTCTTAACTCTTCCCTGTTCTGTATTGTCATTTTTTCTACCTTCTCTATCTCTTTCTTATTAATTTCTGTCACATCAGCTATTATTTCTTTTGTTTCCTCTAAATTCTCCTTAATCTTCTCCTCTAAGTCTCTTCTCATAACTCCTACTACAGCATTATTCTCTGTTCTCAACTGTTCCCTCATATCCTCTATCATTTTCTTACTTTCCTCCCTTATTTCCTGTGTTATGAATTTGAAATCTTCCTTCATCTCTCTCATTTCGTCTCTATTTTCCTCTAATTTTTTGTTTAAATCCCTTATTTCCTCCTTTATCTCTCCTTTTACTTCGTTTATATTCTCTTTTAATTCCTTTTTTATTTCTCTCATATCCTCCTTCATTTCCTCTCTCCCTTTTAGACTCAATTCCATGAGAGATCTCATCATTTCCCTCAATTCTTCATTCTCATTATTTCCCCGTTTTTGTTGTTGGGTTTGCATAGGTAGTAGTCCCCTAGCTTCATCTACTTGTGTTTCCACCTCACTCTCTTCTATAGGCATATCTGTGCCTTCCGTTTCTGTCTCTTGTATTTCTAGGCTTGTCCCTTTTTCCTGGTCCCCTACAACTACCAGCTCGCCTATAATATTTTCCTCCCTGTTTTCGATCCCCTCCTGAAAACTAACAAATCTCCCCTGAGCAGCCCCTTCTGTTTCTATCGCCCTTTTCCGCCTACTCTTTTCTAATTGTTCCCCTTTTTCTGTTTTTTTTTAGCTTTTTCTCTCCGCAAATTGTATAATTCCCTCTCATCAGACATATTTTTTCTTTTCTTTTTTTTTTTTTAAACTGTAAGTAACTTATTATACAAAATATAAACAATTTATATATATATACTATAAACCTAGCCTTGATTCTATTCAACTCAGTGTTTAATTTTCCAAAATTTTTTCTAAATCTATTTCCAGTTCAAAATAAAGTTCCGTTTTTCATATAAAAAGTTCTAAATTAATTTTATTTCAAAATCTCTCTAAATAAATTTTATCGAGCCCCACGTTGTTGCGCCAACTATAACATAATTTTTAAAGAGACACAATACAATATACTTATGTTTTACTATTTAATAAATTGAATTTTTTATTTAAGACAAATAAAACTACTCAGGAACAATTCATTAACATTTATTATCATTTCATCTCGACATTAACAATACACACAAAACAAAATTTTACAACTTAACAATTTTTAACAAAATATACTAACTCTTTTTTCTTTTAATTTTAGAGTTACACAATTTTAATACCCTTGGCTAGTTTAAGATCTCTTGATATCTCGGGGTTATAGCATGGGCTATATTAACTCTTTGTTAATTAAATAAATTTTGAAAAACACAATATTAAATTTAGAACATAGTTTTAATAAATATTTTCCTGATGGAAAAACTTAAATTTTGAATATAAAAAAAAAAACTAAACGATTTGAACTGGATTATTTCTTATTACTTACTATTAATTAACTACAAGATATTCTAATGTATAAAATTAAACTTCTCTATTATCTTAAAAGTCCACTAAAGTTATTTTATAGCGCTATTACTCAACTTAATAAATATCAAAATTTTGCTGGTCGCTTACGTAAATTCCCGTTCTCTCCAATTAAACATTTCACACACTTAAATTCGTTTTATTTACTTTACTTTATATTAACACAGTATTACATTTTGTAATTCACTTCTCCTTAATTTAGTTTGGCCAATCTTCTTAACAAAACGGTATAATTTAGACAAACTCTTTCCAAATAAATAGAATTTTGACTGGTCCTGGCTGGTTCCTCTAGTAGCGTCACCCACGCTAGAATGCTCTAACTACGCGTCCTTCGATTTTCTTCTAAAATGTTACAAATATGGCCGCCTTTCTTCTTAAAAAAACACATATGGGTTATAATTTAGTTCGATTTCTTTCCATTAGACTTTCACACATGTTAATGTCAACGAACTATTTTCACCGTTTTACAGCTGATGCGTCCACAATGAGCTTGTTTAGAATGGCGTTTTAACTTGGTTAAACCTGGTTGAAACTTACTGTTTTAATTTCCTATCCTCAACAAACCTTCCAGTGTTTATTTTATTAATATTATTAGTGTGTGAAGTGTCTTTGTGTTTTACTTTTGAAATAGTTCTGAATTGTGTGTGTTTTGCTTGGTCTTTCATAAACATAACCTTTCAATTTTCTTTTGTTTACAAACGTGTTCACTTTCTCCTTCAAGTAATTACTTAGGCCCTATGTTACTACAGTTTACAAATTGGTTTACATATAACTATTATTAGATTATCTTGTTTTAATTTATGTGTTAGGTTATTTGATATAACAAATTTCCTAATACATTTCCAGTTCAAAAACCTTGTTTACAATTCTATGCTTTTACCTAAATTTAGTTTTCATTTAACCTAACCAATATCTTAATGAATTTCTTTCTAAATTTTGAGTGAGTTATTTCTCATCTATTTTCCAATTCTTAAATAATATTATATAGCCCATTCTATAAATGTTATAGTATGTATATGTATTGTAATAATTTGTTTTATTATGACATTATGAATGAATTCTTTAAAATGTATTTTCAATAATTTCAATCAAGGTAGGTTAGTAACTTTTCTAATTTATTTTAAGGTGAATAAATTTTCTAGAGCTTTCTTTTTAATAACAAGTTTAATGTATCATTTTAAACAATTTCTTATCAATTATAAGTTCTATTAATAAATTACAAATTTTTTTCTTTTTTTAAAGTTTTACAAATTTACTATAAGATTCCTCTATTATAATGAGTCTTATTATTCTAAATTGTATCTCTCTTTTGGCAACAGTTTTAATTTAATTTAGCCTAAATTGATTTTAATTTTGGTTTAGCACAAGCTCTCTTAATCTCGGGTTATCTGATAGGTTTTTAAATTTTGAATAATGAAATCTTATTTGCCACTCTAAAGTACAAGAACAAAAAAAAAAATCTAAGCTATAAATGTTATAAACTATGTTACAAATTAATTTATTTCTAAGTAAAATTGTCCCTTAATATTCTGTCTAAATGTTTTCTTTTATAGTTTAATTATATAATAAAAGTCACTGGTTTCTTTTCTTTTATAAATGTCTGATTGCAAAATTTCAAAATGTAGTAATGGATCTAGCCTAGATACTTGAGTGTTTTAGATTGCAGATTCCACTTTTCAGCCTTTATCAAAATATTTAATAAGATCTTTTTAAATAAATAGTTTTAATTAATTTTCTTGAAAGCATTTTGTAGTAATTGAATTCGAGACTAACACTCTCGCATTAAGTTTAAATTCGTTAAATTTTATGGGCCAATTCTGAAGTACGTCTGTCTTGCTTGAGTAGGTGTGTGCGACTAAAACGACACTAAGCCACGCATTTAAAAATGGCTAAACCAACTATTTCCTTTTTTTAATCGTTACCGGCTTTACGGATGCTGTATTCACTGCCTTTGGTACATTTCATGTTCTTAATAACTAGATTTTAATTTCTTTGCAGGTGACTGCATTTAAATATTATTTCTTCCGACTAAGTTTAAATTATCAGCTGTTCTATTCACAATGCCCTAGTAATCCTGTTTGGTCTATTTGTGCATTTTTAAAACGTTTCACTTTCTTAACACTTAAAGGCTTTTACTTTTATTTACATTGTTTTAGTGTTCTTTTTAAACTGTTACACATTAAATTGCTTCTATTATATTATGCTTTTTTTATAGTGGTTATTGTTCTAAACTTGTAATTAAATGTTACGATTTTGCCAATTTAGGTTATGTTTACATTTTTCTCTTTTTTCATAATTGGTTATTTTATGGTTTGAATTTACTTACATATTTATATTATATTATATTATGGTGCCTTTCTTACTTGCTATTCCAAAATGTTACAGTATATATATATAGATTTTTTGGACTAGGAGACTGACAGACTTACCTTGGTAAGAGTCCACACTGTAGTCTTGAAATAGAAACACATAGATGTCGCCTCTCTCTAAACAAACGCCCAGGCAAGCCTTCTCCCACTACACCTTTTCTTGTGAACCTGACCAGGTTCATCCTCGAGAAGAACAACTTTCAGTTTGAGGGAAGGAACTACCTTCAAATAAAGGGAACAGCAATGGGTACCAGAATGGCACCATCGTACGCAAATCTGTACATAGGATTGTTGGAAGAAAGTTTTCTAAAGACACAAACACACCAGCCATTATGTTGGTATAGATATATAGATGACATCTTCCTAATTTAGACACAGGGTGCTTCAACACTTGAGACATTTTTAGACAGCCTGACACAATTCTCCACACTTCAATTTACCTGGGAGAAATCTACATCAGCCATCACCTTTTTGGATGTAGAGGTAACACTCCAGAATGGAAATATCAACACAGGAATTCACATCAAACCTACAAACCACCTACAATATCTCCATTTCGACAGCAACCACCCAATAAACATAAAACGATCCATTCCATACAGTCAAGCAATCAGGGGTAAGAGAATCTGTTCGAATGATAGGGAATTGGAAGATTTTAATAGAAAGATATCAACAGCCTTCCAGAGAAGAGGCTCAAAAAAAACTCATTGAAAACCAAATTCATTCAGCACAATCTTCGGTTCACCATAAACCACAAACAGAACAAAATAAACTGTCTTTAATAACAGACTACCATCCTGGTCTACATAAACTCAACAAGATATTGAGAGATGGCTTCAAAATTCTTCAAGCTTCCGTCCACACCAAAAATCTTTTCACCAATCCACCGCAAATTTGGTACAAGCAACCTCCCAACTTGAAAAACATCCTAGTACATCCTAAACTATCAGACCCTGATGCAGAGAAACCACACAAACTTCCTCATGGCTCCTTCCCATGTAATAGACCTAGATGCAAGACATGTCCAATACACCCCTCAGCAAATAGTTTCAACAGCCAAACAACAAAAATGGTCTTCAAAATACAGGGTCATCATAATTGTACATCGAAAAATGTCATATACCAGCTACAATGTAAACTTTGCTCAGCACAGTACATAGGCCTGACCACGGATGGTCTGAATATCAGAATGAATGGCCACAGACATGATGTTAAAATTATGAATATGGATAGACCAACAGCTCAACATGCTGTGTCACAACATCACAACTTTTGATGACTGCTATACCACAAAAATAATTAAATCACTCCCCCCCTGATTGCAATCCCTCAGAACTGAGAAGGTGGGAACTATCATTCCAGTGGTATACCAAGTCCAGAGAATCCCCTAACCTCAACATCAGATAAATCCATTTTTTTTTTTTTTTTTCAAATAGCCTTATCTTTTTTCCCCTGACAGACTTATATAAACTATAATCACTCATATGTTCATGGAAACAATATATATATCTTTAATCTGTGCATCTGTGACATCTGATTTCTACTCTACACAATCTGTGATTACAATTATTTCATTCTCTCATATTTCTTTTTGTGTTTTCTCTTCGATTGACAAAGACCACTGTGTGGTTGAAATATATCATTGTTTAAGTGCTTTTATGTGTTTCTATTTCAAGACTACAGAGTGGACTCTTACCAAGGTAAGTCTGTCAGTCTCCTAGTCCAAAAAATCTATATATATATATATATATATATATATATATATATATTCTTGATATTTAACATTATCCATTGTTTTTCCGTTGCACTGACTTTATGAAGTTAATATATTACTATTTTTGAGTAATTTTATCCACCATTAAGTGCAATAATTTTATCTTGAGTGATGAGGCACCTATCGGTCTTTGACCATTGTCGAATCACTCTAAACATTTGAATATTTTGAATCTAGGTTTACAATGTAACAATATAGATATGTTTAAAGTTGAAGACTAAGTTAGTGCCTTGGTTGAAAAATGTCATTTGTGGGCAACAAGAGTCAATAAATGATGTAAATAAAATAAAAATACACCAGTAACAAAATAGAAAAATTAACAAATATATACAACAAAGAATGCTAGACTACAACATACAAACCAAACAACAAAATAATAAAATATCTTAATAACACAAACCACAAAACAAATACAGAAAAACATAACCTATCAGGAATTTACATGCAACGACTGCAACACATTTTACATAGAAAAAAACAACCAGATCATTTAAAATAAGATTTGAAGAACATTACAGAGCATTCAAAAATAAAAATACAAAAGCATCAAATGTTGCAGCAAACCTAATATCACATAAACATGAAATAACAAACTACGAAAATAACCTAACCCTACTTGAAATAAATAATAACCCAATAAAATTAAACTCACTAGAAAAATACCACATTTATAAAAACACACACAACAATTTAATGAACCTACAGACCACATATACAGAAAGACATACTATATAAAAACATCATACACGCAGATCAAGAAAAAATGCGTGTAACGTCAACAAATACCAACATCACGGACCGAACATCTACACCAGAAAATAAATCAGTGATTCGACAATGGTCAAAGACCGATAGGTGCCTCATCTTTCAAGATAAAATTATTGCACTTAATGGTGGATAAAATTACTCAAAAATAGTAATATATTAACTTCATATATATATATATATATATATATATATATATATATATATGAAGTTAATATATTACTATTGTAAGTAATTTTATCCACCATTAAGTGCAATAATTTTACCTTGTTGTGATGAGGCACCTTTCGGTCACTTGACCATTGTCGAATCACTGATTATTTTTCTGGTGTAGATGTTCGGTCCGTGATGTTGGTATTTGTTGACGTTACACGCATTTTTTCTTGATCTGCGTGTATGATGTTTTTATATAGTATGTCTTTCTGTATATGTGGTCTGTAGGTTCATTAAATTGTTGTGTGTGTTTTTATAAATGTGGTATTTTTCTAGTGAGTTTAATTTTATTGGGTTATTATTTATTTCAAGTATGGTTAGGTTATTTTCGTAGTTTGTTATTTCATGTTTATGTGATATTAGGTTTGCTGCAACATTTGATGCTTTTGTATTTTTATTTTTGAATGCTCTGTAATGTTCTTCAAATCTTATTTTAAATGATCTGGTTGTTTTTTTCTATGTAAAATGTGTTGCAGTCGTTGCATGTAAATTCCTGATAGGTTATGTTTTTCTGTATTTGTTTTGTGGTTTGTGTTATTAAGATATTTTATTATTTTGTTGTTTGGTTTGTATGTTGTAGTCTAGCATTCTTTGTTGTATATATTTGTTAATTTTTCTATTTTGTTACTGGTGTATTTTTATTTTATTTACATCATTTATTGACTCTTGTTGCCCACAAATGACATTTTTCAACCAAGGCACTAACTTAGTCTTCAACTTTAAACATATCTATATTGTTACATTGTAAACCTAGATTCAAAATATTCAAATGTTTAGACACATCAGTTAAGTAAGCAGTTGTGCAAAGCCAAGAAAAATCTTTGAGGAAATCTGCATACTTGATATCGTGAAGGAAGATTCTGACCTCATCCTAAGCTCAAAAAACCTTTCTAATATACTACCTCAAGAGAGCCACATTATTTCAGTATGAATAAGAAATAATGCAATAAGAATATTTCGGGCTTCATATACTCACTGCCCATCTCTTAGCACAACAAAGAAAACAACTTAGACTGCAAAGGTTGAGTTTTATTGTAGTTAATAATTGAACTACTTCGTTGAAAGTTTTCTGCAACATTTCAGACAATCTCTTGGCTAACTAAACCCTCTCGATGAATGCAACGGTGCGTCAATTTCATGTTAAAAGCTACAGATTTGACTTGTTTTGTACCCAGCCATGGATTTTGCTTCATCTGTAGACCAATCCACATACTTCATTCAGGCAATGCCGTGTTTTGTAAAATACGTCACGGGAGATAGTCAAGGTTCCCATTCAAAATGTATAGTTTTGGCAGAGTGTATATGATCTGATACGGCCACACCCCAATAATGCTCAGCTCGTATCACTCGAATACAGCCGCAGAGAATGTGTTAAATACAAATATTTTAATTTAAGTGACATCATATTATCTCCTAAGACATTGCCCGCGATTACCTGTTGGAAACCACTGCTATATATTGTAGAAAGAAACAAACTCCAGACACTTACCAAGTCAGGGTCTGTCATTCTCCAATCTAGTCCAATAAATACCTAATTTGGTACCTTTTTTATTTGATGTAGTGCATGGAATGTTCTTTATTACCAAGATGTCATGAATAATCTTATGCTTTGATTGTCCTAGTTTAAAAAAAATTATTTCAAAAGTATTAAAGTTCTCTTTCTCAGAGCAACATTTTGCAAAATACCAAGTTATCAAGTTCATTGATTGTTTTTAACATCCTTTACAGTGACGATGAATCATTTCATTGTTTAATTCTTCTGTTTAAGATAAGTCTTTTCAACTTTTTTTCAACATAACTATAAAATTTTCAGCATTAATAAGTATGTTAGTTCAGTTCCTTTACTTTTGAATCATTTTCACCCACTAGTAAAGGCGTTTTTATAAGTAAAAGAAGTAACTATTACACTACATGCAAGCTTGATTCTCTAAGGTAGGTTTTGCAACTTAAATCTTCAGTTCATCATGTTCTTTTGATTATTTGTTAATTTTCTGTAGTTCTAAAATTTGTATGAAAATTTTTAACTTGTGTACTTATATAAAAAAGTACATTAAACTAATTCATAGCTACAATATTTTCATGAATATATTGTAGGTTTTGTTCCTGCTGGACGAATGAGTGGAAACAGAGGTTATGGACGAGGAGGACGCAGTGGAGATCGACCAAGAGGTCGTGACAGCAACTATTCAGGCCAAAGAGGAAATCGAGGAGGTAGTTACAGTAATAACCAGAACAACAGAGGAGGTAGTGGTGGAGGAGGAAGTAAGTGCATAATGCATTATTTAACTAGCAATATTTTCTGCAGTTTCTTCTCAAGGCTATGTTGTGTTGGAATTTAGAGAGGGGAGGGATAGCCTGATATAGCAGATAAAATTTCATTTTGTTAACAAAAAAAGTTTTGGTTTTCCAATAAATTTCGAGTTTCAAGCTATACTAGTACTTATAAGCAGAATGAACTATATAACACATTTACGCAGTAATATTCATGTATACTTGTAAAAACCATATAGAACGACTTGAGTCAATGTATTTAATAGCGGTACTTGTGCAGTGTATAAGGTATTAAACAGTGTAGTGTACAATGCTGTCTCTCATGTGCTCTCCTGCGGTACCAATGTCCACTCGGGTCTAAGTGGCTTCTCCTCCTGCATGTTTCATATCATTATTCTGTTCAGTTTCGACAGACCAGAATTGTATTTGTTTTTAGGACAATTTATTTTGTTTTGTCATATATTTGAGTGAAATTTGTTTTTTATTCAGCCATATGAAGTTTAATACTTCATATTTGTCAGCAGCAACAAAATTATATTATACTTATTTCAAAGTTTTTTAATTAACTTGTAAAATATTAATGCTCTCTAAAAAATTGTTTGTACAAAAGTGAAAACAAAATCTGTATTAAAGTTAGATAACAATTTAGCACCACTGACTTTGTTCGGACCAGCATGAGTGAGAGGATAACCATCTGCTCTGTGGTGTAATGATGAATGTATTGAAATTCCTTGTTTGCGACAAAAAGTGAAATTAAAAAACAACTAGTTTGTGAAAAGTATAAAATCCTCCAAGCTAAACCACAGGGAGTTTCTTGCTTCTTTTAATACCTTTCTTTGTCTACGAGCTAGAGTTAGCTCTTTTGTCAAAAAAAGGATTCAACTCCAGGACAGAATAACATTGTATATTCCATGACTAAATATCTTCCATTGTTGCCAAAACTAATTATCCTTTGAATGTACAACCATATATTTAAGGAACATTGTTTTCTCAATGGATGATTCGAAGTGACAGTAATTCTTATTTTAAGCGAGAAAAAGACAACATAAATCCCAGTAGTTATGCACTAATATCTCTTAACAGCCCTTTATGCAAACTACTGGAGAAGATGGTTAACTGGAGTCTTGTCTGTTACCTAGAACCAATTGTCTTCTTTCCAAGAAACTGTGGTTTCAGATGAGAACGTTCATCAGTAGATCACTAGTTTTGTTTTAGAATCAACTATACAGAATGCCTTTCTCTTGAAACAAACACTTTACTGTTTTCTTTGATCTTGAAAAAGCATATGATATGCCATGGGTGAGAAGAATATTGTACAATTTGTAATCTACAAGGAAACATTTTAACATTCACCCATAATTTCCTTAATAACAGTTCTTTCCATGAATGTTTTGGAGGCACATTTTCTAATTGCTATTAACTAGAGAAAGGAACTCCACAGGGTAGTTTTGAATGTGACACTATATGTGGCTGCTCAAAGTTTGGTAACAGTGGTAAAATCAGTTCAAATAGTTGATTATGCAAATGGTCAAAATCTACTGGTTTCAAGTTTTCTATTTTGAAGATCCAGTGTATATTATGTATTCATCGCATGCAACACCAGGAGCTTATCCTAACTTTCATGGATCCTACACGTACATGATCTAAACATTTGATGCCATAACATATTGGGTATGTTAGGAGTTATTAGTAGTACTAAGAGCTTCAGGAGCAGGCAGAAATTTTATGCTTCATTTCTGTTGCACGTAGTATATTCATTTGCTCAACCTACAGTTCTGAAAATTTGATTTAATACATCACTTTGGATTTAGACTTTCTATATTTTCTTTTACATCAAGCCTAATATCTAAACTTCTCCATAAGACCGGAGAACCTGTTCTTTCATGGCGATGTCAGATGGCTTATATTTTGTAATACACTGGTCTTCGAAACAAACCAACCACAGTCATTCAAAATCATTTTGATAACTCTCTCAAGGATCGTTTCAACATTCGTTTACTCCTTTTGTCATAAAAATGTCAGAACCCACTCAACTCCTACGGATTGCACTAAGCTTGTAGGGTTTTTACAGCAGAACTGTTTGTCATTAAAAAAGGATTATCAACTATTCCATCTCTAATATTATCTTGTGTATTCTGATTTCAAAACTATTTTTCAGAAGATTTATAAAATTCACTCCAAGAGGCATTTTAAAACATTCTGTATTCAATCTCCATTTACGGAGTGTTGGGATGTAATTTTGCTGGATGCCTGGTCCCTCCTGAATATTCGGAAGCAGATAAAGGGAATCTTCGACATATATTGTCATACAACGGATTTTGTATGCGAAGTAAAGAATCCACTATTTATAGCATGGCATGAAGAATAGTGAACTGTGAATGGAAATTGACTGTGGGAAGTTATAAAAACCCTCTGTCAATACAGGCTTCAATAGAATCATAGAGAAAAATTGTTGGTTATTCGTCTTAGCTTCAACCACTTTTTGTTAACACATGGATGGTTGATGCATAAGGATTCACAACTATGTCTTATTTTGAGAGGTACCATCACAGTTAACAATGTGATGAGTTGACTGACGTTTACGGAGATTAAGATCTTGGAGGGAGTTTAAAGATAGTGTTAAGGGGGCTATAATACTGTTATTGACCGTGACATCACTTTCTTAATTTATTTAATAAAATTTAATGGAATTTTTATTTAATTTTAGTTATATAAATTTAGAACTAGTTGTAGTTTCATTCCTTAATTTTAGTATTTATCTCATATTTTAAGAAATATAGGTTGAATGTTTAGCCTTAAGTTTGTAGTAGTAGTTTAGATTTAAATATTATTAATAGTTATAATATGTAGCTTATAGGAATTTGTGACGATCAAGATAACTTTTTTGATTTTTCTTCCCTTCCCCATAATGTTTAATATTGCATCTTCTACAGCATGATTTTCTGAGATGAAACTTTTTTACTTCTGTTCTGCTTGGTCCTGGTGCCTTTGTCATGAGGTGTTCCAACAAACAACACTTTAAATCAAAACAATTACTTTTTTAAATTTAAAGCAAGAGGTGAAATTTCTGTTGTAGTGTTCTTTGTTATGTACAGAACATCATTTAATTTGGAAAAGCAAGAGTGTTAAACTGTGCTCTGGCCTTAACACCCATAATAACCTCCAATATTTGAAATCCAGAAAAATATATATTGTTATAGCACCAAAATAATTAAGGCCCTCCCCTCCAAAATAATCTAGAGAACCTCCTAACCTCATCATCAGATAAACTACTTTTACTTTCCTGCTAACTCCTACCATTTTTAACAAGTCAATTTACCTTCGTTCTGACAGACTATTTATATTTGGTTTAAATTAATCAAATATTTATATAAATAACGTAGTTCTATATCATAAATTATAAATCAGTACATCTGTTTGGATATTTAATCTCTTATACACATCTGTGGTTCACTTCAGTCACTTCCTTTTTTTTTGATTGATAAAGATCATTGCATGATCAAAATATTTCAATAGTGCAATGTGTTTTATGTGTGTCTATTTATTTGTTTTCAAGACTTCCATTCTGACATTATTTGTACCTAACGCGTTATGCCGCCAGTTGAGGCTTTGCTTCGTCAAAGAAACAATTGTTTCAAAACACGTCAGCAAGTATGCCCTATGTATTCACTTTCTTAAGTAATTTTTAATTATAGTTATTTTCCAAAGATTGCGGGTTTGGACTATTGCCACTAGGTAAGTCTGTCAGTCTCCTGTCTAGTCAAAAAACGCCTAAAGAAGCTTTAACCTCTACTAGAACTAACCTAAATATATATATGCTTTCAAAATTTACACTATTTCCTCCATATCAGTGACATGATCCTCATTTAGCCACACTGTTTTTCATACTCCTACTGTGATATCACCTGAATGGTCATTATATTAATCTAATCCTATTTACCTCATAGTATGTTTACCTCCTTTTTATGCTTAATGTGAGTTATATATTCTTTATGAAAATATTTTCAGTAATTTTATGAGCATGAGATTTTTATTTCCTGATTAAAATGAATGATCTTGTATAATAAGCTAGCTGGGTTCATAACATTGGCCACTCAATATTTACATAAAGAGCTGCACTTTATCATTTATTGTGAATTTTTTTTTGCTAACACCACATTTTTTATACAAATATGAAATAATTTGCTTTTATTAAGTATAAATTAATATCTGAAACAGATCTGTGACTCCGTTTTAGTGTGCATGTCAGTATTTGAATAGACAATATGTAATTGTCTCATTTTCAATTTGTTAAACAAATCTTATTGTTAATAATAACTTTTAGGTTACTATCGAAACAATGAAGGTGGAAATAACTATTATCAAAACGGGTATCACAACCGAGGTGATGGTGAACGAGGATTTAGAGAAGGTGGTTATAATAAACGTGGAGGTCCTCGAGGTGGTGGTGGTGGAGGCAGTGCTTCACGTCAAGATAGAGGTGAAAGATTAGGTTAGTATTTAAAATATAACGAATAATTCTCTTCATTTCAAGTTGATAATTATGTCCACCAAATAGCTTTGCTTCTGATTTATAAAGAAATAATATGATTTTATTAGCAAAGTTTACTCTAACGGGGTATATAATTAAACCTATTATAGAATTATTTTAAAATAGCAATACAAATATTTGTTTATAATACTGATAATTAAATTAACCCATTCACTACCAGATGGAATTTGCCCGTCATTGTTTGGACGCCGTAAGTACTAAGGACGTGCAGTGCCAGTCCTGTAGGTTTAAGGTTTTCTTGTTTTATAAAAGTTAGAGTTGGTGTCTAGTTATACATAGCTGTTTTCTATACTATTTCTTTGGTGTTCCCGTAAATATAACCTCTATTTTAGTTCTGTTTACATTCTTATTTAGAAGTGTTTGCACTCGCATTCTTAGGTTACGTTCGTTGTTCAGTTTACATTTTATAAAGGCTAATCGTGAACAGGTATTTCCTGATTCAGAAGAATTCATAAATACTGTATTATTTGACAGTGATGAAGAAGTAATGGAAAATATTGACAGTAGGGTTAGTGAAAGTAATAGTTCTTCTGAAAGTAGGAATGAAGACGATGAAAATACGATAACACGGAGTTGTGTGTCTAGTATTATTTTGTATAATAAGTAAATATTTACTTATTTCGTCATCTCTTAATTCCACAGATAAACCTATTATGATTAGGCCTGTTTTAGATATAATATTGAAAACATTTACACAATTCAGGTTAAACTTGGCAGAACAACTCCTATAGTCCGCACAGCTACCAAACAGGTCAAATTCTGGACGACCATATATTTCCACAGATTCGCCTCTACGCCTACAAGGGAAATATTGGAGCTACTTTATTGAAAAATTCCATCAACATCAAAAGCTAGGCCTTCAAGACGATGTAAAGTCTGTTCAAAACAGGGGGAAAGGAAAGAAACTGTATACCAGTGCAAAAAAGTGTAAAGTTCCACTACATTTGAAAGACTGTTTTGAGATTTATCATACCCAGACAAACTATTAAAATTTAATTAAATTGGTGTAAATATTGTAAAAAGTGTGTAAATATGTTTGTTCATTAATGTAACAAATCACATTGAAGAAATAGCTGAAGTGAGTGTTAGTAATTCATTTTTGGCATGCTAACCAATTCAAACTATAAAAATCAAAAATATATTCGGTACTGAGGGTCACATTTTTGTATGATGAATCTGGTAGTGAATGGGTTAATTATAAAGTAATAAATGCAAATGTTCAAAATAAATATATTTATCCTGATTTAAAATTGAATATTTAAAATAATAATTTTTCCATTATCTTCCTGGTTTATTAATAATGTTATTGATTTTATTTACTATGAAAATCCTCATTATCTCCCATGCAGCTTTTTTTTAACGTCATTTATTAAAACTGAATAATATTTTGTGTCATCAGCTATTTGTTATTAACTTTCTGATCTATTTGTGTTCAGAGAATCTCCACAATCACTCTATGATTTCAATGATAAGAACAAATGCTAGGAGTAACAGATAATTGTGATACTCAAAATATTAATTTACGACCTATCAGAAACCTAGAATGTTACAATAATTATCACTAAAATTGTATGAATCATTCTTTTTGAAAAGTTATTTTAAGAGTATTACACTTTTCAACTAATCTGATTTTAACTAAACTAGGACCTGGGACCTAGACTACAAAAATACAACATCTTACTTAGACTTTCTTAGAACTTGGCTCTTTATTTGAACACTTCTATAAGTTTAGAAAATGTGAATTGTACCACACTTTAATTACAGTGTTTATGCATCTTGGATGGTCAAAAATAGAATAGGCCTTAACTCTATTGCCTATTTAGTGCCCTTACCATCAAATGCTTGTTTTTTCTCATTGACTAATTGTAGGCAATGTATTTTCTTTCCATTGGTCGACAGCCTGCCTAACTGCTAAACATCGAATATGTTGCAGGAGGGCAAACTATACACAACTGTATCCTATTGTATTACATCATTCAGGCTGCTGTTCTTTCATTTCTTTGAACTGTTTAGATAAAACTATGATTGTTTCACAATTATTACACCATACTGTGCATGAGTCTAGCTCATTTTCCAATGTTTTCTCTCCATTGACTTTTTTGAGTCATTCACAAATTTTAAAGTTGAGTCTAATTTAAGCCTAATTTTTGATTTGGAAACAATTCATTTATATTGTGCATCATTTTACCTACTGGAACATAATTTTTTTTAAATTTATTCAAAAACATGCTTAATTTAAATTACTATCTTTATTTTTTTTTTAATTTAGCAATATTCAATGTTTTTTGTTCATGAGGAGCTGGTTGTTTATTAAATTATTACAATTTGAAATTACTTGCAACCACCAAACATTCTATTAATATAAGTTGGTTAATTGTTAACTTACACTTGGAGGAAACGTTTTCATCTTACGACTTCTTCATTGGGAGGCTGAAGAAATTGTGAGACAAAAATGTTTCCTCCAAGGGTAAGTTAACAACTTATATTAATAGAATGTCTAGTCGCAAGTAATTTCAAATTGTAATAAGTGAAGGAGGCTGAAGAAGTCGTAAGACAAAAACGCTTCCTTCAAATAAAGGTAACAACTTATATTAATAGAATGTCTGGTTGCAAATAATTTCAAATTGTAATTAACAATTTTGTTTGCTATTTCATTTGATTTATTTTAAAGTAGAAATCTTCAAAGTTCATAGTTCACCAGAATGTTTTATATTGAAATAACTTGTAGTAAAAAAATTGTTCATATACAATTACTTAATCAATATTAGCTCCATCCAAGGATGTTAATGCTCTAGCCAACCCTCCATTTTTACCATTTATGCTTGCAACCCTTTCGTCAATCATATTTTCCCAAATAATTCATTTCAACAGGATAAAATGTGTTTTGGTAGATGATTATCAGTTTTTAAAAAAAATTCTTTGAATTTATTCAGTATTTCTGGTATTTTTTTGAATAGTCTTTCAAATTGCAACTAAGTACTCATCTTCTAATGTTAATGTTAGTATCATTTATTCATCTCTTATCTTTTTTTATAATGGCCTTATCTTGGATAATAAAATAATTATTCAAGTCAAATGAAAATTAACCTCATAGTTTTGTGTCCCATTTTAAAAGTGGCTCTTCTAATTTATGCCTTTTTAAAATATTGATTTTTTCAGTTACAAAAGGGTTATGGAGAGAGGTACACAGAGAAATTTAAAAAAACGAGGCCTTCCTTTTAGCTAAGAACCAAGAAAGTTCTAAACTAATTTTCCAGCCGTTTCACATTTCATTCTGAATGTGAACATGTGTAACATTGGAATGTTTAGTTTGCACATCAAACTCCACTGCATAGATTGACTGCAACTAACCATACATAGAGTTGTTGTTTAGTTAATCAATATAGTTATTGTTTATGACAATGGAATATGTTATCCATAGTTTATGGTTTATTAAACGTTTTTCTTCTATTACACCTATAAGACAGAAAGGTTATTACATGATTGCGACTTGTTGGTTGTCAAGTTTAATATTATCTTTAGATACTTGTCTTGATTTTAAAAAAAACTACTCCCTCTATTTTTAATTGAGTTAATCTAATCCGAAGTGAACGAAAAATGGCAACTTTTATATAGGTAAATTGTTACAATTATTTTATTACATTTTTAACTAATTGAACTTGTACAGGTCCAAAGCCAGGTGGACGGGGAGGTAATCAACGAAGTGGCCGAGGTGGTGGAGGTGGCATAAACTCCCGGCATCAGTAACAGAAATGTGTGAACCTCTTCCTCGGACATTCTGTGATTCGAAAAAAGTATTAACTGACAAGAGCAATTCTGTGTTTTTGTTTTGGTAGGCTTTTTTCACAGGGATATAAGTATAAAAGTTTTGTAAACAAGAAAAAAATGAAAAAATACAAAAAAAAGGTTAAAAAGTAAAATTAAAAAAAAGTGAAACCCCATGCATACAAAAAATATTCAGTTTGTGTGTTAACAAAAGTAATTTTTAATAATATGATTGTTTTTTTAATAATTAAGCTTTGTTTTGCTTTTTGTTGTAATAACATAGAAAATACAGTATTTACTTTTAAACTGTTCTGTAAAGAAATGTGATATTTTTGGCCCTGTTCACCATACTTGAAATTTTATCTTATGAATGAAACCATTCTATATACATTTCAGGTATAGTATTATTTTTAAAAATGTCGTAACACATGGAATTCTATTGGACAGTTTAAAATATTATAAAGTTACATATTTTCTTTTGTTTATAGCTTATCTGTTTTTGTTTATAATTTACATCAGTTTAATGACAGAGGAAAGAAAACAAAACCATTTTATTTTAGAACATTTCTTTCTAATGATAGTCATAATTAGATTCTAAATGATTTGAAACACTGGTTGACATAATATCAATATTCAACTAATTTTGTTTTTTATACTTAAACTATACATAATTAAAATTTATTTGTATTCGTTCCTATGTTAAAAAAAATTTAAATATTGTTTTTGCATTTTTCTTGGACACGAGTTCATCTTATTCCATCTCCCTTCCATCTCATTACGTTGTAAATAAGAAAGTAGAAAGGTGAGTTGTTGATTGAATTTCGATGTTGGAATGCTTTTGTTTGCTATGTGTAATATGAAGACTATGTCGATAAGTCATTTTTTTTGCAATCTTGTATATCATGATAACTCATACTTAGAAGTTTAGACATCAATATTCTAATGATTTTAAAGTGATTATCCTCTCAATCCAAGCCCAAACATGTCTTTAAGAAGCGTTGGGAACAGGTTATGAGCTGAAAACACCACTGCCCAAGTCACATACCCATTTAGGAATTAGGTGACTGTAATTACCCATTTAACTCTGGAAGCACTTCTTATACTTATCCACACATGTGATTTCGCCACATCGGTCTCTCAGCTCCTTCCAGTCCAGGTTCGTCCCCCTTCTTGCCTAAAATATAATCACTAGTTTTAAATTTTAAAAATATATAACTTTTAAGTTGGTTTGTTGCTAAGATGTAAGCAACTTGCTTTCAAGACAAATGATCTATTCATAGAAACCTAAATCCACAATGTAGTAGGCTGCAGTATAAGTACCAATCTGTGGTATGGTAATAGTCTACCCTCCGACAACTAAAGCAGTCCTCTAGCGACTAAAGTAGTGTAATATTATATTCTCTCTCTCTTTAATTTATATAATAAAATAAGCTTCTAGCAAATAAAATATATAATTATATATAATAAATTTAAAATATTTCAAAAACAAGAATACTTTTAATGAATATATTTATTCAAAGCTTTTCGCCAAAAAATAGTACCAGCATCTTCACGAAAATAATTATCTAATCAGATTAGATAATTATTTTCCTGAAGATGCTGGTACTATTTTATCGGCGAAAAACTTTGAATAAATATATTCATTAAAAGTATTCTTGTTTTTGAAATATTTTAAATTTATTAACTATATTACAAGAAAACATATCACCATATTTAATATAATATATATATATATATATGTATATATATTAGGTTAGTTTTGGTTGGTAAAGATTATTTAGATTTTTTGGACTAGGAGACTGACAGACTTACCTTGGTAAGAGTCCACTCTGTAGTCTTGAAATAGAAACACATAAAAGCACTTAAACAATGATATATTTCAACCACACAGTGGTCTTTGTCAATCGAAGAGAAAAGACAAAAAGAAATATGAGAGAATGAAATAATATAAATATTTTGTGTTTTCTTTTTTTGTGTTTTCTCTTTGATTGACAAAGATCACTGTGTGGTTGAAATATATCATTGGTTAAGTGCTTTTATGTGTTTCTATTTCAAGACTACAGAGTGGACTCTTACCAAGGTAAGTCTGTCAGTCTCCTAGTTCAAAAAATCTAAATATATATATATCAAAAACACAATAGCAAAAGTAACCTAATTGACCCTAACGACGTGTCCAAATTATAACTTGTTTAAATGGATCAAGATATATTATTGATACTGCGTTAATTTGATGGCATGGGCAAATAGATGAAAGCTCGTGGGGTTTGATTTCAGTATAATGTAGAAAATGTGGTTAAATAACTCTAACAGATACTTTGACTGTAATGCTGGTTATTCTACGTTGCGATCTTCCGCCGCCATTTTGATCGGAGTTAGAGTCATCGCGTCTAAAACTTTGCAGCCTCCCTTCTCTTATGTTTCATTTCGGAGTGGTTGTTACACATGTCAGAAGTTACTTCCATTTCAGATGTAGTTGACAAGTAGGAGCTATTGGACGGGGGAGTAACAATACACGTCAATCGTCGAATAAAATCTAATACGGGTTAGTATTAATACGAAGTATAACAAGATGGCGACTGAGCAGATATTAGAGGCAAACAGTTGGTTGAATAATGTCCTGAAGTAGGAGCTACCTGAGCTTTGTAGCACGAGAACAGGTTTTGAATGTGACGCTTGTTTGGTGATCAGGTCTGCCACTTCATTTCCAGCCCCTCCATAATGTGTTGGCATCTATTGAATTGATGGTGGATATGCTCTCTTGCTGTATTCAATGCAGGGTTTAGAGGATAGGATTCACCCGAAAAATGTAATCGGTAGGTGATGATCTACTCAGTGCTTCAATTGTTGCTTTTGAGTCTGTTAGTATGCAGTATTTTAACTCACCATAGCAGCTTGTAGAGCCAACAGCTCAGAGTCCATGCTAGATAATATGCTTATTGGAATGAAGTGGCAGACATCTGCTGGTAGTAGCAACCAGCATCCAAATATTTTCCGTATTGCAAGATGAAACTTTGGTTAAAAGCAAACTCTTTGCTTGTTTGAGCAATCTGGCAGTTGCTTTAGTGGGTGCGAGACCAGAAGACTCAAACTTACAAGATGTTTGAACCATGTCTGCTTCTTTATAAAGAGGTGGAGTGGTTTAACCACACCTTCAACTTCCATTGCCACAACAGGTCTTGTTTTTGGGGATCTCAAGCAAATTTTTAAGGCTGCTGACTTAGCTTAAGGTGTGTGGGTGACAATGCCTTTCCAGACTTTGACACAGTACTTCATTTTTTACCTGATGTAATCTCAGTATCAACAACCCATGTTCTGCTAGCTACAGCTCTGTTGAACACTTTTCACTGATGTGGTCCTTCTAACTCATTTTTTAATGAAACAACTCCCAGATGCTTTGGTTTATAATTCACAGTAACTTAGTTTTAGACATCACCGAGGATCGGTTTTTACACCAGATGTTCACTGCATCAAGGACATGTTGTAGAAAACTATTAAATTCTACTGAATTATTGGCTGCTTATATAAATGAAGGAGTTAATATTTAAATAAACCTTTAAATGATTTTCTAATTAATTGTTTTGGTTGGGGTATACAAATAATAATTTTGCTGTTTATTATCTGATTCTTGTTTTAGGATTTTAATCTTCCACCTGCTGTGGAGTATCTCAGGCTAGATTATTTAGTGAAGTGACACTTTTGATATTTTATTGTCTTATGCCAATAAAGCGTTGGTTCCAAATATGTATGCTTATTTTATACTGAAGAGAAAAATGTAGTTTTTCAAACTTATTTATTTATTTGTACTCAAAAAATCAGTCAGTAGTTGATAACACCCTTCTTACTACACTGGTTATTCCTGATATCACCAACGAGTTCCCTCACCAAGTTTTGGCAAAACAATTTTTGTTTAACAGGATTTTCTCCCCTTTCCTTTTTTTGTTATTATAGATATTAAAACTGTTTACCACAGCTACACCTAATAGCCATAAAAGCATTTTCCTCCACCATTTATTTGTTCGTCTTGTAAAACATTATGGTTCATTAAAGTGATCAGCTAAATCTACACCACCCATAAACTGGGTATATTTACAAATAATTGTTGGTTTAGTTATTTTGTCTATGAAACTGAACTACATTGTAATAAATCAGGATCAAATAAAAGATCAGGAATTTCAGAATCACTAATTGCACATGAAGCTATGGCAAAGTACGAGTAAACAAATAACCTGCAAAACTGTAACCTACTTGCAGCTTACAACATAGTGGCAAACTACATTTTGTGATGACTCAGATATTCATAAACATTTTCAACTTAGTTAAAATTATTGTCAATAGAGTGTAGCACCAAACGGTAAAAGATTGAATGTCGGGGACTTCGCCGGATGAGTAATAGGCTTTTGAAAATCGTGTTGGATGACCCTCGACATACGAGTAAACTGGAATATACGCTAAGCGGGGCTCCCTTGACAGTCGAGTGCTAAGGGTTAAACAACATTTTAATGCACCAAAAACAGCATTTTAGTGTATTCTACATTTTAAAAAGTAATGAAGTACAATACAACTGAGATATATACAGTTTATCTAATATGTGTACAGTAGTATACTTACAAAAACATGATTGCCAATTACGCAGTCTTATCACTCTATACAAACATTATAAAAAAATTATCCTTATTGCTAAAGTATCTTAAACCATAAAAATTTAGTGATGCAAATCTGCTGGTTGCTCTTGTGTGAAATAAATATGAAATCATTTGATATAACAGCAGGTTTTTTCTCTACTTAGTATAGAGTTATGGCAAGTGCAGTGGCAGCATCAGAATGACTACAATATATGTTGAAGTATTTTCTCCCTTACTGTCACCTTTCGCACATACACCATTAGGCCTGACAGTTGAGTAATAAGTGATACAATTTTTTTGTATCCCATCCCTCTCATATCTTATTGTGGCACCAGCCCGATTAGTATATGGGAGGGGTTATGTAATGATCTATTCACAACCATTCTATTTGGAAGTAGATGTATGATTGTTTTAAGTAAATAAGTTACACTGATTGAAGATTGTAATTATATTTTAATAGCAATATAAAACTGTATGTAGAATTTAGTTTCATACCAGTATGTACAGTGTCTTAATACTTTACTATATATTAATATCAGTTTTAGTTTAGAAAAAAAAAGTAATGGCGGTTTGCTTGTTTCGTTGAACACATTTCTTTAATGAAATAACCTTCCACCTTCGAAAGAGTAGACGATTGGCTGTCGTTGCTTCATCGTGTTCTTCAACATATTCGATCAGGTGGTCTAATGCCTGGAAACCTTTGCCATGCATCATGGTTTGTTTTCTTTCGTCACATTCGGCAGACGCTGACTATGGACTCAGTAAGTCTATAATATCACTAGTAATACATTCATGGACATCATCCTCTTTTATTCTTTCATTCTCACCAACACAGTTCATGTCTTTACTACCAGGAATGTTTCGGAGAAGGTCAACGATTTATTCATTTTTCTTTCACGAACAAAGTTTTCCGTTCGTAATACATTTTAATTACTACAATTAATAAAATATAATTCATAATGTATATATAATACTAGGGTAATTCATGAAATAAGGTTCCCATGATTTTTAAAAATAGACAGCTTTATTTTTGTTCTTAATGTAAAACATTTTAAAGCCTAAAACTTGAGCTATTTTTCCACATAATCACCGTTTCTGTCCAAACACTTTTGAAAATGATGCTCCAACTTTTCTTACCCCCTTATAGAGTAATCTCTTCCTTGACTTCATCATCAGTACTGAGGCATAAGCCACCCAAGTGTTCCTTTAATTTTCGGAATAAATGATAATCACTTGGGGTTAGGTCCGGGCTGTAGGGAGGGGGGCACAACAGTCCAGCCAAAATCTGCCAGCAGCTCTTGAGTTTGATGTGAGACATGAGGTCGAGTGTTGTCATGGACAAGCCTCACACCACTAACATCTTCCTTTAATCCATGTCTCAGTTTTCTTAATGTGTCACAATATCTGTTGGAGTTGACTGTTGTTCTATAAGGCAAAAAGTCGATTAAAAGCAGGCCCTTCTCAAAAGACGGTTGCCATGACTTTCGTAGCAGACTGCATTTGTTTAAACTTCTTCGGTTTCGGCGAAGTTGAGTGACGCCATTCACGTGATTGTTGCTTGGTAAAGCGAAACGCCCATGTTTCATCACCTTTAACAATGAAATCCAAGAATTCTTCTTTGTTGTCTTCACATTGTTGCAAAAACTGCTGGGCACACTCGACACATTCCTGTTTGTGGTTTTTGCAGTACCCACCGCTCACACACTTTGTGAGTTTGAAGTGAAAGGTCGAGGGTTGTCATGGATAAGCCTCACACCACTGGACAATCTTCCTCTCCGGCGGTTCTGGGTCGCACTTCTCAGTTTTATTAATGCGTCGCAATATCTGACGGAGTTAATTGTTGTTCCATGAGACAAAAAAGTCGATTAAAGCAGGCCCTTTCTGTCCCAAAAGACGGTTGCTATGACTTTCCCAGCAGACTGCGTTTGTTTTAACTTCTTCGGCTTCGGCGAAGTTGAGTGATCCCATTCACATGATTGCGCCGTATATAACATTTATATATATATATATATATAAATGAAGTTATTATTATTACTTGTAAATAATTTTTCCACCACTAAGTGCAATGATTTTACCTTTTGTGTGGCGAGGCACCTTTCGATCACTTGACGACACGTTAAATCACTGATGATTTTCTCTATTTTTCTGGTGTGGATGTTCAGTCCGTGATGTTGGTATTTCTTGACGTCATACATATTTCTTCTTGAACCGCGTATATAATGTTTTTGAATAGTATGTTGTCTGTAGGTTCATTAAATTGTTGTGTAAGTTTTTATAATGGACAACGTGAAATATATATACACACACACACACATATATTCACGTTTCATATTTATAAATATTAATTTAATTTATTACCAAATGTTCCTGTTTTTAACCACTCTCTTGGTTTATTAGTATTTAACAAGTTTATTTGTTGGGCCTGAAATCTGTGTTTTGTAAAACATAATCAAAATATCTGGACTTAACAACAACAAAAAACTCACTAGTTACTTATTTAGTTGAACATTACTGACACTAAAAAATTTACATATCCTATAACAGAAATTGCTAGCTTAACTTCAGCCGTAATACAACATTTAGTCTCAGGCCTAACAATCAACAACATTAGTAAGCTTGATCGATCCTCAACATTCTCATGCACTGGCTTGGGTCTAGCGTGCGCCTCTTGAATTCCTAGACGATGGTGTATCTTCTTTCTTCTCGGTCAGTTGAATGTCGCTCCTTCAGTTCTTGTATTTCTCACAACTTCCTGTTTCCAACATCTCTTGCACATATGGCTTCCAGAGCTCGATTAATTCCTCTATTACCCCTTTAGCTGGTTTATCTTCAGTTCCCAAAAGATAAGTACTTTATTACTAGACTCCTTAATGCGCTTCCCTTTCATAATTTTTGTTTCTTTCTGTCTTGTTGACCAATGATCTTTCTCTTCTTATTTCAGCCAATCTTGGGCTTCTATCGGTTGCCTTGGCCAAACAAAAATCTTTTGTGCCACAGTTGCTTAGCTGAATAAGTAGATTGAAAATATTAGTGAGGTTGTTCTTCAGAATTGGTAAGCATTTTGTCTATTAGATTCTTTAATTGCTTACCAGAATAACTACACTGTGAACATTTAAGGGTTTTCATCAGAATGGGCATGCATATGTATTTTAAGTTGCTCTGATTGCCTAGCTGAATAACTACAATATAAATATTTGTAGGGCTTTTCTCTTGAATGAGTACTTATATGGTGTCTAAGGTTCTGTAGGTGCATAGCTGAATAGGTACAATGTGAATATTTGTAAGGGGTTTCTACGGATATTCTAGGATTCTTTATAGCATAACTGAATAACTACACTGAGAAAATTTGTACGGTTTTTACCCATCTTAAATGGGTGTGCATATGTTGTCTAAACCGCCCCGGTTGCATAGCTGAATAAGTACACTATGAACATATGTATCCTTTTTCTCCAGAATGGGAATGCAAATTATCTGTAAGGCATCCTGAATACTTACAGTGTGAATATTTTTAAGAGTTTTCACCCGTATGGGTTCGCAAGTGTATTTAAGGGTCCTTGACTGCCTAGCTAAATAACTACTACAATGTAAACATATGTAAGGCTTTTCTCCACAATGGGTACGCATATGTGCTTGAATCACTAGATGAATAACTACATTGTGAACATTTGTAAGGTTTTTCTCCAGAATTGCTGAGCATATGATAAGGCTATCTAAATCTTTAGCCAAATAAGTACACTGAATGTTTCTCTCCAGAATGGTTATACATGTGTCTTTTAAGTTGAATGAACTGATTAGCTGAGTAACTACACTGTGAACACCTGTAAGGTTTTTCATCAGCATGGGTTCGCAAGTGTACTTTAAGGGATCTTAACTGTTTAGCTGTATAACTACAATGTGAACATTTGAAAGGTTTCTCTTCTGAATAGGTGCGCTTGTGTTGTATAAGGTTTTTTGATGCAGCAGTTGAGTAACTACACTGTGAACACCTGTAAGGTTTTTCACCAGTATGGGTTTGTATGTGTACTTTAAGGGTCCATGACCGATTACTTGAATAACTACAATATAAACATTTGAAAGGTTTTTTTCCAGAATGGGAAAGCATATGTTCTTTAAGCTTTCCTGATTCCTTAGATGAATAACTATAATATGAACATTTGTATGGATTTTCCTTGGAATGAGGTTTAGAGTAATATTTTAAACTATCTGAGTGTTCAGCTATAAAATCCCATTGTAGACTCTTATAAGTTATTTTATGAATGTGTTTTTTTGAGTGGATTATCGTATATCTTTGAGCAGATGTAATGACATTTCTAACATTTGAATGACTTATTTGTGTCTTCCCTAACAGTCATCATAAGAGTAGACATTACTGATGATGTTTAATTATACACTGTCCATCATGCTTATAACTGTGGCAATACATCACTGGTGTGTCAGAGCTTGGATACATGCTTCCAAAGTTCTTATTGTTTCAAGCTGAGTAGGCTAATACCATATGTTTTACAAACACATCTGAAAATTGAGAAATATTCCACTTTAAATTTTGTACTATTCATCTTTAAAATCTATTATTACTAATTTAGAAAGGCTATTCATGAGAAACAATTTTTTTCTTATTTTTTATTTACAATAAAAGACGAATTAACTTAAGTAAAAGTTTAATTTAATAGAAAGTCCTAATTTAATAATATATTGTCGATTTTTAAGCCAAAGTTCTTGATCGCCCCCCCCCCCCTTGGATACGCGCCTGAAAAATGGGTGAAAGAAACGCTGTTTCTCAACCTCTCTTATGTAATGTTGAAGAATAAAGACTCCATCTTGTCATTATCAAAATGTAATGAATGTTGACAGCAAAAGAAATTGTTCTGGCAATGATCCACAAGTGGAATCAGTTTTGAAATTATGGTTTAAAAATGTTCGTGAAAAAGGTTTTAGAGTTAATGACACCAAAAAGTCGAGAATCTTGCAACAAAAATAGGAAAGTATGATTTTAAAGCCACAGATGAATGGTTCAATTGATGGAAGAAAAGAGAAAACATTGTTTATAACAAAACATGTGGTGAAAAGAAAGATGCTGATTTTGTGGACAATGCAGATGAAACAGGACTTTATTATTTATTTATTTACCGAAACGTACTTATGTATTCAAAAATGAAAATGCTGGTGGCTGTAAAATATAAACAACGTACAACTGTTTTGTGTTGTGTTAACATGGTTGGACAAAATAAAAACTTCAAATCATTGGGAAATCTAAAAATTCACGGTCTTCAAGGTATCAAAAAACTACCAGTAAATTATCATTAAAACACCAATGCTTGGATGACATCAAACATTTTTAATGAATGGCTGACTAAATGGGATACCATGCTGAAAGACAACATTGTCCTTCTAATAGATAGCTGCACTGCACATAACGTAAGCACAACACCGAAACCTATCAAAGGGATTTACCTTCCCACCAATAATACATCAGTTATTCAGCCATGTGACCAAGGCATAATTAAAAATCTAAAAGCTTTTTACCGAGAGATGTGTGCCAGAAAATATGAATGAATTTAAAACGCTTATTTCAAATGAATTGGCTAAAAAAACTTCTCTACTCCATGCTATTAATCTATTAGCAATATTTTAGAATCAAGTTTCTGGAAACACTGAAAAATTGCTTTAAAAAAAATGGTTTTTTATTAGTGAAAATCAAAAGCAAGCTGTATCTAAGGAAAAGCCAGAAGAAAGCTTGGGTACTACTTTTGAATTTGGGTACCATTTTTTTTTTAAATATTTTTTGTATTCCGAATACATTTAAACTTATCCCAGTTTACTAATAAAAATGTATTTTTCATTTTACTTTTATTTTAAAGCAATGTATTGTAAGTTATTCCTTTTATTATGATATTATGAATGAAGTTTTAAAAATGTAATTTTTTTAAATAATATTTCAATCAAGGTAGGTTAGTTACTTTTCTAATTTATTTTAAGATAAATAAATTTTCTAGAGCTTTCCTTTTTTTTTATAACAAGTTAAATGTATCATATAAAAAACACTTTCTTAACAATTATAAGTTTATTAATAAATTACAAATTTTCTCCTTTTTTAAAAGTTTTACAAATTTACAACAGTTTCCTCTTTTATTACAAATCTTATTATTCTAAGTGGTATTTCTCTTTTGGGCAGCAACAATTTTTATTTAATTTAGCCTAAATTGATTATAAATTTGATTTAGCACAAGCTCTCTTAATCTCGGGTTATCTGGTGGGTTTTAAATTTTGAATACTGAAATCTTATTTGGCACTCTAAAGTACAAGAACAAAAAAATCTAATCTATAAATGTTATACACTATGTTACAAATCAATCTATTTCTAAGTAAAATTGTTCCTTAATATTTTCTCTAACTGTTTTCTTTTAAAGTTTAATTTTATAACAAATTCCTCTAATTTCTTTTCTTTTTATAAATGTCTGATTGCAAAATTTCAAAATATGTTAATGGATCTAGCCTAGATACTTAAGTGTCTTGAGATTGCAGAATCCACTTTTCAGCCTTTTATCAAATATTTAATATCCTTTTTTTATAAATAGTTTTAATTTATTCTCTTGTAAGTATTCCGTAGTGAATTCAATTCCAGACTAATACTCCCGCACTAAGTTGAATTTGTTAAATTTTGCTGGCCTCTGAAACACGTCTGTGTTGCTTGAGACGGTTAGAAGAACTGAAGCCACGCTAACTACGCATTTCAAAACGGCTAAAACAAACTATTTCTTTTTTTTAATCGTTGTTACCGGCTTCACGAATGCTGTATTCACTGCCTTTTGTACATTTCATGTTCTTAATAACTAGATTTTAATTTCTTCGCAGGTGACGGCATTTAAACATTAGATCTCAGTTTAAATTAACAGCTGTTCTATTCACAATGCACTAGTCATACGCTAGTTCAACTTTTGTGCTTCTTAAATTGGTTTCACTTTTCTTAACACTTAAAGGCTTTTATTTTTATTTACATTGTTTTAGTGTTCTTCTTAAACTGTTACACATTAAATTGTTTCTATTATAATGTTTGTTTTACAGTGGTTATTGTTCTAAACTTGATTAAATATTACGATTTTGCCAATTTAGGTTATGTTTACATTTTTCTCTTTTTTCATAATTGGTTATTTTATGGTTTGAATTTACTTACATATTTATATTATATTATATATAGTGCCTTTCTTATTTGCTATTTTCAAAATGTTACAGTATATTGTTCTTACATTTGTGTAATGTTAGGTGTAGAAATTCATTTGATAACTTTGGTAGTTCAACCCAGCATAAACAACACTGGCATGTTACAAGTGGCGCACTATAGTTCCGTACCGACTAACAGTCTGTGTACTACAACTCTGCGTCGTCCTCGTAAGACCGAGCAGTTTGATGAAATGATGAAAGTTAAACAATATTTTTTATTATGTACAAAATAATATTTTTGGTATCTATGTAAATTTAGGTAAAATGCGGGCTTTTATGAAAAATATCCCATATTTCTTGTGATTTTCAAGTACAACAATAGCATAAAACTTCACTTCAAGGTTATTATTTTTGAAAGTTTTTTGCCCCGAAACCATCGTGCAGTGTCGTTGACTGAAGAAGGAGGGGTTTTCTCTGTTGTGATTTAGCAAAATGTCACCGTCAATAAATGTATAGTTACTGATATTTAACGGAGGCTGTAATTGTTTTATTTGTCGCTGTCACAGGTTCTACTCCACTGGTGAGTGGGCGATTTGTGTCAGAAACAAAAAAAGCGATGTGCGAAATCACTTCACCCCTGTTGATAGTGGATTTGAGAAATGTGATATTTGACAGGGAGAATTATCGTATAAAACAACTAACAGTAATTTGTAGAAGCACATGGAGGGAATACACTCGTTAGTGAAGCTGCAACCAACAACAAACCTTTTCCTCTCCGATCAAATTTAGAGGTAAATAAATTATTTCTATGTATTTAATATCTATAATTCAATACCGAGTTATGATAATCTTCTGTTATAACGTAGGCTGCTATAGTAGGTTATGTTAGATTTAGATAACAAACTACTAATTTGTTTTAAATGATTGAAAACGTCCAACATCTTTTGCGAAATAATAAAATTAAATGAACTGAGATGATTGTTATAGGTACACACTTTTGTAAGCCTAAATTAGTACTTTTATTTTACCTTGCAAGCTACTATTCTCTAAGGAAGCTTGCCTTTTAAATGACAGAAGATCTCAGTTAAGTCTTGATAAGGTCAGAAAAATCCTTTTTGTTCATACAGTACAACACATCTAATACTGTAAATAAACTGTAATTTGAAATTAAACCCTATGTTGTAAATAAACTATTTTTGTGTAGTTTAATAAAGGATTATATAATTTATTATCCCTGTGTATGTGTTGCAGTAACTTCCTAATAATAATGTCACCGGTATTGTCTTTCGCCACCAGTGTGGTATGCCTGCCTGTTATTGGCACATACAGAGCTGTCTCAGTAACCTTTGTCACACCGGTAAAAGTCACTGATCGAAGCCTGGCGCTATCACTAAATTCATCTATCCGTTAAAGCCACTGAATTGACCCCCCCCCCTAATTTATATGTTTGATATTTTGAGTAAAGTGCTTATTGTATATTATATTTGATTTGTTTAACGAAGTTTATTAATTGGTTTTGACTTGCCTTTAAATTTAAAGTTCCTATAGTTATAAACTAATGTAAAAGTGGTTATTAATAATATATATTTCAAAAATAAAGATAATAAAACAATATGGAGATCATTTATATTTACTGATAATGAAATAAGAAATATGTCAATATTGTTTAGGGGTACAAACCTGAAACTACCATATAAAACTAATAATAAATTAATAAATATAATAAATAATAACAATAAAATTAATAATATACATGAGAAAAATGCACTTAAAATAGAATGCGAATATTGTAATAAGGTTTGTATTGGGAAAACTAAGAAAAAACTTAAAGATAGATATAATGAGCATTTTGATGCTCATGAAAAACTAGTCATATATAAATCGAATTTTGCTAATCATTGTATTCATAATATTCATATATTTCCTAATTTAGATAATATGATACTTATAAAAGAAATTAACAAATCCTTAAGAATTAATATTTATAAGGCTTTACAAATATGTATATTAATATAAAAAAATAACAAATCCATAAATGAACAGATACAAATAATATCAAAATTCTGCAATAGGTGTATTCAATGTATGTAATGTAAGGGCAGCAAATTAATAAATTTGACAACATTGTTAGATCTGGTTAAAATTTTAATGTTAGTTTTTCTTTATTAATCCTAAAGATGTTGGTACTGTTTACCAACAAAAAGCTTTGAATTGTTTGATTCAATAAATTATTCTTGTATTTGTATTTTTTTAAAAACATTTGTTGATTCCATCTTCGCGTGAACTAATAGTAATTACTAAACACTTTTAAATGTTTTAAACTTGCCTATAGCAGCACTTACTTTGCTTGTTGAGGACGGGCGTTTCGGGAGATGTGTCCCTTTGTCAACTCAGACCGTAACTTTTTTTTTATTGGTACACAAGAATATTAATATATATATATATATATATATATATATATATATATATATATCACAATTTTTGTATTCACTTATCACTTTCACTATATTTGTACTTAAACAAGAATCTTACTTGGTATTAATGCGAGTTAACTTTTGAAGATACCATCAATCTTCGAAAGTTAACTGGCATAATTACCAAGTAAGATTATTATTTCAGTACATATAGAGAAAGGGATATATATATATATATTATTAATGTCTTGAATTTTGTTCTCAGTAAACAAACAATAGTATTGTATGGAGTCACGAAATAATTCTACAATTTTGTAGATTGTACCTGAGATCTTAATGGTTCATATTGTTTTAGTATGAATCTTTATATATGTCACGATAACAATAAATCTTGAAAACAATCTTTTTCTCTTTTGATCAATAAATATACTGACTTACCATTGGTCTTGAAATTTAGATCTAGTATTGGCTCTTTAATCATTCTCAAGTCCGATTGGTTCTTTTGAATTTCCCGGTTGTTTTGGTTAGAAAATTGAAAATGTCTGCTTTTGTAATTAGTCATCAGGCAACTCAGTCATGTACTTTGATTGTTTGGAGTTAATAGGGTTTCAATGGATTTATTGTATTCGTTTAATGGTTGTAACGAAACTTCATATTATATTGCATTAGTAAACATATAATTTAATTTTAAACGAACTGTTAACAACTTTTAGTGTATTGGAGGTTCTAGTCTTAAAATGTCATACTCGAGTGCAGCATTTTTAAAAACTCCTTCAGCTCTTGAACAGTTATTAGAAGAAATAAATTTTCAGAGAACTAAAGAAATGAGACAGTTATTGAAAGATGGTAAGTTGTGTAATTTCGCTGTGATAATTTCCATGTGAAAATCCTAGCCTATGACTAGTCATGACTTTATAATCTAACTACTGTACTTGACTTTAAGAAACATATCTGATATTAAAGTTGGTTTTTTAAGTAGTTAGTACTTTTTACAGTATTCGCAACATTTTTATTACTTTTTCTTTCAAACACATTGTCATTACAATGTCAATACATTATTGAACATTTTGATTAGGAAACTTACAATTCAGGTTGTGACAACTCAGAAAATGATCATATCACCATTCTGTAGTTTAGAAATAAACAAAACGTCTTAAATCACAAAAACATTCTATTTATGTCTTGATGCACCCTTGGTTGCAAAGTAATCACACTTCAATCTTCAGAGGAAATTACTACAAGACTAATAAAACATGAGTTAGTTCTGTAGTAATTTCCTCTGAAGATCATTGCTTTGCAATTAGTATGTATATCTATATATAAATAAAAAGTTTTTTGATATAAAAGGTTTTATTTATTTATAATTAAAAATTATATCACAGTTGCTCCAAGGGTAGCTACAAAGATTTGGGAACTATTTTAACATGGTTGTGAAAACATTCCCTAGTATGTTCTGAAACAATATTAGTATTTGTTTTTTTTTTTTCATTCTTAAGGAAAGGTATTTTTTCATCAAACTTTAGTGGGGGGGCTTGTTTTGTGCTTGCTGTAGCAACTGCCACGGCGTACTACATCATATCTTTTGGGGCCGATGTCCTGTGATATCTATTTTCACCTTACATGTTACCTTATGTTGTGTTTGGTTAGATTCATTCCCCTCCCCAAAAACTATTTTTGCACTCTAACACATTACTTTTATATAAAATAAATTGAAAAAACAATGTAATTTGTTTTGTGTATGTAAGTGTTTGACGTCAGCATAGTACGGAGAAATATTTTCATACGCATGTGTGATTAGTTCCCTAAACTGCATAATTACAGCTCCAAGTTATTATTCTATAGTTTGTTAATCTAAGGATCATATTTTGCTAGACCTTTTTTCTTTTCTAAAGTTCACTTTATAGAATCCAGGATTATTTAATTTATATGAAATAACATTTAACTAAATAATTGTAATAGTTCTTGAAATTTGTAGTCCATTACGTTCGGTGAATCTTATTAATCACTGAAACAATAGTTTATGACTATCCGACTTTATATATATATATATATATATATTTTTTTTTTTTAGGTTAGTTTTCGTTGGTAAAGATTATTTAGATTTTTTGGACTAGGAGACTGACAGACTTACCTTGGTAAGAGTCCACTCTGTAGTCTTGAAATAGAAACACATAAAAGCACTTAAACAATGATATTAGACAAAGACCACTGTGTGGTTGAAATATATCATTGTTTAATTTAATTTTTTACTTTAATTATAATAATACTGTATTACAGATTTTAAATTCACTTATTCTCGTTTTAATTTGGCCAAGTTTCTTCACAAATTCGTATAATTTTGATGAGATGCTTCAAACGGGGTTTGGCTTCTAAGAATGGCTTCGCTTCGTTCGGCTTCCCACGCCAGACTAACGCGTCGTTTTTATTTTTAAAATGTTTAAAACATGGTGCCGATTCCTTCTCCAAACTCCATATTAATTACCCATAAACCTTTGTTTTCATTTAATGAAGTTCGTTTTTTTCCCACTAGAGTCGATTGTAACACTGACCTACTTCTTGGCATTACTTTTGATTAACTAACGAAATTGTTTTCAACCATTTTAATTTGGTTAACATACTGCTTCACCTTTCCTATCCTTAACAAACCTTCCAGTGTTTATTTAATTACTATTATTTGTGTGTGCAGTGTCTTTGCTTTTTACTTTTGTAATAATTCCGAAATGTGTGTGTTTGGCATGGATTAATACAAACATAACCTCTATCTCGCTTCATTGTTTACAATCGTGTTTTACCTTCTCTTTCAAGTAATTTCTTATGCCCTATGTTAATAAAGTTTACAATTTTTATTTTTTTATTTTATTATTATTAGATTATCTTGTTTTAATTTTATTTGTTAGGTTATTTTATCTAACAAATTTCCTAATGCATTCTTTCCAGTTCAGACTCTTTTTTATATGTTAAAACCTTTTCTAGGCTTTCACCTAAAATTAGTTTTAATTTATCTAACCAATCTCTTTATGAATTTCTCTGATTTCACATTTTGTGTGAGTTATTTCTAATCTATTCTTCCAATTCTTAAACAACATTATATAGCCTATTCTATAAATTTTACAATATATACATACATACATATACACACTTACCCCATACTTATCACTGCCTAAACTATCCACTTGAACTTGTGATCTCTTGCTTATATGGCAAAAGCTCTACTAGATTAGTATCAAAATAAACTATACCTAACCTAAATTTATGATAGCAAAACATCAATATAACGCTCCGGTTGTCACATGTATTATAAAAACATGGAAGGTTGCGAGGAGGACTATTGTCTTCCTCTAACATTTTGCTTGTATATTATGCTTTTAATTCAGAAAAAAGCCATAAGTACCTAGTTTGTTTAAGTAAAATGTTTACTACTATTTTGAGTTTTGTAAACTATAAAAATATACATATATTTATTTTTAAATGTTTATAAATAAAAAAATTGACATGTTTATATTATTATTTATAATACATAATAAGAATTTTTTTACTGGTATCAATATATTAATTTTATATTTTCCAAAGAACGATTCATAAATACGTATAAAATACATTGCAATATTAATCACAATGATTCTCTGTGCCTCATAAAAATATTTGAAATATAGCCTAAATATAAGAAGATTGATTTGTTCTTCAGAAGTATTAAGAGGATTTTCATCGATAGGTTTTTCTAACACTGATAAGGGTGAAATGTTTTCTAAAATATTTTGTTTCAAGTTTGTATCTTCTTTGACTGTTTAAAATCCCACAAGCTGTTACCAAACCATTTAAAAAATATGGTTACATAGTTTGAAGCATGAAATAGAATTGAAGCAGATCAGAATATGGCTTTTCATGAATCATTTTCCAAAGTTTTTACACAAAATAATGGAAACTTTCTTGGACTTGTGCAACTTCTAGGAAAATTTGTAAATGTATTAAATAATGGAACACTTTAAGATGTATAACTAACAAACAAACGCAATTCCATTTATTAAATTTGTCAATACAAAATGAGCTAATAACTATACTACGTGACTCGGTAAACCGAAATATCTTGTTAGAATAATGGATAAAAGATATTTTTTTTCTGTTAAAGTTGATTGAACTCCTGAGATAAGTCATAAGAAGCAAGCTTTAGTAATGATGCACTACATCACTGAAGATGATGATAATGGAAAGATCAAAGTAGAAGAAAGACTTCCTTCCCAAAGAAATTGAAGAGTGTGGTTTGAATGTGACAAAAGTGTTTTAGGCAATGATGTGATAACAGCACCAACATGACAGGTGTACATAAAGCAGTTCAAGTTGGTGTACTGGCTTACTTCGCTTTGCCTCTGTCCTTTCCTTGTGGATGAAATAGCCTAAACCTAGTAATGGCTGATGGAGCAAAATCATTAGTCAAGTCTTCCTTTATTGGTATTTTACAACACGTCTTTACCATCTTCTCAGTTCAATGTTGCGCTGATGTGTAGTAACCATATTGAGGGATTAACTTTAAAGCAAGTGTGTGAAACACGTTGGGAATCTCACATAAGTGCTGTTTGGGCTCTTAAATAGTGATATGAAGAAGTTAGAGATGCATTGGTATAGTTAGGGGACAACATTGATGGTTAGTCTGTATAGAGACTAAAGTTAGAACAAAACGCGGTGCGGTAAAACGTATTGTCAACAAGGTTACTTGCGGTTGCGCAATCGTGATTCACAAAGCGAGGGTAGACACAACGCATGGTCTGTAAGCTTACTGAAAGTTGCGCAATCAAAATTCACATTTAACATAGAAAGTTTAAAACTGCTCTAAACAAAATCTAGTCATTTAGAAACAAATCAACAACGACACTGAATTTAATACGAATATAAACGACAAGTTCTCATTAAACCTTAACTAAGCACTTACCCGAGGTAAGAAGTGATGTAACCTTCTGACGACCAGGGTAGCGAAGCTTCCACAGTACTGTGGTCGTCGGATACTGCAGAGTCGTCTTGACGGCAGTAACGTAACTACAACTCAATTTAAACCATGAGTAACAAGTACAAATTTCACCTTACAAAGGCACTTAAGTTCCTACCACGCGACTACGCACTGAGATTGCACAATTGGGGTAAACGAACGACACTTTAACAAACGAGACGAAATGTAGTTCAAAATGTTCATCGACACGGTCCGAACTTTACACACATATTATTAAATGCTTGCGGTACGTTAAAATTGGCTACAAAACAAAGTCAATGCGGAAAAGAGCGGCGCGGTTTAACAGAGGACCGACCTAGTCGAGTCACGAAATACTTCTCCTACGTTAAGGCGGAAAACGGTACAGAAATTGTAACACAATGAGAGCACTGATGCCAACTTAAGAATGCTAAATCGTTGACAACAGGCTTTAACAGAGTTGCACTGGCTAAACAGCTGGTCACAGGTCAAACGGCAACGGGGATCAAGAGACCAGTGGTACAGCTGAGGAATGTCGCGGCAAAATACGAAAAATACAAAACCTGCACTGAACAATTGATGATTGCCAAATTGCCTCTGAAGCTCAATCTTTGAGTAATCAGATGGAAGACTTTTCCTTCATTGTAACTTTGATCTTTTGATATGACATTCTTTATTAAGTTAATTTCATCAATAAAAGCATTCAAGAGAAAGAAGTAGACATCAGTGACTGTACTGAAAATTTCAATAAATGTTTGTAGTTTTTAAACAGATTAAGAGTGAATGGATATGTGGACACAGTATTCTCTGACAAAATATAGCTGCTGAACTTGGTATCGAACCTGTTTTTCCCGAGATAAGGATTTGTAAACAAAAATGTGTTTTTTTTGGTGTTGTTGTTTTGTTTTTGTATAAGTCTTCTGAAACCTTTATGAGAGAAGATTTTTATCCAATTTTGAATAACATTTTAAACTCACTTAAGAAGCGGTCAGCTGCATTGAAAAAAAGATCTAAAAGTAAGTCGTTTGAACTTTGAAAGACATTTAGCTGACAAAACAACCAAAGGGTTTGAAATCAACAACATTGAACTATATAGTGAACTTTTACATGCGAGTTCCATTTTGGATCATGAGAAGAACAATCACACCAAAAGATGGTTGTTTACGATAAACACGGTCACATTAAGAGTGTTAATAACAATACCAGTGACAGTCGCTAGTGTCAAACAAAGCTTAGTAAGTTTTTGTATAGATGATAAAAAAACAAACTAAAGCCATGAACAAATAATAAATAATCATAGACTGTATTTTGTATATAAATAAATCAAATTTCAGTATATGTAAATATGTAGTGGAGGGTGGGTGGTTAATAGCTGCCGCTAACTTAGTAATATTTGAGTAATTACAAAAAGCATTGTTTAAATACATGTTTATCCATTTTGTAATATTTGTAAGTTACAATAATAAAGTTTTCTTGAACATTGTGCCAAATAAAATGCATGAAAAACTAGACAATTACTCCAGTAAACTTGGGCATCTATGATTGCCCTAATCAGATAACTGCTGTAAGTTTTTTTATTTTTCTAGATTCAGGATTTGTTATGCTTCAAGGCTCATCATATTGGACAGATTTATTTGTTCGTCATTTTCTGTTCCAAGCAGAACATTGTATAGATGGTGATGATCTTCTATTTTTTGTTAGAAAGAAACATGTAAAAGGATCACCTAGATATCTTCCAAAATTTGAAGTAAGTTGGCATAAATAAATTTAAATACCTAATTCTATACTAAATTTAAGTGACTTCATATTTCATTTTCACTGCTGCAAACATTAACTTTCTTAGATAAAAAAACTTATTTTTTGTTTAAAACTGGCCATTTCAGGAAAACATTTTTAATTTGAACCTAGTCATAACAAAACCATTCAAGAAGAAAGCAATTGTTAATTTTAAGAGCATGTTCCTGCTAAAAAGTAAAAAAAAATTGAATAAAATTTTATAAAAGATTTGAATTTCATGGAAGCCACATAATAGAAAATGCCAGACTTATACAAACGTCAACATCCTAGATATTCAAATCAACAATAATGGACTGCATCTAAAAACCCTAATGCAAACACATGTTTTGTCTTATAGGACAGTGAGGAAAATATTTTGTTTTATAGTATTCCTCTAGAAGTTTATTTATATTTTAATAATAATAAAATAATCCATCTGTAAAAGAAATTGGAAAAAAAATTGAAAGTAAAAATTGCTTTATATGAATGTTTTTGACATGTAGTGAGTAAATACTTCAGAAATTATTCGGTAAATACTCTTAACAATTATTTTGATTTCATAATGTTAATGGAGCTATTTAGAGAGCCAGGTGAATCCATTTCACAAAAATACAATGTCCATACCCAGACAATCTGTAATTCAGTGGAACATTAATGGTGTTAGAAGTTACATTGAGAATCTCAAAGTAATTATGAGAGATGTGTCTCCTATGTACATCTCCATGAATCGCACAATTTTCAACTAAGGGAGTATTCAGTTTATAGATTGGACTTTGTTACAGAAAATCGAGTAAAGGAAGCGTAGCCATTTTAGCCCGTGACTGTATCGATTCTGTTTCGCTAAGCTTAATAACTCTTACAAGCTGTTTCATACAAGATCACTCTTTGTTGTGTCTACTTTTCACCGAGAGATAACCTACAACAGAGAGCTCTAGTAGATCTTATAAACCAGTTACCAACTCTGTTTTTTATTGGTGGGTGATTACAATGCCTACCACATTTCATGTGGTTCACCTGAATGCAACTTACGATGGCATTTGGTTGAGAGTATCAGATCGGAACAGGAATTGTATCTGCTAAATGAGTCCTCCGACACATTTAGCAGCGTCTTCAGGATGATGGACAGCTACTGACTTCTAAATGTGCAGTCTTGCTTTGGCTACAAGGCTAACATGGTTAGCAATACCTGATCTACACAGTAGCCTAGCGATCACATTCCTATTGAGATCTCTTTGTGTGACTCCTTGACCTGTTGTGTTTAACATCCTTGTTGGATCTTGAAAAAATCTAACTGGGAAAACTTTTCCAAAAGTCTTGAATCACTAGACATTGATTACCTGGCTCCCATTGATGATATTGTAATTACATTCACAAAAAACTGTTTTGAATGCTGCCAAAAGGCAATACCGAAAACGTCTTCCAAACCAGGATGACCACCTGTTCCGTGGTGGAATGTCGAGTGCTTTGGAATCCTTCGTTGACGAAGAAAAGGTTTAAACAAGTTTAAGAAACAACCAATGAGGGAAAATCTGGAAAAATATAAAATCATCCGTGCAAAAGCTCAGAGAATTTTTAGGCAGAGTAGATGGAAATCATGGTCTCAGGACATTGGCACAATTTCAGGAACAACAGCTCCATCTACAGTTTGGAAAAAACTCGTATCCGTCTGTGGCACTTCCATTCTGATTTCATTAATTCATTCCATTAATTTCATTAAGGCATCTAGATGGAATTCTAACCACGGACAATGTGGAAATTGCTAATGTACTGGGGTCATTGTTTTTCAAATATTGTTCATCAGCTGCATACAAGGAAGCTTTCCAGGTTTAAAAGCGTAAACAGAAAGCTATACCTTTTACCGTTGGATTGTTTGGAAATTCTGATGGTATGCAGCTTCAGACCATGATTAGTGTGAGATATTTGAGTCTTTACTGGATAAAAGACTCTCATGGATCCCATATGTACGTGATTTAAAGGTGAGATACAATACGATATTAGATATACTAAGAGTCTGTGTAAGAGTTGGGGAGCAGACAGAACTAAAATGCTACAAATCTATCGCGCAGTCATTAGATCCCACATAGATTAAGGTTGTATAGCCTATTCATCTGCTCGACCTACAGTTCTGAAACTTCTTGATTTAGTACATCACTCTGGACTTCGACTTGCTGCTAATGTTTTTAGATCAAGCTCAACCTCCAGCTTTCTTGTTGAGGCTAGGGAACCATCTCTTTAATGGCGACTTCAAATGCTTCAAATATCATATTACACTGGTCTTCGAAACAAACCAAACCATCTAGCATTGAAAACAGTTTTTAAAAACTCTTTCGAAGATTATTATGATTTGCCTCAACGTTCGCTGTTCTCATCAGAATAAGAACGATATATATAATTAACAAGATAAAATTGCAACTACCTCCTATATTCAAGCGGACATTGTGCTACATCCCTCTATGTATAATTAAAATGCCCAATTTGGATTTATCACTGTCCAGGTATTTAAAACACAACACTCCTGATATTATTTGTCGTCAGGAGTTTTTGCAAATTTGTAGAACTCAACAACATAGTTAAACTATTTTTACAGATGGTTCAAAACTGGACAATGGAGTAGGATGCGCATTTTACATGTCAAAACGCACCTACACCTACAGATTGCCCTCAGCCTTTAGTGTTTTCACTGTAGAGCTTTTTGGCATCAGACTTTGTATGCACTATAAAATCTAATTTATTGGTTGCCTAGAATGAAGAAGGGCAAACTGTGACTGGAAACAAGCTGAGGGACATCAAGAACACCGTCCGTTCTTGAAGGTCTTCAGTTTGTTCGATTCGTAGAGAGGAAGTGGTGGTTACTCGTCTTCGCATCGGCCACTCATTGTTAACGCATGGATGGTTGATGCAGCACGAAGATTCACCACTATGTCAGTTTTGTGGAGGTTCCATCCCAGTCAAGCAAATTCTGTTTGAATGTGATGAGTTGACCGATTTATATAAATGTCATTATCTTCAAGGTAGTTTACAGGGGGTGCTTATAGACGATGCCATGGCTATTGACTGGGTCATCGCTTTTTTTCACCACCTTTATTTACTTGATAAAATTTAATGTTTTGTTAGCTTTAGTTAGTTTAATATAGAGTCAGTTTATTTTAAAAGTAGTCTAAGTTAATTGTTTATTTTATTTCTTTTAGGTTAAGTGTTTATATTGAACTAGTTTAAGTAATTAGTTTTCTTTGTGTAGCTAAATCTCTTTGTGTAGATTTATTAATAATAATTTTAATTTTTTAAGTTGTAGTAATAAGGCAATGATAACCTTATTGGTTTTTTGCAAAAAAAAAAAAAATAATAATAAATAGAGTAAATTATCTGTGTAGTAGAAACCATAAGATGTGTTTGTTTCAGACGGAGGTAGATGTATTTCGAAAAGACAGTAAAAAATTACCAATAGGGGATCCAGAATTAGATTGGGAAGAGACTGTTTATTTGAATTTAATAATACATCAGTTTGATTATACATTAACACTAGCTATTTGTACACGGACTTCACCTAAACAGTTGCAAGTCCTAAGGCGACATTCACAAGTAAGGACTTTTTTATATAATTTTAAAAAATGTTTGTTTTACCTACTGTATAATTTATATTTGTTTTTTACCTGCTGTTTATAATGTGGCAAGAGTTATGTAAAAATTAGATTTTACAATTCACTATTTGGTGAAATGATTGTTTGATAATGAGAATATGGTGGTAACCTAAAGAATTTGAAAAGTTATTTTAAATGTAGGACAAAATTTCCTATTTAGAAGAAGAATCAAATGTAAAAAATAAATCATTAATTTTTTTTGTTCATATTAGAATATTATGTTTAGTTAATTAGAGCTTAGCTAGTGAGAACTATTCACAACGGTAAAAAACAAAATAGTTAACTCAAAATCTCACCAAAAATTAGTTTTTAATAAACAAACACACTAGTTAATAACAGAGTAGTTGTGGCGATGTCTCCTTCCTCAGTGCTTGGCTATTACTTCTGTTGTGAACTAGTGTGTTTGCTTATTAAAAACTAATTTTTGGTGAGATATTGAGTTAACTATTGTGTTTTTTACTGTTTAGAATTATGTGTTTTGCCTCATAAATGCCCTTAACAGGGTTTCAGTTTTTGTATCTTCATATTGTTTTCATGTGAAATAGAGTAAAAAGTGTATGCTATTTAGTTTTAAATACATTTATAATTTTAACTAAAATTAGTGTTTTATAAATATTGGAAAGACTACCTGATTTTCCAAGTGCACATTGCAGGGGTTATTTAATCAAAAATTGTATTAACCTTAGTAGCTCAACTGACTAGTTCGGTTCACGTAATGCAGTCCCACTCGCGTTAGGCCATACTTAGGGCTGGACTCTCAAAATAGGAACTTGGAATGGGCATAAACCAGTACCTACTAATATAACAGGCCTTACAGCTGTCTAATGACGTCATCACATCTAGATCAATGGCTTCACACTTGCTAAATGGTAGCATCTGTGTCTTACCGTTTCCTAACAAAATATTTTGTTTTCATATGCGTAATTGATTTTTAAAATAAAATTCATACTTTTATACATGCAGTATATACATAATGTGTTATTTACAGGTTTGTGTTGTTTACATTAGTTATACATTATTACAAAAGTTAGCATTAGTACAAAATATTACAAAGCATTAATATACATTATTATATTTCTAGATGTTGTATGTTCCTGAAAAATTCTACTACTACACGGTTGATAATTTCCTTTTTTTAAACTTTTTAATCGAAGTATTGTCATTTTTTATTATTACATAATTATTTATTATTATGTTTTTAAAATATTATTTAATATGACTTCTTTGGTGTGGCTTTGGCAAGAGAAATCTTCTAGAAAAAAGTTGTATTCATTAATAATGTTTTTTTGACAATTTAATTGCCAGCTCTCATTGTTCTGTGCATTTAAAAAACCCACGTTTATCATACTTGCTTATCAATTTTTGAACTGTTACATAATTAAAAATAACAGTATTAACAACATCTGACAGTGGGTACAACAATCCTCCTCTATCAATGTTTTTAATTAAACTGTATTTTTTATCAAGTTCATTGACTCCAAATGATTTATCTGCTACTAAATATTGTTGGCAATTATCACATAAAATCATCTTTAGCACTGATCTAGCACAATATCCAGTTAGATATGTAGAAACTGGAATATATTTCCTAAGATTTCCAAAATCTTCCTATTGATAAAAAAATCTTCGATAAATTTTGGCATTTTTTGTTCCAGTGTTTCTCTTACTTTAGTAGTACATTGAGTGTCTTTATCGACATTCACAGAAACTGCACCAAGATGCCGGAATTTAGTGTCAATGGTAACAGATTCTGTAGATGTATTTTTGATTTTACTTCAAATACCTGCCGTAATGAAACTAAATATTGGGATCCCGCCGTTGTTCTATATTTACCGAACTGAGCTTCTAGTGAATCGGTTTGTATTTTACCCAGAAGAATATATTTGAAGTTGAGTTCATTAATAAAATATGTAGAAAGTACTAAAATCGCATGAGTTGAGTGAGTTAATGCCTGATGTGTTTTATTCGTTAATTAATTTGTTTTGTTTTAAATTTTGTTGCTTCCAAATATCAAGCCAATTTAAAAATGTTTCTAAAAATTAGAAACTATCCTGACCAGGAACAAGAGCCATTTGCAGTTTATCATTGTCACGTCTTTAAACATTGTTTTCACATTAACAACATTCCACCAATTCAAAATCATTTTATGAATTCTGCTGTAGATTTAAAATTTTTTATTGAATGATCTTTTCCTAGATGTAACAATCCTTCCACCACATTCTCATTAAATACATTCAATACTAATTTTACACACTGTCGTTCAAAGTTACTGGGGGACAATGTTTTCAGGTAGTTGTTGCTGTTTGATAGACCTTATGACCTTTAGTGGCTTTATACATGGAACTGGTAAGACACTTCGGTGGTTTTTCCCTTGAAGCGATTTCATGTATAAATTTATTAGTATCTTCTAAATTAGCCTTCTTATAATTTGATTTATCTTTATTAAAATCATGATTTATAAAGAAATTTGTTTTATGTTTTAATACACTTTGTCATTATAAATTTATAAATAATATTATTATTATGAGTTATTTATTCCTGCAATTTTAACTAATTTTTAAAATTATGTAAAATTTTTAAAAAAGATCTTTTTATTCATTTGATAGCCTTTTATATCAATTTTTGAGTTTTGTAGTCCATTACATTCGGTGAATCTTATTAATCACTTAAACAAATGTTTATGACTGCAAACTTTAAATTGTGTAAATTTGTTAAAACTTATCGTTTTCAATCGCTATCTGGCGATCTTCATCAGTGTCTTCTCAGATGAGCGTGGAGAAGACACTGATGAGGATCGCACACGTAGGGATCGAAGACACTGATGAAGATTGCCACATAGCGATCAAAAACGCTTTGTCTCAGTAAGTTTTAACAAATTTACAAAATTTAAAGTTTGGATAGTCATAAACTAATGTTTAAGTGATTAATTTTATATCAAGTTTGTTTTCACAGCAAGCAGATTGTGTAAATAATCGTCTGATAGCATCATGTTTCTTAGTATTTATTTTGTTAAGCTTTGCACATTAAAATAAATCAATTTAAAAACAGTTGTTTTATTTGGACACTTTAACAAGAAATAATATATTGAAAAGTTATTGCTCATAAATGTTCTTTAAACTTTACACTCATAATATTATAATTATGACATTATTTTTATTTTAGAAAGTCTATGCATCTCCTAGTAGAAGAAGAATGGATACTAAAGGTGAGGTAGAAGAGATAACGTATCCACATGTTTGCTTCATGGTTGATAATTTTAATGAGGTAATACTTTCAGCAATAATATCCTCAATATTATTTTATTGTTACTATGTTTTGTTTAATATTATTATTCCCAAAATATTTCAACAATAATATTTGTAGTTAAACACCAACAATTATTAAAACTATGCTATTTTATTCTAAAAAGAATTTTTAGTTTATTTTATATTTATTAAATTTTAATTATTAATATATTATTTCTTTAAAATATAGAGTTGAGTGTAGTGTCCTCTGAAATATATAGGCCAAACAAAAAAAGAAATATTAAAACTAGGGCTAAAGAACGTTTTTCCCACATTAAATATAATAGACCAGAAAAATCTGCGATGGCAAAACATTGTTTAGAGGAAGAGTACGAATTTAAAGTAGACGATGTAACCCTGTTAAAAAACGTTGTTAAGTGTAATGAATTGGATGCATGGGAAACTTTGTATATTAATAGGAATAAAAATAATATTGTAAACAATGAGTCAGGCCCTATTCCAAATTCTATATTATTGTAATTAGCGTGACAAAAAATAAAATTTATTGTAACTTTTAGGTTAAATATTTTGACATAATAATAATGTGTAATATTAATTATCTATTTTGTTTATATGTAATTATGTTGTATGTTACAAATTTTATTGTAATTATTGTGTTAGGTACAAAATTTCTATTTGTTGTATCATGTTTAAAGTAGGGTTGGTAACTGTTGTTTTGGCAAGTGGGCAACGCCTACTGTATAAATATGGAAGTGTAACCTTACTTTCACCTTAGTTGTAAGTTAGAGTTTGTAGTAGTAACTCTCACTGATGATGATGACTTGGTCATTGAAACGCGTATGAGTAAATAAATGATTAATTTGTGAGTTTTGTGTATGTTTATATTTGTTTCTGAATTTATTGTTCACTTAATCATTAATTACAGAAATATTCATTTACAGACTGCCTTTGTATATGTACTATACTGTACAGAGTACAATGTTTTTGTGAATTGATTAGTACTAAGTATAGGTTTATATAGTGGTACCAATTGCACTTTCCTAAAATTCCTTTATTTCCTACAAGTTTTGAGATAAACTTTTAGATTTCCTTATATTCTAAAGGTTTTGTCCTAGTTTAAACAAAACTTCTTAAACTAGTTTGAACATTATGCGATGTTAATATTATACTGACCTTTATGTCGGATTGCAGGTATTCTGTGATATCCTGGTAAGAGATGGAGAGATGGTGTGTGTAGAACTTGTAGCTTCCGATAGGTCAGGTTCCATTCAAGCAGTCATATTCTTAGGTTCTATAAGATATGATGCTCTAAAAAGAGTATATGATGCTCGGGTAAGGTCCATTCAATAATAGATTTTGTTATAGTGATGTAAGCTACAGGTATTTACATTCTTTTTAAATATTTTAAATACAATGCTTATTCTAGTACAATAATTATACATTTTTCTACAAAAATAATTAATAATATAAAGTATGCAATAATGTAGAATCCTGCTACTTAATAGTGAAAACGTTAATAGTAAAACATGAGTTCTGTAATATAAAGGATCATCCAAAAATAATGACTTTGATAAAAAAAAAAAATTGTAACTCAAAAACTGTAAAAGTTACCTTAATTATTAGAAATGGATACTGTACAGGAAAGACGGAAGTTTTTATGGTACTTTAGTATGTTTCTATGGGGGACCCATTTGTGGCTCGGCAGACATTGAATTTGTATTCAATTTCATATCAAGGGTGTTGAATCATTTCTGGAGCCACAGTGTTGAGGGCAGTTGTGATGGGCTTGTGCAGATGCTCCAAGTCGCGTATCTTCTCAGTGTAGACTATGTTCTTTATGTACCCCCTCCCCATAGAAAAAAATCAAAAGGGGTAAGGTCCAGGCTTCTGGGGAGGGCCAAGAAGTAGGAATCTCTGCCAATCTAACCTTTAGGAAACCTGGTATTCACGGCGGATCTATTCTGCACATCACAAGGTCAGGCATTCTCTATACGATAAAAAAACTCCCGTCTTTCCTGTACATTTTCCATTTGTAATCTTGAAATTTTCTTAAATAGTTTTTGATTTGCGATTTTTCTAAATCAAGGCATTTTTTTGGATGACCCTGTATGTAGTTTTATATATATGTCATAACATAAAAATTATTTATTGTTTACCTTTAGATTATATTATAATTACCTTACCTTCCTGTAGTCACACCTTCAAGTTTCTAAATAATTAAACAATCATAAATTTAACATCCCCTACATTTATTCATCTGACATCCAATTATTACAAATTATACCTTCAAATAAATTATTATGATGCAGTGATAAAGATACTTCTAACTACTACAAAGACGCATAACTAATACTACAATTACTAAAAAGGTGGACTCTTGAGGCTTTAGGAGGTTTTAATACAATAAAGTTTAATGAATTCAGTGTTAGACTGCTCTTTCTCTCGGGTGGTTATTACAAAATCTTCTGTAAAGTAGAAAGTGTTAAAAAAAATTATATAATTTTTTATAAAGACAATTAATTTAAATTGGTTCTGAATTTATTAATTTATAAATCTGTGTTGACTGAATCTAATATAAGAGGGATTGTACTTACTGATTGCGTTCCTGGAATTCCTGAAACTGTTGGCCAGTTAACTGCTTCACTCTACTTTTACACAATAATTAACTTACTTCCCTATTTTCTTTACTACCTGCCAATTCATTCTTGTAGCACTTTTAAATTTCTACACATAAATAACTATCAATTCGTTCTCCAATCCCCTTAACTCTTCTAAACATTACCCCTTTTAAAACTTTACCCCTCCCTCCAATACGTATGCACTTCTCAAAGTTCCCCAAAAACCCTAGTCCCTTTGCCCAATGATATTAATTTTTAAGAACAAGCATAATATCCCCTTGAAGTGAACTACAGACATGAATAAATATCCAAATATCACAGATTTATAGTTTGTGATATAATACTATATGTGATTTGTATAAATATTGATTATTTGAAACTAGATATTAATAATCTGTCAGAAGGAAGGTAAATGGAATTGTTGAAAATGGTAGAAGTTAGGGAGAAGGTAAAAGGAGTTTTATCTGATGTTGAGGTTAGGTTTGGTCTCTAGATTTGGTGTACCACTGGTATGATAACTCCCATCTTCTCAATTCTGAAGGGTTGCAATCAGGGGGGAGGGCCTTAATTATTTTGGTGGTATGACAATCATTGAAAGATATGATGTTGTGACTAGCAGCGTGTTGAGCGGTTGGTCTGTCTATGTTCATGGTTCCAACGTCATGCATGTGGCCATTCATTCGTGTGGCACAGACCATCCATGGTAAGGCCTATGTACTGTGCTGGGCAAAATTTACATTGCAACTGGTATATTACATTTTTGGATGTACAAGTATGATGACCCTGAATCTTGAAGTTCACATTGGTTGCTAGGCTATGGAAACTATTTGTTGGGATGTGTATTGGACATGTCTTGCATCTAGGTCTATTGCACGAAAAGGAGCCATGAGGAAGTGTAGGCGGTTTTTCAGTACTTGGATCTGGTAATTTTGATGTACTAAAATATTTTTCAATTTTAAATTTTATTTAAAAATTAAATATCTTTATGTATTTTTTTAAAATCTTTATATAATTATGAATTAAAATTTTTTCATCTTGATTCAATTTGAAGAACAATATTTCCAAAAAATCCCTGAGGATTATAAATGAACAAACTTGTTAGTTTGCCAACCCTTCAACACACAACATATAATTGACTGTATAAAAAGCACGAATTTGGTAGATCCAACCCACAAATTGACAATGTTTGACTTTGTGACTTATTAATAGTCATTGGAAATTGGATATTGAATTTTAATGGGATGGGTGAGTCAGGAGGAATCATCGAGATCCATGGTGTAAGAACAACTTCAACCTGAATCTTGTATAAAATGGTAGCTTCAAGAACATTGCCCATTTTTTTTAAATGTCGAATTGCGTTCTATTGTTTAGCTTTGGTGTATTAAAATTTTGAAAAAAAATTATTGGTAAACGCATTTTCAATCGCAAATTATGTGGTGACATTCCAGATATATCTAGTGAATTCGAGAATTCAACAGGATATTTGACATTTTCCTCAGGATCGACAACAGCGTTTCAATTACCAGGCAATGAGTATTGTATTTTAAAATTGACATCTATATTTTTTGGCGTCAGTATAGCTCACAAACATAGCCATGCATGGTTAGTATAATTATATTCCAAATCTATAATAATTATAGATTATTTTAATTGTGATGCTTTCTTTCAATCAAACCATCTTTGGTAGCCTTCATGTTGCAAAAATTCTCTGACAGTCGGATGCATTGTGTATCTTAATGTAGTTGAATTTTTCCGTTGCCATTGTAGAGAGAAAGCCAGTGCCAATTGATTATTTTGAAATTGAACACTCATATTTATGGTTAGGAATAATTTATTGACACTTTGCCATAGCACTGACAACTTAATTCATAGGTTAAGTTGATTGTTATTGAATGCACGTGGATACATCATTTAAAAATCATGTAAATTATTTACTTCAATACTGGACCTTGCAAATTTTCACAATGTTTTTTTTTTTAATTACACTTTAAAACATTATAATAATCTTAATAAGTGTTCAATTCAATAATAAAAGATGTTTTCAAATCAATAGAACTCTAACTTAATAATGGACAATTAAAGTATGTCACATTTTACATTATAATAAATATCATAACTTGGAGTAACAGCTGTTTTATAAGTAGTAACATTCAAAAGTGGTAGTATTTTATAAAATTTCTAAAACGAGATTGCAGCGCTGACTATTGTATCAAATTGTGAATCTAAACTATTCTCGAATAAACTGATCATACACACAACATTTCATAAAAACCAGTCCAGCCATTTAGGAGCAGTTCAGTGACATTCATATGGTCACAAGAAATATAAATATAAAGATATATATATATATATATATATATATATATATATATATATATATATATATATATATAAGTAAACCCTTTTAGGATAATGCAAAATCTTAGTTGAAACAGTTTTTACATAGTTTGCTGCAACTATTTGTGTATACGAGGTGTGTTAAAAAAATACCATGTTTAAATTTCGCGCGTTTGGAGAGTCTGATTGTTAATTTTTTTTTTATTGTGTTGGTATACATGCCCCCAAAGTGTGACAATTTTCAGCTATATTCATTGTTTACTTTATCTGTGGCAGCCGCTAAGATTAGACATGTTTTCATGAGCTCGGCGATTTTCAATTATTTAAAAAAATGGATCTAAGTATTTGTATTAAGTTTTGCGTAAAAAATGAAATAAAGTGTAACAAATTGTGCGAAATGTTAACAAAGGCCTATGGTGAGTCTACTATGAAAAAACAAGTATTTATGAGTGGTATAAGCGTTTCCAAGATGGCCGCGAAGACGTTGACAATAACGAACGCCCCGGACGCCCTAGCACATCAACAACCGATGAAAAAGTGGAAGCAATGGTTATGAATGATCTTCGAATTACAATCAGAAAAATCGCTGACGATGTTGGCACATCGATTGGCTCATGCCATGACAATTTTGCAAACATTTTGGGTATGAAATGTGTGGCAGCAAAATTTGTTCCAAAATTGTTGAATTTTGAACGAAAACAGCGGCGAATGGAAGTTGCTCAGGAATCACTGAATTACAACAGACGACGAAACATGGGTTTATGGATAAGATGTCAAAACGAAGGCTCAATCGTCCCAGTGGAAGCATTCTGACTCTCCAAGACCAAAAAAGGCTCGGCAAATGCGGTCGAACATCAAGGTTATGCTTACTGTGTTCTTTGATTTTAATGGCATAGTGCATCATGAATTCTTCTTGCCTTGAGGTCAAACAATCAATAAAGTGTACTATCTACAGGCTCACGCCGTTTGCATGAAGCAGTGCTAAGAAAACGTCTGGATTTGTGGCAAAACAATTCATGGCTTTTGCATCACGATAATGCACCGACTCACACATTGTTGCTTGTTCGTGATTTTTTGGCGAAAAATAACACTGTAATGATGCCCCAACCTCCATATTCGCCAGACATGGCCCCTTGTGACTTTTCACAAGCATCGTTTCACAAGCATAGATGATATTAAAAGTGCATCGCTAAAAGAGCTCAAAGCAGATCGAGTTCCAGAAGTGTTTTGAAAAAGCGCTGGAGTAAGTGCATAATATCTAGTGGGGACTACTTTGAAGGGGACAATATCAATGTAGATGAATAAATAAATATTTTTTTCAAAAAAACGAAAATTTTGGTTATTTCAACACACCTCATATATTGATTATTAGTATTTAATGATATATTAGTATTACATAGCTTATATCAAAGTTACAATGGTATATATTTAACAAACACGTAAGTACGGAGAAGAGTTGGTTTGTGATTGATTTATTCCTTAAATAAGTAATTTAAGAAAAATTAGATAGTTTAGCAGTATGCTGTAAATAGAGTAAAGAAATGTTAATAGGTAGGTTGCCGTCATAGAGGACAGTCTGTAAAACCTTGCAGGTTTTGACTCCAAACCAAAAAAAAAAATTATTTGTTCTATTATACATCGGTTAGACAATAATATTAACAAACTAATCTATTACAATAAATTATTACAAGCTTCAATATGATGTAAAATTCTAAAGCTGTACTGGATGAAATACTAGTTCCTATCCAATTATTTTCTAATATGACTTGCACTCTGAATTACAGCCGCATCTGAACTTAGATATATTGTTGTATAAAATGACTTTAGGTAGCTATAGTGCATTTAAAATAAAATATGATTTGTAAAAGAAAATTCTGAGTCAATCTATGCATGTAGTTTATGACATGAATTTTCAAGTTACATTAAAGAAGATTATTGAGATAATAAATTAATTTACAATTAATATAGTATTATATATTGCTTTACTTGAGTTGTTAATGGGTGTCATATCTTTATAGTTTAGAGATGTATATTTAAATTTTTTAATTGTAAAGAAAATTTCATGAAAAGTTGTTCCATGTAGATTGATGTGATGGATTGTTAGCTTTTGTCTATTGTAAGGTAACAAAATATTGGTGCTAAATAGAATTATGTTAGGTCCTCTGTGGAGTGTCGCTCCCATATGGCGATAGTGGAAATTAAATGGAATTTTCTGTTTATTACCTTAGTTAAGTTTTACGTACAGTAGAACCTCTCTAATTTGTTACCTTCTGTAATTCATCACAATAATAACAAACGTCTGCACTGTCATATAGTATAGGCGCCAGCCATCAGATAAGGCCGATACCAGACATGAGTTATTCGATTACTGAGAAAACCAAGACATTTTTTGTTCTCACATAACTCATACATGTGATAAAATATAGTAGAAGTCTTCAGTAATCGACTGACCGGAGCATAGTAGACAACTTTGTGTTGCATTATAAGTTACATTGTAGTTTGTACAACTTTATTCTACAGTTCGGTTTTTGTTTCCTTCTTTATTTTATAATTTTTTCCAACAGTTGTTATATAAAAGGGAAATTTCTACACAGACTATTTATGAAACTTTAACGTTGGTTGATAAGTATGATATTCTACAACAGTTACGGAAAGGTAAAAGTGCAGTTAAGCTATCATTAGAATTCAGAACTCCTAGAATGACCATAAATGACATCAGAAAAATGGCAATAAAATTGAAGAGTTCATGGCGAAAATAGAAGTTTCTGATGGAGATGTTAACAAACAAAAAAGAATGACAACACCTATTCACGTTCAGCTTGATGATGCAATGTTTATCTGTTTGTAATTACGAACTATACTGCAGACTACTCCACAACTATTTTTATCGTTGCTTGATGTAATCATCTTGAATTCATTGATTAAATTATAATTAAAAATTACTTGAATAAGTGAATACATAGGATTTACTTGCTGACGCGTTTCGAAACAATCATTCCTTTGACGAAGTAAAGCCTCTACTCTTAGAGCCTCGAAGTAGAGGCTTTGCTTCGGCAAAGGAACGATTGTTTCGAAACGCATGAGCAAGTAAGCCCTATGTATTCACTTAGTTCAGTAATTTGTAATTACAGTATTTTTATCGTGTTGTTGAGTTTTTCGGCCGACATATATCATCTAAGTACAACATTAATTACATTTCATACCTATTTACGTATTTATCTGCTATGTTTACCCATAATTACATGTTAATTTAACAACTTCCGTAATTCGTCTCAAATTCGCCGCCCCCTTGGTCTCAAACATGACAAATTAGAAAGGTTCTACGGTAAATTTAAAAAAATAAAAATTACAAATATATTATATGTCCGAAATATGTAAATTCTTAGTAAACTTTATTTACTACATTTTCATTGTAGAAATAATCATTTTCTAAAAAGAATGTACTATATAGATCTGTGCTTGAACAGCACATAATTTATTAAATGTGTTTGTGTTTTAATGTACATTAAATGGTGTGGTTTAATGTTTGTACTATAAACATCATACACTTTTATAACCCGTTAACATTATTGTGTTTTACATTTTGGATCTATTTTGTATGAGTACCTTTAAAAGAATACAAAAATATTTATACAGCACAAAACAATTTGTTTCTTAAATTGCAGTACAAATAAGTGAAATTAAAAATATTTGTATTTAGTTCCTGAGAAATGAACTTGCAAATACAATCATTTTTAACTAAAACACAATGTTTTAAAAGATGTTGTATGGTAGTTTTTGTAACAAAATTTCTAATTTTAATTATTTCAAGCTATAATTCATTTTACATTCCTTAGGCTAGTATGAGTAGCAAGATGGCACAAAGAATGACATTTGGGTTATTTTCAAATGCTGCTGCTCAGCGTGTAGAATTTGTGCGAATGAAAGGTCCCCAAGGAAAAGGTCATGCAGAAATGGCTGTTACGAAACCTAAAGGTAATTACATGTAATTTGAATACTTTTCTTGCTTTGTGGTATTGAAATTAGCTATAGATTATTTATAGTTAGAGTGTTAATAATTTTTTAAGAGTAATGTGTTCTGATATGTTGTTGGATTAGGAATAGTTTCAGAAACTTATATAGACTAATACTTGAGAAATTTAGACTATATACTGTGTAATAAGAGAACGTAATAACTTTATGGTCCAATATGAACTCAAGTGTTTACCTAAAGAACCAGATTAAATAGAATTTAGTTACACAAAAGAAATTAACTTACTCTATGCAGGAAATAAATTATACTTTGGAAAACTTATTCAGCATTGTTTTCTTGTGTACGTTGTTTTACTTTTTGGTAAGTCTGAGATTCATTTGTTATGCTTTTTCTAATTAATTTTGAAACATAACCTTTTCTTCAAACTGTGATGGTATTTTTTGGTAAACTATGTGATATAATTGTTTAAATTTTCAAAGAGTATTGATATTTCATCTGAAATTGAATTGTTTACATCTTGTTGCTTTAAATAAATTAATTTATAGTTCTGTGTGTGTGCTGTAATAAGTTGAATTTAAATTCAACTGCTATAAGACAAATTTGGTGTAATATAAAATTTGAAAAAATTATCATTTTGATTGCACTCTTGACGAAATGAATAGCTTATATACATAAAGTAAATTTTATTATAAATATGGGAAAAAGAATGCTTCGTTTAAGTCAAACTAATGTAAAATTATTCCTACTCTAATAACTAGAGAGAAGCAATTTATTACTTTTTAAATGAAGTTTGATGCAAGTATCATGAAATTAATTATTGTAAGGTATAGCCAATATGTCATCTATTCTGAAAAGTTCACTAGTAAAATCGAGAGAAAGATTTTTATGATGTTTTGAAGTGTTAAAGTAAACTCAAGTAAACATCTGAACCGTGCCAGATGATTCAATCAGATAAAATAATTTATACATAGACTTTACTAAAAATAATTAGCAATAAAAATAATAAATAAATTACAGAATAGCAAATTGTAGCAAGAGCAATCGTTTAACAGTTTTTTTATGGGTTACAAATTAAATAATTGGAATGCAATATTATTAACACAGTGTGTCTTACTACAAGAGATCCATATTGTCATGTTGCCTGATACAGCAGATAGCTAAAGCGGATAAAGCCTGGAAAGGGAATTGGGTAATTATGTTGGTTAAAAGCTTACCTTAGTTCCAGGTATTGTTGTGAGAAGCCATGTTCTAGACATTTGTAATATTTTTGTGACTGTCCACCAAAAAAGTCAATGGTTAAATGTAAATGGGCCTAGATGTAACTTGTGCATTTATTCTGAAACTCTTTTTTGTGGAAAAGTTTGCTTAAATAACTTGAAATATGATTGTATTATGAGTGTGTATGTTTACAAGGATTGCTAGGATAGTTATGTTTCAATTGGTGCTAGGAAAAGTAGCTAGCTATACTACCCGCTTAAACCTATTATACTTGAAAAAGTAGGGCTACATAATGATTACAGTATTGTTTTCTCAAGTTTATTACTCGATAAAGTCAACTGCAAATAGTAGAAGATATAGCTGGATATTATTTCTAGCAAAAGAGTTTCATATTTGAAAATATAGTTGCAAAGAACTTGAATAGACTAAGGTCTCTATAAAGCAATCATAGAATGGATTAGAAGTAGTTGAAGTGTGTTACACAGTGTAATCTTACTGCTAAAAATTTTATCTCTATATGTTCACCTGTTGTCAGTATACTATTACTACAGTGAGATTAAACGTAAATCTTGTGTTGTATTCAAAGCCAAGTTGGGTATCTAAGGTGAACTATATTGTATTTATTGTACATTGACTTGAGAATCTAATCATAATATGAGTTGTGGTTGGAGGTGAGATTCTACTAAAGTTCATCATTTGAAGCTGAGATGTCTCCTTAAGAAGAATGAAAATTCTACAGACTATTTTTGAGTAGGATTATGTTAAGAAAAACTACCTATTGGTCGGTATAGAAAACTTGTGTAGTCTAAATGATGCTTATCATATGAAACCATTCATTACAAGGTGAAAGTATAAATTTTCTGATGTCATAGTTGTGGTAAAGTTAAGGTGTTGGTTTTAGCAGAAGTATCTTGTCAAGATTTGCAACAAAAGTTAGCATATGCAGCATAAATTTATATATCAATTTGCAAACTATGACGTACAACAGTTAGATTTACTTTTATATACATTTAACTGTGATAAAAACTTTAAAGTGAAAAATTGATGGTTATATGATTTAAAATATAAGAAAAACTCAATTAAATTAAGTAATTTTATTGCAGATAATTATTTGAACTTTTTAACTTCTTTTGTACTGTAAAAATGTATCATAAAACAGTCTTGAAAAGTAATATTTTCCAAGGTTAGGCTGCTTATGGGTTTTTAATCCTTCAGCGATTGAAACGTAAATAAATATACACTATAAAGAAATTTTTTATCTTGAGTTTCTTTGAAATCATCCTAACCCTTAGAAATTATTAGAAAATGTTAGTAAAACATATTCTACAATTAATATATTTTTTTGTTTTGATTAGGTTATGGTGCAGAAACACCTACATCGGAGCCTGGTCTTTGTGCAATAGACATGTGGGATTCTGACTGGGATGAAGATCCGGAAGACTTCTTTGTGTATAGGCATCAGGTTAGTTTAGTTTAATGCCTATTTTTGTTTCTGCTTTAACTATCTCCTAAAGAAAATTATTTATATTCGTTTATAAAAACGTTTTCTTACAAATTTAAAACCTCATAAAATTGCCAGCTCTTTACGTTTTTAGAATGTAGCCTACTAACAAAGTACCCGTCCTTCGTACGGAGTTGATGTATATTTGTATAAATGTCATGCCCGTCTGTTGTTTTTTGCCCTTTTAGAAAGGATTCCAGTATTTCTTTCACTTTTGGGTTGCAAGTTAAAGTTATGAATAAGTCTGGGCGACCGTAGTGTTTAACATAGGTCACAGCGTCTTCTACCCTTTCGCTTAAATACCTTGGAGATCCTACAAAACTTGATGGAAGGATAACAGCTTGACCAAGATCATTAGCACTCAGTGTCCCATCGTTGTTCAAAGCATCTCTCAGATGCTCGTAACTCTCGGCTCTTAGTTTTTTTTTATTGAGGTTAATGTACAGTAAGCATTCAGTTTCTATTTTGGCATACATGTCAACTATGAACTGGTTCAGAAGAAATGTTTAAATGTGTTTAAAAGTTACTTTTACAGGTGATTAAAAAACTCATTTACTATCTGCTGATTAAGCCAAGTATGTAATGGAGCACTTATACTGGCCTGAGAGAGTTTTCGAGGCCAGTGGGGCAGGGCCTTGATTAAATTTCTAATTATAAATAGGCCTATGTGTTAACCAGGTACCCTAAGAATGTCCATGTAAAATTTCAGCTCAATGTATCCAGTAGTTTTTATGTGATTGATTAACACACACACACACACAGACACAATTAGATTTTTATATAATAGTATAGATAACAGAGAGTTTAAAAATTATAAAAGAAGGGAAATTTTTTAGACTTGAATTAAAATTATTATTTACCAGTTAAATATACTGGAATTCAATGCAGGCTTTTTAAATAAAACTTACATATTCAAGAGGACGGTCTTATAATAGATGTATTCTAAAGATGCTAAATGCTATTGTTTGGCTTATAGCTAGTGACTGGTGCTTAGTTTGCAACCACTAATTTTATTCACAGACACAAACATGAATGAGTGAAATGCTTGAAACACAAAATTTCCTAAAAGTTAGAGTGACCATTTTGATTGATTACTTAATGTAAGATTGAAGAGATAACTATACCAGAAAGAAAATAAGACTTGTAGTGTTGACTGTTTGTTTGTGGAGGGTATTTGAGATGTTTGTATATTTTGTATTGATTGGTTGTGTGGTTTGTTGTTTTTATTGAGCTAGATAGATTATGGTATTATAATGGGAAAGTTTGAAAAAGATGGGAGCTTTGTGTGGTGAGAGAATGTAGGGACGGAACTGTCTAAGACTGGTGAGGGGGGGGGGAGGCACTGGTGTTGTAGGCCTGTGAGCTGTGAAATACCACTCCTATACATTAACGTTTCAGTACTCATTGTGACTGTGTGTTAAGTGTTTCTTCTTAAACAGTATTTTTCAATGCTAATATGCCTTAACCAAAGACGATACATTTACTAGGCAAAGGTGTCCCATTTAGAAGTCAATCTAGATGCATTATTATGAATTTATTCCGAAATATTTCTCAAGAAAATCCGTATATGCCAAGCTCAGTAATTCAAGAACATGTAGCAACTCTCTGTGTAGAATATCTGTTCACTTGTTAAGGAAATTACTGACGGAGGGAAACAATTAGGAGGAAATGAATCCTCAGTACATCACGTAAAACTCAACCCAAAGGAATGAAAAAACCAAGTATTGGTAATTTTAGTAATCTGCTATTCGAAACATAGTTCATAACTTTCACAAAACTCATCATAGACTGCCAATGTTGAGAGCTCTGTTGGAAGTCTTAAATCTTGAACATCCATAAATATTAATTAATTTTAATCAAAACTTTGCAAAATTTCAAGTGGAATGAGATTCAGGTGGAAACAAACAGAAAACAACGGTGAAGATTTTAATCGAAAAACATGACATACATTTCAAACGAGTATCACCAAGAACTAACTTCAACAGCATAGGGGGGAAAATAGACCTATCATATTTTCAGATGAGTAAGTTGTACATTCATTCCATGCATACGAAAAGTTTTGAATAGACTGATGAGTCTCCAAACAGGTATAAAAAGAAAATTTCAAAGGGATCAAGATTAACAATACCTCACACTGGCAGTGTCTAGAAGTGGCACTAAAAGGACGAGCCCCTATAATATGGTAAAGTTGACGTTTTACTAATTTCCAACGCCTTCAAAAAAATAAAGAAAACAGAAAGCATAAATAATCAAGATAATAAATTTTGTTGTTAATAATACAAACAAAAAAGAAATTATGAAACTCAAAGAATTACTAGAAAACAAAGGCTATGTAATATTGAAATCAGATAAAACAAACACACCAGTAATATTAGAAAATACCAAATACATCAATTCAATAACTAACCACATAAATGAAAATAAATACAAAACCCAACTAACAAATATGTTAATACATAAAGAACCTAATACTAATAGTCACACATAGAAATACCTTAAACTATAAAAATAAATTAAAATACCACACAAACCACACATTCAAACCACACATTCAGAACAATTAACTATCTGGACATTACATTAAATATAAATAATAATAAAATAGAAAATACAATACATAGAAAACCCACTTCCAAAAACACCACAATCCACTACAAAATCTAACCACCCCTGAACACACAAAATTAACACTTACAGTAACATGATAAATAAAGCAATAAAATACACACAAGATAACAAACAAAAATTAAATGAAGAATTAGATAACTTTACAAAAATAGCAATAGAGAATGGATACAACAAACAAGTTATAAAAAACATATACAATAAATTTACAAAAAAACCTAACCTCAGCACAACAGTACAACCTGAACACAAAAATAATAAAAATAAAAAAATGTACCTAAAATATAAATACACCAATAACAAAATAGAAAAATTAACAAATATATACAACAAAGAATACTACACTCCAACATACAAACCAAACAACAAAATAATAAAATATCTTAACACAAACCATAAAACAAATACAGAAAAACATAACCTATCAGGAATTTACAAATTAACATGCAACAACTGCAACGCATTTTACATAAGGAAAACAACCAAATCATTTAAAATAAGATTTGAAGAACATTATAGAGCATTCAAAAATAAAAATACAGGAGTATCAAACGTTGCAGCACACCTAATATAACATAAACATGAAATAACAAATTACGAAAATAACCTAACCATGATTGAAATAAATCATAACCCAATAGAATTAAACTCACTAGAAAAATACCAGTTATATAAAACATACACAATAATTTAATGAACCTACAGACTACATATACAGAATACATACTATTGAAAAACATTATACACACAACTCAAGAGAAATGCGTGTAACGTCAACAAATACCAACATCACAAACCGAACATCCACACCAGAAAAATAGAGAAAAATTAATCAGTGATTCGACAATGGTCGAGTGAACGAAAGGCGTCTCACCACAACAAGGTAAAATTATTGTACTTAGTGGTGGATAAAATTACTTACAATAGTAATATATTAACTTCATATATATATACACAGTACAGTCTCACTAATCTGGACTTGATGGGACCGGACCCTGTCCGGATCAACGAAAGTCCGGATTAGACGGAAAAAGCCAAACAAATGCATACAATATGTGTTTTAGGCGGGGAAACATTGAAATTGTAGTTTTAGTGAAATTGAGGCCTAAATATAGCTATACAGTACATTATTTCATAGCATATTTAGCAAAAATCCTGTAATTGTAACAGAAAAGGTATGACATGAATAAATATCAAAGCATCTTTCTGGATGAATAAATGTATTCACATAAAGTTATTTACACTCTACTGTATAAACGCACAAAAAACTGAAACAAAAATAAACTTTAAAAAACTTAGTGAAAAAAGTCCGTAATGTTCTTTTGTTTTAACTATGAATGACGTCGTTTCACAGTACGATCTTGTAGGCGTTTTGAGGTCAGTAGCTCCGCAGTTGACGTATCAGTTTGTTTCTCAATGTAGGTCATCAACCCCTCCAGCATTGTAGCCACCCCATCATGAGTTGGGCTGACCGGTTCGTCTGTGTAGTCTTCCTCTTCCGAGCTGTCATTTTCTGCATTTGCAGTGCACACCGCGACGATTGAGCACTTGATAACCAATGTCATTATCACTTACTATTTATTAGGAATATACTGTGGTTGAATTTAATAATAAATACACAAAAACCTCTTAACCACAAACTTTCTTTAATTTACCCTAATGTACATTTCAGTTACAAAGTAACCATCCTCAGAGGGATAACATACAAAGACTGAGTCTTTGTATGTTATCCCTCTGAGGATGGTTACTTTGTAACTGAAATGTACATTAGGGTAAATTAAAGAAAGTTTGTGGTTAAGAGGTTTTTGTGTATTTATGTCATTATCACTGATAATCCACTCGGAAATATCAGTGTCTTTCAACTCCGCCCAACCCTCCAATTGTTGAAAAGTCTGAACAAATTCCTCGCTGATTTTTGGAACTTGTATCGGGCCGGTAAAACACTTAAATTTACATTTTTAAAAACCCTAGGCTTTGCGGATTTCCCTATCACCAAAAGTGGAAATTTTAGATCGCCAGAAGCATTACTGCAGGGCAGCAAAGTCATACGTTCTTTCTTAACTTTATGGTCTTTTGCTACTGAATCTAATTTGGAAGCTAAAGTTTTTTTTGGGAACATGTTATAATTTAATCCGTTTTCATCAGGGTTGAACACCTAACAAGGTTGTAAGTTTTCATCTCTGAGATACTTGCCAAATTTCTCTTTGAATTTTTCACGGCATCATTGTCACCTGACAAAATTTCACCACTTATTCCGAGTTGACGGATGCCTTGTCGTTCCTTCCACCGTGACAGCCAACCCACACTGGCAGTAAAATTAGGGCCTCCTTTTAACTTTTCATTCAGTTTCAGCGCGATCGTTTGCAAATTTACACCCGATAATGGAACACCCTGTTCCCGTTGTTGGCAAACCAAACATACAAAGCATCATTTAGAGTTTCATTTTTTGGTTTTTTTAAAGTGCTTCTTCCACCTAAACTGTCTTTACTAACCATTTTTTCAAAAAAATCTTCAATTTCCTGTCGCTTTTTCTCCAATTGGAAACAGTTTGTTTTCCCACGCCTAACTCTTTTGCAATTTTAGTAAGCGATTCACCTCCATCAATACGAAATAAAGCTTGGAGTTTTTATTCCATTGTCACTGTCGCTGACTTACGTTTAGTCGCCATTTTTACTGAATGAGACATAAATAAAAAACACAGGTCAATATCGCACTAGAATTAAGTGACAACTGAGCAGAAATCTTGCGAGAAGCAGTAAAGGTGGCATCCGTCCGACAACACAACTGACCTGACGCCAGACGGATAGACTGTCTATCCGTTTAGTCAGCGGTCCTTTATCTTTTATTTATCGCAAGATGTCTCTGATGTCACGTGCGTTGTAGTGTTGGGAGATCTAATTTTAATATATTTTTTCCAAGACGTTTTTCCTACTTTAATAGGCAAAAGAAACAAATAATATGGTAAATTAATATTTTAATGATAAATTATATTGTTTGTCTATTAGAGTAGGAAAACCCCTTTGAAAAATAACAAATATAGACGTATAAAAATAAATATTTTTGTGGACGGCAGACTGATTGTGCACTGTAAAATACTATAACTAAACAAAAATTTTGGGCCGTCCGGATTAGCCGGACGTCCGATATATATATATATATATATTCTTGATATTTAACGTTATCCACTATATATATTAATGGTTTTTATATATATTAAAGTGTTTGTCTGTCACTGATGATGACAAGGTCTTTGACTTAGTACTTGGTAAATATAGTAATAGTTGTGTTTGTGTGTGTGTATTACTGGTAAATAATGTAGTTGTAAAATAATTTTCTTCCCTTTAAGCTTTATTTAACTGATTGCTTCAGTTTTATTGTTTGCTAGTTTTTTTTGAGTAGGAGAAATGTATATATTTCCAAATACACAATCAATGCAGCATATTAAATAAACCTTGTAAAGAGTTTTAATGTTCTTATTTTTAGAGAAGGCTAAGCGACCCAAGTGCAAATTTAAACCATTTTGTCCGGGGTGGATGGCGCACAAAAAATTACGATGGCAATGTATCAGGAGTGGGCTCTAGAACACGATCAGAAAATGACGGTTTGGATTCTATCGCTAACGGATTAGCTGAAATCGAAGCCGGAGATGTCAGAGATGGTAAGCAAAACAATTAATCATATTATTTGCTGTTGTCATTTGATTTTTGTAATGTTTTGGCTTTTAGTTTTGTATTAAAGTTGTACAACTGAGCTGGTGAATGATAAATTCTTACTGCTTGTCACTTAAATCTAGAAGAAATACTATTATAAAAAAAGTTACATTTTAGTATTTTCTTCTTTTTTGTACTGTTTTTGCTAAATATTTATTTAGAATTAGTTTCATAAACATTTCTAATAGCTGTAATAAGGTTTTGAATACAAGTAGGTTATTTTAACATTTTAATTCTATTTACTTTAATCAGTAAAAGAAGTTATTTATGTCTGTCAACTCTCAAAAAGTCTGACTGACCTAATATTTTGCATGAGCGTATCATTTATAAGTAATCAGATTGAGCCTACATATTATATAAATACAACCATCTATTCTGTTGCAAAATTTTACTTGTAATTGGAACGGTGAATTATAATAAAGTTGTTAGAAGAGCCTAAACCATTGACACACATAATGCATAGCAATCCTATTTGAGGTTACCTTTCAGGACAGGCCCCTCACATAGCCGATTAGCAAGCATGAGGTTCAAAACCTTTTAATTCATTGTATGTCAACTTTGAACTGTCAAGTACTAAGGCTTCAGCATATTTGTTTCATTCTTACGCAAAACTTAAAAATGCTTTTACCTTTATTTTAACATGTCTGGATGTTGAGAAAACATTTCAGACAATAAGTTACCAAATTCATAAGATAAACTACAATTTCCAGAGGACTACCCTATTTGTTTATATAAAGTATACAATAAGTTACCAAAAGCTACTTGTTGTTTATATAAAAATGGACTGCCTTAGGTTATGTATTTTCCATTAAAGTTTGTAAAGTTTATTCAATATACTACACTTACCAATATAAGTCTGATTCAGCCTTGTGATGACTAACGTTTGAAGGAAGATATTGCCGAGATGGGCAGGTCTGTCCATTAATTATTCACAAAGTCATTTAAACAACGGGTCTTTCAAGTTTCACACATTTTGCTTATTAAATAATGTAATTATAGTTTAAACACAAGAACATATAAGTTCATTTAATGAGTTATACAGTTAAGAATTAATGAAAACTATTTATAGTTGAAAACAAATGTAATTCAACACATACTAGCCGTGTGAACACAGTTTTTTTTTTTTTTTTTGAAAATGGGGTTATCTCTAAAATCACTTTAATTTGTGGAATAATAACAATTAATCTATTTATGTGGTTTTCCTATTTAATGGGTTTAAATTTGTGTTAAACAAAGAATTGATCAAAAAATATAACTTAAATAAGATTACCTTGAATGATTAAAACTTTAAGACAAAAATGGGACTTATGTTGTTGGTTATACAGCTTAGACAAGAATGCTATGTACAAAGCCTAGTCTGGAAGTCCAAGACACATGCCGCCCCAATAATACTTGATAACAATTATGTACTTTATATAAAGTAATGTAAGTCTTTACAGTAGAAAACATAATGAGATAGTATTTGAATGTTAGCGAGACAAGAAGCCTAAGCAGCAGGGAGTAGCTGCAATATAGGTTAAATCTGTCCCAGGCTAGGTGTAGTAGTTGCATAACCGTTTAATATTCTCAATGTTTGGGTGACAGTAGTTTTGTTAAAACTCAAAATGAAAATATTGTAAATACAATTACATTGCTGCTAGTTCTGTTGTAGAAATTCCTGGGTAGGCTTATTTTATTTGGTTTGATCTCAGTTTTTACACAGTAAAGTCTGTTTCTAAGAATTGTCACAAACTGGCCAATAGCTTGTTAGTAAGAAAAACCATGCCATTCTTTTAATTATGTCCTAAAATTAAATGCAATACTTTTTAGTTAATTTATAGGTGCTTTTTTCAACCCCAAGCACTGAATTACTTTTAAAAATTCTACAAATTTTACTTTTTTGTTATAATACCTTATTTAATATTATTTACTACCAACTTCCCAAAAAAATAAGTGATTGTGGTACATTTTACATACTATATTTTCAAAAAGACTTGAAATGAAAAAAAATAAAAGGTATTTTTTTAAATAATAATTTTTGACGTTTTAAAACATTTTATAATTAGTTTTAACAAAATACATTAATAGTAAATTTACAATTACAGTAAACTCCCGATTATCCGTGGGCGGATTAACCGGTTTGCGGATTATCCGGGGTCTGCGATTGTTTTACAAATATCCAATTTTTATTCCAATCAGATTCATGTGTTTAACTTTCCAAACGGTGAATTACGACGTAAATTTATATAAGGCTTAATAGAAGTTAAGATGAAGGGAATAGATATGTAAATATGTACGTACTAATTTTGACATTGAAAGGGAAGCATCCCGAAGCGGGCCAGCGAAATTAAAGGGGCGAGCAGACTACTGTATATAAGAGAAAATGACAAAGTACTTGGACGCCCGTAAACCTAATGTGTATCATAAGATTGTAAACAAATGTCAGCTAATCTCGGCTATAAATAGTCTAGGACGTGACATATGCATTATCTATGTCTGTCATATACATTATCGATCTTTGTGACACAAGTAGACACTGTGCGACAAAATGGTTCTCAAGAAACGTAGATCGCACATTAAAGTTAAATCAAGGCACGAAAGAGACAGATTTTTTTGTTAAAAAGTAAAGTATTATGTGTAAAGGAAATTACATATGTACATACATACTTACTTTTGACATATAGGCCTACTTATGTATGTATTGTAAATAGTTAGACATATGAATGTACATGTTATAATCCGTCAAATAAATCGACATTTTAAATTATTTTCTGTATTTATTTTGTCCTCTTAAGATTATTTGTGAATTGCATTAACCAGGGTCATTATTTGTGTAATTTATGGTATAATAATCGATTATCGATCGTTTTGCGTATTCTTTGTTCATAGCGAATTATCCGGGGAATTCGTTATCCGGCGTTGCCGGGCCACCCTATTCCACGGATAATCGGGAGTTTACTGTATTAATAAATATAATAGTATTATTAATTTGTTTGCATTTTTCCTTTTAGGAGAATCAACATAAAAAAGGTAGAACTAAACAATAAAACATTACATTTAATCACTTTGGCTTTAATTCATTTTAGCCTTAGTAATGGAGCATTAAAATTTTTTAAGAAATAAGTGAAGACTACTTATCACACTATCCAAGGTAGGAATTCACCATGATAACCAGTTATCATCACTGAAAGGTTTAATCATCAGTGACACAAAACAGAATTTAAAGATGTGAATTTATTTGTTTTAAATAAAAATTATTTAATAGTTACAACTACAGTAGCATGAGAAAGCAACTATTTATGAAAAAAAAAATTTATGTTCATTTACGGATATTTAGTAATATGACCTCCTTCGCTAGGAAAATGAGTTTTAGAAGATTCAATTAGTGTACTACAGTGAAACCTGTTTAAGCCGGAATCCATTGGGACCGGCATCTTTTTCCATCTAAGACAGGTTTCCGGCTTATACAGTAGTAGTGTTCTGTATGATGGTAATACCATCACGAAATGTTTGCCGAGTATATTTTTAGCATTGGGGTGAGGGTAGGCTGTGGGGATTCTTAGCTATAAGACTATTATTTCTACTGATCAGCTGTATGGCGCTGTACCAACAATAACGAACAATTAATTGTCATCGTGTCTACATTTGTTCTAACACAGTATTTAATTTAATTATTTATTTCCGATTAAGTACTGACTGTTTATTCCCTACAGAGATAACACTTCAACATATAAAGCAAGTGTTTTAAATCACAAGAAAACTATTACATTTTAACGTCTAAATAAACGTCATTCAACAGTAATATCGGTTATCTTGATTGCCTAATGACAGCCCGTAGCCTGTGCTCTGTGACGTCACAACTCGCAAACCTTGTTTTCTAGGTGGTGTTGGCTATGCCACTACAGAAAATGTTAAAACCTACATTACATAATAAAAATCTTACCTTTTAATGCAGCAACCTTTTATCCTTCTCCACAAAACATTTTTAATAGAAAACTATAAAACTGAAACACTTATACACTTGTCAACAAAATTTATGAATTAATGATGCAATTTATTAAAAACTATATTTTTCCTCTTACTGTATTTAGGCTAAATACTGTACATAGTAGACTTACGTAAAAATAAAATAAAATCAATTAGGCTTCAAAAAATCTAGCATTGACTTTTGTTTTAAAAGGTTAGTATTACTTGCTTGTGTTTCAGTTATTGTTTTTAGTTGTAACAAATGGTGACGCATTTCCGGGCTGTTAATACCTACCGCAAAATCATCTAACTCACAAATTTTCATTAAAGCCTCGCCAAATGTTTTTATTTTGTTTTCTACGACTGGTCCGTCTTCAATTTCTTCTTTTTCTTCTATTTGCGCATGTTTTTTGCCTTTTAGAATGAAGCGGTCTCTCGCCTTTCAATATGTCTGGTCGTGGATGTTTGTAAACCATTCATTTCGTTATCTTGAAGGAAACGGCTGTGGACACATAACCTATCATAAATTATGGATGTTTGTACACCATTGTGTTATCTTGTGCATATCAGCAATCCTTAACGTTGTTACAGAGTTCTCAGAAATAAATACGACCCGTTACAATTAGGCAGACCTATTTGTGAATTTTGTTATGGTAAAAAAATATATTATAAACTGTATTTTATCTAAACGGAAGTCATTGTAACTTTATATTTTACAGCATGTATATGATCAGATTTTCCGGCTTATGCAGAACTAAGACATAGTAAATACGTATCACTCATCCTTTTGCTTATTCCACTTCCGTGTTAGACAGTTTCCGGCTTATGAAGGTTATTAACCAGGTAAATTAAATAGGCGACAGTCGGGACTTTTAAAGTTTTCCGTGATAGATGGGATTCCGCCTAACACAGGGTCCGTCTAAGACAGGTTTCACTGTATAAAGTTTTTTATTTTGTTCATGAGAAAACCATACTAATATTATTGCTACAAATGAGGTTATGTTTTGTTATTGTACACTCCTTATTTGAGAGTTAATTTGTCATTGTTGCCTGAATATTTTATAGGTATATTGGGTTTAAATCTGAAGCATTGTATGACACACTTGAATGTTTTCTTTTTTGAAATTGTTTCATTTTTGTAGCAATAGTGGGAATCATGTCAATTATTGGCATGTGGGAAATTCTTTCAAATTGTGGCACAAATTTTAGATATATCCATCGCTTTTAAACATACCATCTACTAGAACTAACGAAAAATGATGTGTAAACTGATTCGTAGATATGAGCTGGTGGTGTTTTTTCATCTTCTGTGTTTTGAATGTTTGAAACACTTTGCCCCTAAACATAAATATGTAATTCCATTGGGAAATATTTTTCCCATCTACAACAGCCAGTTGTCATGTGCTTTAGTGAACAAGAAACATTTTATTCACATTGCTAGTGTCAAAAGTTGGTTTTTAGCTGTGATCAATGAGTTTTCCATCCAGTGTTAAGAAGTCAGTCTCTAACAGTTGTCTTATAAAAATTTGTTTCACTGACTGTTAACTCTCGATTTACATTCAAAGCAGTGAATTTTGGATTTATTTGACTGTTTCTTGGTAATAATAGATCCTGAGTGGTTTTTCGAGGCAAAATAAAACTAGTTTCTTGAAATTTTGTCAAAGTAGCATTCAATCCAACACAACACTCTTAAGCTATTTGTTGGTATGTCATACTTTATACTCAGAAAGAAAAACAATTTTGAACATTTTCTTGAAGTTAAATCTGTCTTTACAATATATTACTTAAATAGACATAAACATAAAAATATGATGTTATAATGAAAAATTAATTGCACTTTTATAAACCAATATGTTATGGAATTGCTAAAGAATTGATATGGTTAGCAGACTAACTGTAGCATAAAATAAAAAAATTCCCTGAAAAATTAGGTTTGAATTAATTTTTATGCTACTCTATGGTTTGGTCTTAAGCCTAATCACCTCTCAACATTAACACATATTTTTCAATAAGTTTGTCAATTTTTATGATTACTGCTCATTCATATACAACTTCGAAATCATCATCCTGATATTCATTTATCCTTTCCTTTACTTTTGTAACCTCCATTTAGGCGATATAATATTTTTTGTTTACAATTTAATATAAACTTGACACAAAAATGTAGCCCTTATTTCCTATTGAAATTAAAATATCTGAAATTTGAATTGACAAATCCTTGCACTCTTATTAAACAGCTGCTCTTATTAAATATTATTAATAATCAAGTTTTTATTTGAGTTCAAAAGACAGTAAATTGTATTTTTAATTTTGCATTGATACAGGAAAATATTGAATTACAAACAGTAAAAAAAACTTATTTAACAAATCATTGAAGTTGTAAGAAATTAGTCTCTTTAAAACTAGCAATTTTGTATTAAACATTACTTTTTTTGTTACGGCCGGTGAATGTAAAAGTGTTGCTGTGTATGTCATTTGTTTTATTTTGCTTTTTCTCTGTCTCTATTATTTAACAAAACCGCTCGCTTAGCCTCCTTTTTCTCTTCTTTTTGTTTGTAGATTGTACGAGAGTTGGTTTTGTTCCACCACTTCCTGCTTCCACCACCACAACCACTTCTTCTTCATCTCTTCATTGTACTTGTCACAATCAGTGCATGGGCATGCAAGCACGCAAACAGTCCGATGATACAAAAACATTAACACATTTGACAAACATTGATAGTACTGAATCTAGGGGTGCGATAGGACCATCATTGGATGTTCCGTCTACGAGCAATGATAATAAAGAAGATTCTGAAGATAAAGACAGTCAAGATAGTGATGATGATGAATTTCATGATTGTTTATCATGGGCTGAAGTTGATCTTGAAGTGGGAGTTGATGTTAGCGCAGTAACAGATATAAAACCTGAGGAAAAGGATTGTGTATGTCAGTGTTGTAAAAATTGTGATCACTTACTGATAAAAAATCTCAGAACATTTTCAACAAATTCGTTACCAAAGATTGCGAAAGATTCAGTGAATCGCCGAATGAGGTGGTTGAATCGTCATGCACCCCCTCAAAAAATTGCTCCTGATGGCACTACAGTCCACTATTGGTGTGATATGCCACCTAGGAGAGGTTCTTACCATGAGAGGAGTTATGGTATGTATGTTGCATTATGTGCTACTTAAGTGTTTTGTTCATTCTTAGGTATTTGTTTAGTGGATTGTATATGCTGTTTGCATGACTAGCTAAATATGTTTGTGACCTGCATTCTTTATTGCTTCATGTGCAACTTGTGTTTATGTCCATGCAATATATCTAATATACTTACTCTGGTCCTTTGAGACATTGAAGTCTAGAATATTTTATCCCTATTCTGTTCCCAACAAGCATTCTTCCCATTTCTCTTCATTGTGATATTCTTTTACTCCTAATTTTTGTTTTTAACTCAATTTTTTTAAACAAACTTGTACATATAAATATTTTACTTTTCTTATAGATTTCTCTTATTTTAGTCTATCATTACACAATTGACAAATCAAATTTACAAACTACGATTGAATTTATTCTAGTATTAAAAGTAAAGCAAGGGATATAGAAAAACTTTTTCACAGCTAAATTCAGTATAACTTGTTTTTTTTTTAGCTAAGTGTTAACTGATATATTTAACATGCTTGGAATAGTCTCAATTTACCCGGCATCCCTGTGAGGAATCATGTTCTCTTTCTGTATGTAGGCAAACATGTCTAAACCCTCTGCTTATCTCTTCATCTAATTAAAGTTTTTAAAAAATATTTTTAAAGTACAGTAATACCTCGACTTATGCTACCCCGTCTTATGTGATTCTCAAGTTACGCGGTTTTTAAATAATGCTGATTGAGTTACGCAGAAACCGGTCTGCTCTGGAAGAAAATGCCTAAGATAACTTTTATAGTGCACGAAGAAAAAATATTTCCAGGTTTTTAGGCAGCCAAAGACCGATTGATAGTGATGGTTGGCGCAAATACAGCTGGTGACTGTAAGTTGCAACTTCTCATAGTTTATCGCTCAGAAAATCCAAGGGCATTAAAAATATTTCCAAAGCCAGCTTGCCTGTGATTTGGAATGCTTGAATGAAAGCCCTTTTTGAGGACTGGTTTGGTCATTATTTCATTCCTCAAGTCGAACGTTATTGTCGGTCTAAACAAATTCCTTTTAAAGTAATTCCTAATAATTGACAATATACCTGGTCATCCTCCTACTACTTTAACTAATTTCGACACACGTGTGAATGTGATATTTTTGCCACCAAATACAACTCATTTGCTTCAACTGATGGATCAAGGAGTCAACAAAATATTTACTGCTTATTACACAAGATCATTTGCGCATTTGCATGAAACTATAAGACAGAGCAACGATCTCTCTGTTAAAGATTATGAAAACAATTCAATGTTTTAAATACTTTGAGAATCATTGGACAGTCTTAGAATGAAATTTCACAAAAAACTATGAATGGCGTTTGGAGAAAGGTGTGCGTGATTGAAGAAGGTGTCGGTTTTGCCAGACAACTCAATTAAGAAGTGGGTAATGATGATGCTCAAGAACTTCTGGATTTACACAACCAGGAGCTGACAATTAATTGATGAGCTCATAGAAATGCGTGCGCAAGAGCAAGACCTTAAAAACGCAGATTCTTTAGACCCAATTGACGTAGAAGATGAAAAATGGCTAGAAACTTGACAAAATACCATAGTTTAATTGAGTAAGGCTTACAAATTTTGGAAAACATAGACTCCAACAATGAGTTTAATTCTGCCACAAAACAAAAACATATAGCAGATTACGAGGGAATTCTGTGTGAGAAGAAAATATCTTCAGTTCGTCAAATGAATTTATTAGATTTTATGAAGCCTTATATATCAAAATAACTTTTTACTTACTTCTTTGCAATATGTATGTATATAATATAAATTTTTGTTGGATTATGTATTTAAGATTTTAATACATACATATTTTTCTTCTAAATTATTAATTTATTTAGTCTTTTGTCCCAATTAAACATGATTCCTATCTGATTGTATGTAAAATTATACCCAGACTTACGCGAATTTGACTTACACGGCTATCGCTCGGTCCCACCTATTGCGTAAGTACGGGATATTAGAACATTAGAACTGATGTTAATATATTCAGTAATATGTATTACATTTCATTTTTTTTAATTTAAAAAAAATCTGTTCAACTTTTATAGTCAAGTTAGGTCGTACACATTTTTAACAAAATCTTTCATTTTTTCAAGGTTTGGTATGGTTGTAATATTTTTAATAAGTTACATAAACATAATTTTTCATGATTTTTGAAGTTGTACCTTCATTAGGACTTATTATTATTTTTTTGTTTAACATTTATGTTTCAAAATAATGAAGTTGAATATTCTGGAAAAATTGCAATACTATTGTTATTTGTTGTGGTAGACATTTAAAGTTGATTTCAACTTATCAGTAACATTGTGATAATTATCAAGAAACAACACCTTTTTGCAAATATTAGGTAAAGAAAGTTAGAAGTTAAAAAAATATCAAACTTTTTCGTACACGAAGCTCTTTAATTGTCTAAACACTTTGTCATTATTATTGTAGCAATGTTGATACATCTGAGCTAAATTGCAGCATAACTTCCTTTTTTCAGATGGTTGATGTCATAGCGAAGTGCTAGTGGTCTTGTTCGTTTAAATCTAAAGTTTTCCTCTGACACAGTTCAGTAGCCATTATGCGTTGGAACAGTGAGGAGCATGCTTTTACGGTTGAGGCCTACTTTTTGAGCAAATGTTCTGTAATACATGCCAACATGCCTTTCGGAATCGCTTTAATTTAGCCCCGTTGGCCCATGTTCTGGACCGAAAATCAATTGTTACGTGGGTTGCTTTATTTAGACAAACTGACAAAAGACAAGGAACTGCAGTTCCTCGGCCCATTAGACCAGCGGACAACATTGAGGCAGTGAGAGCTTAATTTTTGCGTTCTGCGCGGAAACATGCGTCTGCCCTTAGACTTTCAGATCGTTCTGTAAAGAAAATTCTTCATGACAATTTTCATTTCCATCCTTCAAAATGGTGATTATGCAGGAACTTTCTGAACATGATTTTAATTCTCGGAGGAATGCGTGTGAGGTTATGGTCAAAGTCATTCCTGAGCCTGGTTCTTTGAGGAAAATGAAGTTGCAGTCACAGTGAATTTGGCCCGGTATGGAAACATGTTACAAGAATTTTTCCCCAGATGAGTTGGACTTAGGGGACATTTGGTTCCAACAAGACAGTGCAACGGCACTCACTTCAAGATCATCGATGGCTGTTTTGAGGGAACACTTCCAAGAGCGCCTTAAAAGGGGGTGATTTCTAGTGGCCAGACCGCTCCCCTGATTTGGCATCTTGTGATTTTTTTCTATGGGTTTTTTTTTTGAAATCGCATGTTAACCATCTAAGGACCATAGAAAATTTAAAGACCAATATTCACAAAGAAATTGCCAACATAATAGCTGCTATGCTGGCAAGAGTCATGACAACCGGTTTACTCAGTGTATTGACAATGGCGGACGTCACCTACCTGATTCGATGTTCAAAACTTTGTGTATTTACCTACATTATAAAAAAAATATAAATTATTTTGTTTAGGAGGGATTCTATTGCGTTTTGAAAAAAGGAAGTTATGCTGCCGCACCCTGTATTATCGAGTTATGAACCCATTTTTTCAACGTATTCGTGGTCTCCCCTTGACCAATCACGATTTTAGTCCAATGTACTTAGTGTATTCAAAGTATAAAGAGTTTCTTTTACAGCTTCCCTTTTACTTAAGGTAATAGTGTGTGTTTTTCCTTTAAAACAAACAAACAATTTAGAAGGGTTTTCCTCTACGATCCTACTCAGTAAGTATTCAGAATGATGCAATTTATAAGTTATTAGTGAACAAAATTAATGGTAGTGGATGTCTCAATCAGCCTGAATTTCATAATGTTTTGTTAAAGTTATAGTTAATGTAAATTGTAAAATAACATGTAACAAATTTTCAATGAATAAACTTGGAATTAATGAAATTGGTAGGAATGTGATGATACCAGATATTGTTCTTCATATTTTTATCTCATTGATTTTTCTGTTCGAAACTTTGTGATTATAAAACAACTAAAGGTTATGTTTGTAAATTTTAAAAATTACGTTTGATTTCATTTTAATAATTTTTTAAATGTATCTTAGATTAGAAAGAATTGTTTTAAATATTTATAAAACAGCTTGGATTGTAATTTTAAGAAAAAACAAGGCCACTCTATTGTAACTGTGTTCAGCATTGGATAACTAATTTTAAGAGCCTCAGCTTTGACTCTGAGTTAAACTCTTTAGAATAAGGACTCTGCTCTTTTTAAGCGTGATTAATATTTCTACCCAATCCTACCTATTGTTTCATTTCGCAATAGACCATTATTGCTTACGATACTAAATAAAACAAGATAATTACTGTTTATTAATTAAAATAAGCGGAGGGACACAGAACTTGATAACTTTGCACTGCATGATTATGCACAAAATTAATTGTATTTCCTTACTAAAAGAAGTATTTTTTTGATAGATAATATCCCATAGAAGCTGGATATCAAGTGTAAAGTACAAACACTAGAGGTACTTCAAAATTATATGCAGGAGGCTTCTGCAAAGGAAAAGCAAAGAAGAAATAAGGTTCAATGTATTAAAGACAGAAAAGAAATTCTTTTGAAATGAAAAATGTTTTATTCATGTAAATTTATAATAGTCATTGATCAATTTAAAATGGTTGACTACAGGCAATGTTGGACAAAAAAAAGCCAGTTAATAATGAATTCAATCCTCATTATGACGTTGTCACATGTGAAATTAGAGTGACATTTGCCTATGAATTCTAGTATCTGGCTAAAAACTAAATTGTTAAATATAACAGATACAAAAATTATTCAAAAATTTGTACTTAACATTTCATATTTAAGTTGTCTTTAAAAATACTCTACTCTTATATCACCAAAATATTGTGAAAAATGTCAGATTGATTACACTTTTTGATTAATCATATTATTTTTTTAAAATAATCAAATTTGGATTTTACTGAAGGGGGATAAGAGGTCGAGCTCAGTATCAGAACTCCCACATCAAGCTAATGTCATCATTAGATTAACTAGAGCTGCTAGATAGATTTTAGTGAAGTAGTGTGTTGGCATACAATTTTGTTTGAAACAATTGAAGCCTTTTGAAAAGCATATATGTCATTAGTGTTTACTGTTTAAACAAAATCACAAACTTGTCCTTTTCCAAATTTAAAAAGAATACATGTTAGCTAATAATTACAAGTTACACTTAATCCTTGTCTTATCAAAGATATGCAAGTCTCTATTTTCAGGTTTAGTATATAATTAATGGCTATTTAAATGTTTGTAAAAATGTAATACCTCGACTTACGCTACTCCGTCTTATGTGATTCCCAAGTTACACGGTTTTAAATTATGCTGATCAAGTGACGCAGAAACTGGCCTGTTCTGAAAGAGAATGCCTTAAAAAACTTTCATAGCGCATGAAGAGTAAATATTTCCAAGTTTTAAGGACGCCAAAGACCAATTGACAGTGATGGTTGGCGCAAATGCAGCTGTTGACTATAAGTTGCAACCTCTCATAGTTTAACGCTCAGAAAATCCAAGGACATTAATATTTCTAAAGCTAGCTTCCTCGTAATTTGGAAGTCGAATCGGAAGGCTTCGGTGACAGCTTCTCTTTTTGAGGACGGCTTTGGTCATAACTTCATACCTCAAGTCGAACGTTATTGTTGGTCTAAACAAATTCCTTTTAAAGTGATTCTTATTAATTAACAATGCACTCAGCCATCCTCCTACTACATTAACTAGTTTTGATACAAACGTGAAAGTGATATTGTGTAAGTGAACACAACTAGTTTGCTTCAACCGATGGATCAGGGAGTCATAAAAACATTTAAAGCTTATTACATAAAAAGACCATTTGCGCATCTGTATGAAGCTATGAGACAGAACGAGCTCTCTGTTGAAGATTTTTGAAAACAATTCAGTGTTTTAGATGCTTCGATAATCATTGGACAATCTTGGAATGAGATTTCACTAAAAACTATAAATGGCGTTTGAAAAAAGGCATGTCTATTTTTTGACCACTGAAACTCAACGGAATCAGCGCCAGAGTCAGATGAAATTGCTGATCTGATTGAAGAAGTTGCTTGAAGCAATTTGATGAAGCGAACCGCCTATTCCATTGCATGACACAAAACGCAAACACCCCACTCCACTTCGCTGTCATAAATCCATTTCCGTCAGATCCTTTGTACACTGCCGATATGCCGCCAGTAGAGGGTTAGCTTCATAAAAGGAACGATTGTTTTTAAACGCATCAGGAAGTAAGCGATTACATATTCACTTAGTTGAGTATTTTTAAAATTAGTGATTGAAGAAGTTGTCGGTTTTGCCAGACAACTCAATTTAGAAGTAGATAAAGATGATGTTCAAGAACTGCTAGATTTACACAACCAGGAGCTAACAATTAATTGATGAGCTCATAGAAATGCATGAGCAAGAGCAAAATCTTAAAAACTCAGATTCTTTAGATCCTGTTGACGTAGAAGATGAAATGACGGTTAGAAACTTGACAAAAGGCCTTAGTTTAATTGAGCAAGCCTTACAAGTTTTGGAAAACATAGACTCCAAGGAAGAGCGTATTTCTGCCACAAAACAAAAAAAATAGCGAGTTACAATGTAATTATGCGTGAGAAGATAAAATTCATCGAACGAAATTACTAGATTTTATGATTCTATGTCAAAATAACCTCTTTTTACTTACTTCTTTGCAATAAATATGTATATAATGTAACTCTTGTTGCATTATCTATATAAGAAATTAATACATACACAATTTCTTCTAAATTATTAGTCTTTTGTCCCAGTTAAATATGATTCCTATGTGATAGTATGTAAAATTATACCCCGACTCTTGCGAATTCGACTTACACGTTTATAGCTCGGTTCCACCTATCGCGTAAGTACGGAACATTACTGTATGTATTTAATTCAACATAGAACTTCCATGATACACTATCCTATTCAATCGACTGTGCCAAGTTCAGAAAGAAACCATTGTAGTTGGGGAAATAAAGAACAACTATAACTGCAAAACACATTGCTTAGTAAATATCTTGAAGTACTTTATTTATATTAGTCTGCCAAGTAACAACACCTAACTCTCACCTATACTAAAATTATGATTTAGTTTTCATAAAATATTTGTATTGCAAATTTTATAAATGTAATTGAAAAGTCAAACAAAGTTTATCCTTGTTCCTCCAGAACTTGATGATGGTGCATACAATCCACTATGGACAATGAGAGGTTTCACACAGACGTTTCACTTCTGGAAAGAGAACAAAAGAGCTCAGTCGGTACCTTTGAATGCTTTTCTAACTTACATCACACTTCCATGGTGGAGCATAGCCAAAGGTAAGTTGCTTAGCCCAATATCTGATTACCAGGACAGATCTTAAAATGAATGAAAACATTTTCTAAACGACATGATTTGACAGAAGTAAAAAATATTTTTTTTAAAACGCGTACTTTAATTAAATTTTATCTTGTGTACTCTGATTTTCTTTTAATAGAGTAGGATATTAAAAAGATGCATGCATAAAATTAATAAAAAACTTCACTGTTTTGTATAGTCATTTTTTCTCAATTTTTTAGACAATCAAAGTACATTTTGTAAGAAGCACTTTTAAAATAGTTTAAAGTTTAGTAACTTTTAAGGTTAGGATGATTTTAATGAAACTCAAGACCAAGTTTCCTTGTAATGATTTAATTAATTACAACATTTCAATCATACAGATGTTAAAAAACCAATTATCGTCTTCAGCTGTTGATGAATGTCTCTTCACATTCATTCGCTTGACATTTTGAACGTCTCATTTATTTGTATGCCTTGTCAATAACACATAGTATTCAAACACGAGTGCTAAATTATCTGCATCACACAGATTCCAAACACAAGCACTAACTTGGACATAAAGAATAATATTGTTCGTTTTTTTTTATACAAGATTATATGCTCTTAAATATTAGTTTGATTAAGAAGTAAAAATGTACACGTCTTGAGTGTTGTTGTACAGAACAGTTGTTTAGATTAGAATTTATGTATTTATAATAAAATAAACCACCACTACTGAGGGAGAGAGAAAAAAGTGTGTAATAAAGACATGTCAGCACATTACATTGAAGAAAATATAATAAAAATTTTTAAATAAGTTTTTCCCAAAAATTTTAGTGGTTTGCTGTATGCATAAAATTTAAGCTTATATTGTTATAAAATATTTAGAAAACAAATACTATTTACTAAATACTACTACTACTAGTTTGTTGGAATCACCAGTGTTTGCTTATTACGAAAAATGTATGGCTGTACAACTTATGCACATTACTGTAAGGTGGAAGGTTATCTACTGTTACAATATTATTAAGCGTTTTATTACTGTTTTAATGCTAAACAATTATTTTTAGTAAGTATATTTCTTGCCATGTAAGTTACTGCTTACATTTATTTATAATGCATTTGTTTAGTGACTAGCTTTTGCATTTCTTCTTCATAAACATCAACTGAAAGTTGATTGCTGCTAGGTGTTAGTTTTCTGAAGCAAAAGTAAGGTTACTTGCACTTTCTTCTGGGTTTCATGACGACTCAAATAAAATTTTACAAGAACTTACTATAATATTGTACACTCAAGTTTTAATTTGGTTTCTAAATTTTAACTTAACTTTTTAAAAGTTTATTCTCATGGCATATTTCCAAACACTAGTAATCTGTCGATGAATTTAAATATATTTAATATTTCTTGATTTTAAGGGATGAATTACAGCCTTATCTCCTAGTACCATTTACAATTATTTATTTTGCAATGAAACATTCATTTTATCATCGTTTGGACCATGATTAGTCTAACTGAAATTATTTCATAAGTAATTATTTTAAAAGAACTTTGTGACAGTTGTAACTACTTACTACACCCATGTGTTTTGAAACCGTCATTTCATTGACAACACTATGGACAGCTTTGAATCAAGACTGCAAGTGCATGATTTATAAGTGCAATGGATGCCAGGATAGGTTGGTTGTGTACTATGTATTGTAAAAAGATGTTATATTCGAAGTGTATATGTAGTTTTTTAAAATATTTGGTTTTTATATTACATTTTGTTTATATATTTTGAATTTTTTTCATAATGTTTAGTTTTTTGCTATTGTATGTGGAGAATGTTTATATTAGTCTGGTTGTTTTGTGTATGTGTGTTGGGTGTCTAGTATACGTGTTGCATAGCTGGATTTTGGGTTTATGTTTTTATTTAATTGTTCTTTGTATCTTGTCTTAAATGTTTTACCAGTTTGGTTAATGTAGAAGGTGTGGCAGTCTTTTCATGTTTTATTTTGTGTATACCAGATGGACTGTATTTGTTTGATTGTTGTTGAAAGGATTGTATTTGTTTTTTTTAAAGTGTTCTGTTGTATGAGATTTGGTAATTGAGTTTTCTGATGGTGGAAGCAATTTTGTGTGTTTGTTGTGATAAATGGTGATGTATTTGTTTTGTATTTCGAAAGTGTGTTTCAAGGTTTTGTTTGTGTTTAATTTTTTTTAGTATATTGTCAATAAATGTATGTTTGTATCAGTTTTTTTGCTATCTATTTTATTAAATTGAGTTCTTTGTTATATTGTTTTTGTTACATGGGTATATAAATTAGACAGTGTAACATGTAGTTAAATACTGTGTGTTTGTGTTGTATTTTGTGGTTATGTTTTTTGTATGATGATGTCAGAAGTTATTGGGTTCCTGTATATTTTGAAGTTATTTTGTTACTAAATTTGGTGATAATGAGGTTAAGAAAGTTTATTTTGTAATCGTCTTCTATTTCAAAATAAATTCTTAGGTATTAGTCTATAGTGTTGATATAATTGTGCAGCTGTTTCAGATGTCTTTTTTGTCATTGTATAATATTAGAATGTGATCTATAATAGTGTACTATTTTGTGTGTGTGTTTGTTGTTGTGTAGGATGAATTGTTGTTCGATGTGGTTGAGAATATTTCAGCCTAGGATAACTAAGAGGGGTGAACTCATAGGCAAGCCTTGCTAAAGATTGTGTTGTCTCTAATAAATTCACAGTTACTTTATTGTTAATGTGTTTTTCGTGCATTACAACAGAAAGTCGATTACCTGAACTGATTGGAGCCTGAGGGTATTTGGATAATCATACATATAATAAATATAAAGCTACAGTTTTACATTTCAGAAACCATTTAGAGTGTACTATTGAACTGTATATACAGTACTGAACATCCTATTTCTGTAATACAAGAACCAATTAATTAGTTATATTCTCAATAAAATTAATATTAAAAGCATAATACAAAAAAAGAAGACACAAACAAATTTTGTTATATAATTACATAAACATATATATTATATTTGTTGAATCCATCTTCACCTGAGCTACTAGTTTTCACTAAACACTTGTGATATAAAGATATATATATATATATATATATATATATATATATATATATATATATATATATATATATATATATAAAGTTATTATTATTACTTAAAAATAATTTTTTCACCACTAAGTGCAAAAAAAAAATTATTGCTTACTGGTGTACTTAGTGGTGGAAAAAATTATTTACAAGTAATAATAATAACTTCATATATATATATATATATATATATATATATATATATATATATATATATATATATATATATATATATATATATATAGTAAATAATTTTTTAAATATATATATATATATATATATATATATATATATATATATATATATATATATATATATATATAATGAGTAGGTCTTTAATACTGTAAGTATATTTTTAAATATACATATTAACTTTAAAATGTACATATAAAGTATACTTACAATAGTATTTATGTACAATTGGTCTGCCCTTGCAAAAAAATTAACAAGAAATAATTGTTGATAAAAATTATTAACTATAAAAAAAATCTTTAAAAACAATTTTAATTAACTAAAAACTCCTGTCATGCACCACGCCCTGTCTATCCTACATCATGAGTTCTGCAATTCAAATAATATTTTTCATGTTCTGATAATCGACACCCAATTGTACTACTAAATCATTGCTCATAATTTGCTTTTAAAAAGTTGAGGTTATGTGAGTCATGTTTTTTATAGGATTGTGTGTTCATTAACTGTATTAATTTTAGTGTTTATGAAAGGCTTTTTATGTTCTCATGTGTTTATGTCTTGTTTAATGTATTCATGGTGAGTTTGTTCAGTGTTGGCTGTATTGATGTTTCTGTATCCAAAAGTGTTTGTCATTTGGTTGTGGCTATATTTATTGGGGTATAAGTTGTATTTTATTTCAATGTTTAAGCAGTGTTAATTCGCTTTTGTTAAACTTGATGTTTGACATATTTATTGTGTGTGGGTGAAACTGTTGGTTGGTGTAGAAAGTGATATTATTTTCAGTCAAGAGATTATGTAATTTTTGTTTTTGTTCATGTACCGGATATTCGTTGGTATATTGGATGATTTTTTTGAGCTTGGTTTGGTATACAATTAGAGTGATAGTTTGGTGTGGTTTATGTTATTTTTTTGTGCCGCTGGTCTTTTGTTTTTTTATTATAATTTTGGTGTTAGGTTTTGTTTTAGGCATTGTGAGTTGAAGGGAATATATAGTAAGGTCTTGTATACCTTGAATCATCTGCAGAGGTTGATTACATATGACTGTGTTAACTTCATACAAGGGGGGTACCCAAAAGTAACCGGAATAGCATTGTCGTGGGTGAAGCTTATGTACTGCGCATGTCTGCTGCGTAACCAGGATAGTGAGAACAACAAGAACTGGCACAACTCATTGGCAGTTCAATGCCGTCTGTGTTGTTAGTCTGGCTTGTTCTGTTTGCCTGTAGTGATTGTTTTTGCTAGCATTGTTTTGTTCTTGTGTTTTGTTTTCTATAATAGCAGCTTTAAGTGAACAACGTGCAGCTGTGAAATTTTGTTTTCTTCTTGGTAATAAAGTGTTTTAGTGTTTAAAACAGCTTACAAATATGACGCTATGGGAAAAACAAGTGTACAAGTGGTTTGCATGTTTAAAAATTGTGACATTTCTATTGATGATGAACCTCATTGTAGACGTCCATCCAATGCCCAAATCGACAAAAATAGTGAACAAATTCAAGAGCTTGTGCTCAGAGACCATCAACAGACGTTTGATCAAATCTCAGAGAGTAGTGGGTTATCTTGTAGCAAATTTTAATGGAAGATTTGGGAATGAAAAGGACTGTTTCTCGGGCTGCGACTGACAATCAAAAAGAATGTCAAATTGAAATATGTGATGCTTTGAAACAACAGCTTCAAACTGATTCAGATATTTTGTCAAAGATCATTACTGGGGATAAGTTGTGGTTTTATGGTCATGTGACACAGAAACAGAGCCATAGTCAAGTCAATGGAAGATATCATCGTCACTCCGTCCAAAAAAGTGTTGTCAAATCAAACATCTAAACAATGATGATTTGTTTTTATGCCAAGGGGATAGTTCATTCAGAGTTTGTTCCCCCAGGTTAAAAATTGTATTTGAAAGTTTTAAGAAGATTGCACAACAGTGTTTGTCAAAAAATGACCCGATTTTTGCGTCAGACAGAAGACTGGTTTTTTAACCATGACAATGTACCTGAACACATAGTTACAGTTTTTGGCTATAAATGGCATGGTCAAATTGCCCCATGAACTTTACTTGCCTGACCTGGCTCCGTGTGACTTTTTCTTGTTTCTACACATGAAAAGGGGAATGAAAGGACACCGATTTGACAACATTGAAGAGGATAAGAAAAAAACCAGGGAGGATCTATCAGCTATAATGGTAACTACAAAAAATATTTTGAATACGGGAAGCACTTGTGGGACAAATGTATTAGTTTTAATGGTAACTATTTAGAAGGGGATAAAGCGGTTCTTGTAAAAAATTGAAAATATATAGCTTTTTTAAAAAAATGTGGTATTTTTTGGGTCCTCTCTCATATTTCCTTGAACTAACAATGTCTGAAGCAAAACCTAACACTCAATGAAATGGTTGTTTCAAAGCTGCCGGCACAGTAACTTGCTTTTGTTTTCACTTAGCTCTTTAAAAATAAATACTTATATAAATTAATCAGTAAAATAAAGATGAGTACAACAACCAATTTTAAAAGGGTTTCCTTAGTCTCTTAATATTAGGATATTCGATGTTGTCTTATTGACTTAATATTTGTCAACTAAAAATTTTAAATTATTTTCATAAATTTTTTTTAACCTATAAAGATGAGGTAGGTATTAACACGTTGAGTGCGGCAGGCATGTATGAACGCCCGTGCTCTACTGGTGCCGGTGGCATTAGGTGTTCATGTACGCCCCATTCTCCCTCTCAAGTCATTGGTTCAGTGTGAAGTTAACCATTGACGGAATATTTTGTATCGCTTGTCGATTATTGTGCCAGTTTTTGTGGACATTTCGGTGCATTTCTTTTCTGTTATCTTATTAGTGTTACTTGAAGTGTGTTATAGTAGTGTTAATGAATATGGGTAATGAAGATGAATTATTGGAAAATGTCTGCTTACACAAATTTTGTTACTGTAGTCACTTTCTAATAATTCATCCTCGTTATCCATATTCATTGTACAAAAATTAATAAACACTACTATAACACACTTCAAACATCACTAATACAATCGCACAGTCCCTATCCGATAGCAGTGGTGGAAAACAAACAAAATGCATTGAAATGTTTACAAAGACTAGCATAATAACCAACAATTTCTGCCAGCAACTAACCTCCCACTGAACTAATGGATTGAGAGGGAAAGCGGGGTGTATATGAACGCCTATCGCTGCAGGAGCCAGTAGAGCAAGGGTGTTCATGCACGTCCACTACTTTCAATGTGTTAGAAGAATATTTTTCAAAACTTAGTCAAGACTTTATAGAATAGAAAGTTCAAATCTCATTACCCCAAAGGCTTACAATAAAACAGAAAGTAATGTTTTTCCTGTTGGTATTGTATAAGGGTAATTTATAAAATTAGGTTTACTATGCTGCTAAGAAAGAATGTGACAAGCTATGAGAAATCTGGTAACACAGTCTTACTTATCAACTCCCTCTCTCTCTGTCCCCACCACTCCCGCCTCGCTACATTGCTCAGTGCCAGGCTAGCAGCCTTCGAAAATGGAGCTCCTTATCGCTGTTACTGCCAGTTGCGAAATTCATGCTGTGATACGTTTTTTAAATGCAAAACAGATTTTACCTATTGGCATTTATTGTCAGTTATTTGAAGCTTATGGGAAAAGTGTATTTCTGGTCATAATCTTCAAAAATAGTGTAGAGAAGTCAGTGAAGGCCGCACGAAAATTCTTGATGAAGACCGGAGCGGAAGGTCTTCAGTTTTAAACGGAATTGTTGATAAAGTTAAAAGAATATTGCTTAAAGATCAGAGGATCACCATTAACGAACTTGCTTTGCGTATTCCTGAGACTTCCAACACCACAATTCATAACATTTTAACCAAAAAATTAGGCTATCACAAAATGTGTGTGTGTGTGTGTGTGTGTGCGGTGGTTACTGCGAATGATTACAAAAAACCACAAACAGAAACGTGTCATGTGTGCTCATCAGTGTTTACAACAATGTTAAGATAACAAAGAAGATTTCTTAGATTCCATTGTTACAGCCGATGAAACATGAGGGTTTCACTTCACCCCCAAAACCAAGCAGCAATCATGTGAATGGGATCACTCAACTTCGCCGAAGCCAAAGAAGTTTAAACAAACGCAGTCTGCTGGGAAAGTCATAGCAACTGTCTTTTGGGACAGAAAGGGCCTGCTTTAATCGACTTTTTTTTGTCTCATTTAACTCAGACAGATATTCCGACACATTAATAAAACTGAGAAGTGCGATCCAGAACCGCCGGAGAGGAAAATTGTAAAGAACACAGGTGGCTTACACTTCAGTACCATCAAGGAAGAGGTTACTCAGGTTACTCGATTCCTCAAAGGTTTGATGGCAAAATTCTATAACATGGAGATAGAAAAGCTGGAGCATAGTTTTCAAAAGTGTTTAGACAGAAACTGTGATTAGGTGGGAAAATAGCGTAAGTTTTAAAATGATATTACATTAAGAACAAAAATAAAGCTGTCTATTTTTAAAAGTCATGGGAACCTTATTTTATAAATTACCCTTATAGAAATCAGGGCTTGTATTAAATTTGTATTTGTGTGTTATTGCATTTGTAAATTAATTTATTTACTTGATCTTATGTAGTCATTTAAAATTGCTATGGAACAAGAAAATTTTGAAAGATTTATTTTCTTTAAGTTTGCTATCTCTTTTCCAGATATACTGGATCACAGAGAGGAGGCAATTTTAACTTTCTAGGATGCAACAAGACCAAGCCGCAAGGACTACTACACAACCTCTTGTGCCTGTTGTTAATGTTGGTTCACATTGTCTTTCAAGTAATTTATCCCATTCCTAGGTTATTTAAGTGTTCATTAGAAACATTATGTGATTGATAATTAATTGCCTGTCAAACAGGTTTCTTCATATTAGAAATATTTCTTTTTATAAGTTTATATTTATATGTGATACGTGTATTTAGTTTACGTGTACTTTTAAGAGAGAATGTTGATTTAAAAATCAATAGATAAAATTTACTCACTTTAGAAATAACACTAAGACAGTAAGCTGTCACCACATACAGTATTCAGACTTTTTTTTAAAGTGAGTAACAATTCCTTTCCCAAAAATCATAAATTTATAAGATTTTGGAACAAGAGTTGTTTGGAATTGGTTTTTAAATTATCCTAGAAATGTTGAAAATTTGATTGATATAGTCAGAAAAATGTTTTTTTATTGATACTCCATTTATTCAAAAACTTGTATTTATATAATCATGTGCAAAATACCATGTGTTATAGGAATTAGTGTAAGAATGTGTCTTTATGTTGAAAATTCCTTTTTTTGCAACCATGGCTTTGGTCCACTTGGAAATAACAGCCAAATTTAGAAAGAACACCCTCAAGAAATACTTGAAGTGTTCTAAAATGTTATAAACCTTTTTATTATTTAGTGTTTGTTAAAGCTATGATTTAATTCATCAAATACACCTTTTATTAAGAAATTGCCTTACCAAATTCTTGTATCTACTTAGAAAGTAAATACTTTAAATCTCCAAAATTAATTAGGGCTTGTAGAATACAGGTCAAACACTGCTTGTGTTTTTTCTCGCAGCAAGGTTTGTCGCAGTTACCTATGAACATACGCTTACAGATAACAAACTCAAGAAAACTAAACATAAACAACACCATCAAACACACACACACACACAAAATTACTTTCACCTTCAAAAAAACTAAATTATCAAATATACAAAACAACAAACATACAAATACAATCTATCCGGATATACAAAATAACACGTAACAAATGGCCCAGCTTCTAAATTGGCCATACCAGTAGATAATTTCACCCAAAATACAAAAACCACATCAATGATATAAAAAACATAAATCCGAAATCCAGCTACTCAACACATATACAAAACACCCAATACACATACACAAACATCCAGACTATTTTAAATATTCTCCACATAATAAACCATAGTAAAAACTAACTACTTCAAAACAATTTGAAATATACATACACACACAACACATAAACAATATACTGCACAACCCGCCTATTCACCACCCATAAATCATACGTTTTAGCCTTGAGCAATTGCCTCCAATAGCAGGTTAGCTTCGTCTATGAAACAATTTTTTCAAAACTCGTCAGCAAGTAAGTTAATAGTTTTCACTTAGTTATTCACATAAAACTTATTTATTTACGGATTTTATTGTCTATAGTGATTGGTAAAACTTTTACATTTAAACTTAAATTGACAACTTATAAAACTTAATTTAAAGTAATTTATGCAAAGTTTACAAAGGCAAAACCATTTTGATTGTATCAAGTTATCTTCATTCATCAGTGTAAAATTTGAATTTCGCCAGATATAGTAGCCAATAAATGCAAAATTATCAGTTATTGCTGATAAATAAATACCCAAAGGATTGCAAGAAGTAAATTCATGTCTATAGCGAATATCTATAGAGGAGATGATATTTTTCTCATTTAATTTTTGTTTATCAATACACATTTCACATTAAGAATTAAAATATAGTTTCTTGAAGCTTTTTGCAAATGACATATTATTGACACTATCAAGAGCCCATTCTCTCATCAATAATTAAAACAAGAGACTCTTTACCATAACACACAAAAATATAATAAAATTCACTTTTTGACCACTTGTTGGTTTTGAAACCTAATTAATTGAATACAAATTAATTGAAAGATTAATGAGTTTCTCCCGCAGGACCACCTGTTCTAGATTCAATGGGAAAGGAGTTAAATGATAGCAATAACCTTGAGTAAGAACATCAATGTTTAGAATGAGTTTAGCACTAAGCCTTATCCATATAATGCTTACCCAGTGCTGCATCCAACTGTCTTTCAAGAACTGCCCAGGGGCGGTGTACAATACTCTGTAACACTTAGTGGGTTTTAATATATTAAATCACATAAGTTCTTAAGGATTAGTGCACTCATGAAAATAGATAAGGTACACAAGAAAGTTTATATAATAACACACGTGGTTAAACAAACTATAACTAATAACACCTCGAAACAATACACTGTAATATGATAGTCCAAACAGCGACAGACGAAGCTTTGTTAACAAATGCGCAACACTCGGCAACAACATAAATTGAGGTTATTACACTAATACACATTAAACGCAAGCCTACCCAACTGACACAACCTATTAACTAGAACTAGGGACTCACTTGAAGACAAAATGCGGTTAATTAGTATGAAATTGTGATTATTAAACATGCGGGCGATTTATCACAAAAGTAAAGCATACAGTGATGATCTGCACAAAGGAGCAAAGATGGTGTATTAAAGTGAGCACTTATAAGGCGATTTTCACTGACTTTAGAACTGTTATACACTTCCACTATTATGCAACCTGACATTGTTGAGGTTTGAAGTCATTCTTGCTAGTAGTTTCATGAGGAGATTCTTTCTGTTGAGGTGATTCTGGCGTTAAAACTTAAGGGTGAACAAGAAGCAGTGTAAAGCGGTCGGCCATCTTAGCTGCATACACAGGCTTGTGGGAATGCTACAAGAAACGGAACAAATTGAGCACTTGCTAGTGAATAAAACTGTGTAACTGACAACAGCTGTTTTATATAGCAACAAACACAAGATTCAGAATCAAAATCAGGAACAGGTTAGATCCTGCTCTTAACAACCATATTACAGAAAGTCCACTGCCTATCTCAACAATGCTTCCAAGCAACCAGCCTAAACGCTGACATAACCTAATACAATTGAAAAAATTTTGCCTTAGTGAGTTTTCATAAATTTATTTGAATTGTAGGTATGACAAATTGTTAAATGCGTTTGATTCTTGACTAAATTGTTGTTTGTTATGAGCAGTGGAAACAAAAACTCATTGCTTCATTTCTTTTAGTGTTTAAATCATTCATACCTATTTAGTTCTACCTGAATGCAGAGCTTTGTTTTCTTTCACTTGCACCATTGTATTTTTAATTCACCAAATTTAATGAATATTGTAATTATATGTTTTTTTCTTTACCAAGAAATTATATCCAAAGATATAATAAATTATGGGTAACTATGAATACCACCAAAATCATGGTGAGGTGGCTATGAAACTATGTTAGGCTAGGCTGTTTTTAATTATAAAGTAGGGATCAAACTAAATCCTTTATCAAGGGTACCACTGCGAGATTATCCTAGACTTGTTGTTAATGTGAAGTTAAGACTCTGAAGATCTTTTGCAGATCAAGTAAGCTGTTCCTCCTTGCACTTAAATGACATTTTGAGAGTAGATATTAAATTTTGAAATTGGGATAGTATAATTCTGATCATCAAATATTGTTACATACAATATCTATAACTCTGCAATCAGATTGGGTATTGAATAAATATCAATGACTTACTTTGAAAAATGTTTGTTTTAATACTTATTTAACATTTCTCAAAAATGTATATTATTATGAAATGTTCGGATTATTTGCCTAAAATATAAAGAGTAATCATTATTTAAAAATTTGACTAAATTTTTAATATAGCATACTTAATCACTGAAGTAGTAGTTTGTGTTTCTAAAATAATTGGCATTATTTGTACCTTTTGAAACTTTCTTTCTTTAAAATTTTATAAAACGTTAAAGTCAATTAATCATGTTACTTTCTATTGCTTTCACCATTCTACATTACCCATTTATTTAACATAAATACACTTATATAAAGATTTTCTCTAATTACCCTTGTTATGAATGAAACTAAATTGTGCTTCATAAATAAATAAGGTTTAACTTGAATTTCCCAAATTTTTACCAAAAAATATATATATAAAAATAAGTTGTAATAAAAATTTTCACAATTTAATAATAATTTACTTTAAAGTTGAATTATTAATCAAATTTTAAAGTTAAACAAAAGCTTTGAATTTTGTAACTAAATTAAATTTTACATTATTTTTTCACACCAGTCATGTATTTAAAAGTAATGTAGATAGTGAATGAGCCTATATCAACATAACCCTAATCCTAGCCCGCACCTGATATTCTCCAAACATCATGTAATGATAACATCTAAAAAAATAATACAGAGAGTGCCTGCATCAACATAACACAACTTGAATCATGAAATTTGGTTTTAAAATTTTGAGTCTGAATATTGAAATAGTAATTGTAATGTGTCTTTCTGTTAGTTACATCAGTTCCTAAACACATTATTGGTGTAAAGAGATAGGTTTTAAACCTGAATGAGTTTGCTCATTCAATGCAAACTCTAACAGACTATTTTAGTCATTTTAAAAGTTAGGAAATTAATTTTTTTAAATATCTAATTTACCTATCCAAAATACAAAGAAAATTTCCTCATCACACACCATGCCAATCTTCCACCACCTCGACAGCCAGATCTACCTCCTGCCTCAATGAAAGCAGAGTTTCTACATGGTGTGGTCACCATGAATATTTAAAATTCTATGATTCTAAAAGCAGCTGCTCCAATAGAAAATTCCACCAGATGTGTCAAACCTAGTGTCATTTGCGTTTTTAATGCATAAAGTGTTCAGCCTATAGCTAAATATTTATAGTACAAATCTATGGAATGGCATCAGCTAAACTCCTTTTTAAAACCCAGGGGGAAAATACATCTGAACACCAGAAAAATTATGGCAACTTTTTTTTTTTGAGACCAAACGAATTTAATCCACTGGAGTTTATATCTTTTTGAATAAATTTTCATATAGGAGAAAAAACCCAGAAGCCTTCCACAACGGGTATGATGTGCTATCCAATTAATGTATATTGCTATCTTAAAAGGTGGTTTTGATCCACGACATTGCTCAGCCTCTTGCAAATATACACCGACGGGAAGAACTTCAAAGACTTAATGGAAAATTGTTGGTCATCCTCTTTACAGCACATAGTGATTTTCATTTGTTAATGATATTGAAGGCATTATTGGACAGAAAACCATTTGACAGCGATGAAAAACTCTAAGAAGCAGGCATTGTGATAGCTTCAATACATGATGGCAAAACAGTTCAACATGGTCATCAAAAAACTGGTTTCATGCTACAAGTGCCTTGACACTGAAACATTTTTTACTTCCCCGTCTCCTGAGCAAACAATGTATTTAATTTAAATTTCAAACAATTAGAGATCAGATTAAGCCAACTAACATGTAATTCAAATTTTAATTTTTATGCTTCACAATTGAAAAATGTCCAAATTTTTAATTTTCTGTATTGTAGGTTACTTGTTTTTCTATTATACTTGGGTACTTATTTTAATTCTTGTCATTGCCTTGTAGTTTTCAAACAGGATTAAACTATATGTAGTATGAATAAAAAAATGCTTTACTTATAAAATAAAATCCCTTATAAATATATTGCCTCTACTGTCCAACTTATACTGTTTAATTTAAATTACAGTAGTACTTTGCTGAATATTTCCCTGTTTAGTGCTGATTTATTATAGCGTTCTTATGAATTGCCTTCGATATCACCAGTTATTTGTATCAATGTTTTGTAGTAGCCAGCAAAAACCTGGAGAACAGACGAGCTTTCAAGAAGCACAGTTTAAAAGATAAATAAATAAGTTTAATAAAATAAAGGAAAGGTAAATTTTAGTAGATTATCAATTGATTATTTCTCTCTTCTCTTTATAAATGCATGAAGCAATATTTTAAATTTAATAAATACAAAAATCTTTGATATCCAATATGAAGACAGATTAAAAATGTGATTAATGTTTTATAAATTTATATTTCTTGAATTAAACTACAGAGTTTCCAACCTAAAAAACACTATATCTACAATTATAATCTACTGTTCATTTGTTGATTTAAGACATTTCAAGTCCATGCAGGGTTTTCTAGTGTTTTTTCTAGTCTATTTCATTTGTTATTTATTGTTGTACTAAATAAATAACAATGGAATACTAAAAAATGAGTTCTTATAGAGAATAAGATCTTAAGTAGAATAATATAAATTTATATTAAATATTTGGATAAGTTTATTTTATTATTTTAAAAATGTAAATTTTTCAGGAAATGTTATTTTAAGTTGTCTGACATCTAAAACCTCAAATCATTTTGAGTCATGCTAAAGAAAAGACATCAATAAAGTGGTATTTTCATTTTAGAAAAGTGAATAAATTTATTTCTATTGCAGTACAATATTGTATTCAAGTGAAAATATTATTTTTCTCTTGTTCTATAAATTAGTTTTAATAAAAGGTTTGTTTACTTATCAGGAAATTAATTATCTAATAATGACAGAATTTTGAACAAAATATTATAAAATTTTAGAATTGATATTTGGTGCATTTTAAATTCTATACATTACTGATGGCATAAAATCTCTTATAAAAAGATTCTTATATTAATGTTTAAACAGTTTTAATTTTGAAGGTCTGGCATCTTTTTTCCATATTTAAAGCTTACTGTGTGCAAAGATTATTGCTGAGTTTCAGAGGCTTAAGTTATTTTTAAAGATTTCGCGTTACATGATGTATACAATAAGTGTTTTTTTATGTGTTCAAAACATTAAATTGTTGAAATAAAGTTGTTTAATAATAAAGAGAAGACTACATTTTTTACCCATTAAAATAACACTTGTAATGTATGTACTCTCAGATTACAAGGTTTCGTCAGAATAATTCTGTATAAGCCACTACTGAAAACAAGCTGGTAAACCAGGACACAACACTTAATTAGTCAGTGTCACGAGTTTAAAATAAGCACGGGTCCTTACAACCTTTTTTCGCCTAAGGATTTTTGATTTTTTTGAGAGGTTTTCAGCCAAGAGAAATCAATTGACACCGATCTCAACCTTGGGGAAATTCGGGATCCAGCCCCAGTGGCTCCTAGAGTTCCCATGTATCCTAATGAAACTCTATCCTTAGGTTTTGTTATCCTAATTTTTTAACAACATGTGATGACCTTGGCCCAACGGTACTGGCCAATCCGAGGCCGACACCAGTCTCAACCTGATCCTAAGCCATTTTGGCCTCAGATTGGAAAGATAAACAACGATATCCAAATTATACCTATGAGAAGGGCTATAAGAGTTTTGATTCAATTAAAGACCAAGCTGACGCCACGCTACAATTTATGCAAGAATTCCTTTGATATTACCAATTTACCACCTCATGAACTAAATCCAAAAAAGAACACCTTCATATTACTATTACAAAACCTAAATGTTATTGAAAGGATGTGCAATGGAACTCGATTGATTGTAACAGAATTATGCAACCACATTATCAAGGCCAAGATCATCAGCGGAGAGCATTCCAGAAGACTTGTTCATATTCCGTGATCACCCTAGACTCGTGCAAGTCTCATCTTGGAAACACAATGCAATGCCATCAGTTTCTCATATGTCCAACATTCACAGTGACCATACATAAGAGCCAAGGTCAAACTGCTGAAATTTCTCAGAGTTATCGTGCTCACCACAGTTTTCATGCATGGCATGCTTTATGTATCTAGAGTTAAGAATCAAAATTGCTTGAAAGTGGTTTTACCGCCATCCATTCATACACACCCACAACGATGTATAAAATTGCACACTGCGCAACATCTTGATCATTCTTTGAGTGGAATTGATCAGAGTGACCAGATGCTTTCTTATTACTCCACTCCTAGAAAATCACTTTGATGGTATATAAAAATATTTTTTCATCTATTAGATGTCTCACTAGTGCCTTTGTTTTTTTTTCAAAATTATAAATGAAGACCCCACTATCTGAAGTTCAGGAATATCATAGTAAATCATTATATTCAATATCGAAATCCTGTTGCTGTTCATAACAAGCTGATTTGTTAATTACTTATTACACTTTTGCTATTACTTGCGACTAGAATTTTTGTTAACTAAAAGTTGTTAACATACACTTGGAGGAAACGTTTTTGTCTTACGACTTTTTCAGCCTCGTATTTTTGCTGCTAGGAATGCTGCAGTTGTGCTTCCTCGGTACCATTTTTTAAAAAGTTATAGCGGCATTCCTAGCGCCAAAAATACGAGATTGAAGAAGTCGTAAGACGAAAACGTTTCCTCCAAGTGTAAGTTAACAACTTTTAGTTAGCAAAAAGTCTGGTCGCAAGTAATAGCAAAAGTGTAATTAGCATTATATTCAGATAGAACCCATACTACAGAATCCTCGTTCCATCCACTCCTCATGCTCCCATGAAACTGGAAAAGCGACTGAGGTGCCATGTCTGACGAGAAAAACACAATAAGAGGAAGCAAACATTTTACACATGCTCCATTTGCAAACTCTAAAGGAAAACTGGTTGGCCTTTGTATGCCAACATGTGTCAACAAATGGCACTGTTTAAACAATAGAAAAATAGAAAATGAATGTTTCAAAGTTGTAATTTGTAATGTAATCAGTAAATTTTTTCTTAAAAAAAATAGTCATTTTTTTAATTAAAAATTGTGATTTTTAAAACGTGTAGAAACAGAATATAACGAGCGTTCATTACGTAAATCTGCAATACTTAACCTTACTACAGTATTTCATTTGAGGAAAATATTGAACCACAATTCTATTCTATTAGAATCACTAAGAATGTACTCTAAATGACATTTATCAACATAGGATGTAAACAAGTCTCAAGTGATGGGTGCGTTTGTAAATATTCTGTAGGCGTACTGTATATGGAACACTAATGCAAACATATTTTCTCTCTGATACAATAATTTTTATATTCTCAGCATTATTTCAATAAGATATGTAACCTTTGATATGACATAAGTAATCTGTCTAGCATACCAGCTCAAGATGAGTTTGTTGAAATAAGCCTTTGTATGACATTTCTGTTTTTGTACGTGTATATAGAGTTATTTCTAAAATACTACACATCTAAACCCTGTTTTATGTAAGTAGCAAAATTTGTAGCCTACATACTTTTTATAATTTATTAAATTTTACATACTTTAAAAAATTTGTTTTCATCAAAATCATATTTGGTTTCTCGAGGATTCTGATTTGAGGGGCTACACTATAGTGCCTAGCTATAAGCCCATAACATGATAAGATTTTCGTTCTTTAGACCGACCGGCTCATATATTCGCCATCCAGTGGCGGATTTAAGGGGGGGTTTGGGGTTCAAGCCCCTCCCAAAATATGGAAAAGTGAAAATTTTTAAACTAGAAAATAACACTATAAATGTAAATTAAAATGTCATTTCCGATACCTGGGTTTGTCCCCTATTTAAATTTACTTAATAATCAGTAGAATATGTTTACAAACCCATATTATTCACTATAATCCCATACTGTAATCATTAACAAATATTGTGGGCCACCCACAATGTAATAAATAGGTTGTTTACATTGTAAATATATGGTAAATGTAATGTATGTATATGTAAGTGTAACATATGCTAAATAATTCGTGTGTAATGCTATAACTATTTCCCTCGGATAGAAGACCCTTAGAGTTTACACTATATCTATTATATCTCCTAAATATTTTCCTTTCCTCCCCTCACATCAGCCCTCCCCAAAATATTTTTCTAGATCCGATTCTGGCGCCAACCTAAACAACACTAAAAACAGCAAATACACAACAAACACACATACGTCTAGTGTTTCTATGAAGGATAATAAGTTATTATAATGATTTGGTGTGTAATGAAAGTCAGGCCCACGTTAACGCGATCTGTGTGGAAAGATCGACGTGTTACAGCCAGTCCCTGGTGAGAGACGCATATATGCGCCGCTCGGTAACGAACTTGTTATAGATCTGCATTATGAAAGGTTTTATAATAAATTTACTTAGTTATTTTATAGTTCATGAAAACAAAAACAATTAAAGTCAATATATACAGTGAGGGAAGTATTAGGCGACAAGGCAACGGATTCATTAGCTAAACAGGGTAGACGAGTATTTAGTCTATATTAGAAAACCACTGTATGGCCACACTGTGTTTTAAATCTATGGTTTTTTTCAATGCAACAACTGGAACTGACAAGCAGCTGATCCTCAATATGTTCAAATTTTACGGAAATTTAGTTATAAAATTGTTATTGTTTGTTTGTATATTTCCATATTTAGTTGAAGGTAAGATTACAAAATATTTTTCTAAAGTAACTTGAATTTTTGTTGTATATAAAATTCAACTGCTTTTTCTGCATCATCACTTCTGCAAATGTTTAACATTTATTTGAGAAAGCCCAAGGTTACAGATTTTAATACTTTTTTTATTTGCCATATTCTTGAAGAGACTAGTTTGTTTAAAAAACAAAATGAATTGAACTTGCTAAAACATATATCACAGAGCTTTTCATAAGCTACATTTTACTAATTAAAAATTTTCTACATTTAATGTATTCTAATTTACAAATTGAAGTGTGTCCAACCATGTTTCTTTCAAACCTGTAATTCATTTTATTTGAATTTCATAATTATGTAGGCTATTTTATATTGAGTTAATTTTATTAACCTACTTTTTACTTGTGTTTTAAATATGTTTGATGTAGACAACAGGTCTATATCATGTTAAATAGTGCAATTTAAGTATTTAGATTAAAACAAAACCGCTTTATGTGGCAAAATATTTTATTATGCTAATCAAAAGTAGACAAGCTTGTAAATTTTGGCTTGAAATTTAGTGTGGCGGCCCCATACGATATTTTGGATTATTGTTCAAAAACACGAAAAGGTACGATATCCACAAAAAAATTTTTTTTGGAAGAATCTAAACTTTGGTAAATTCGCAGATTGCCCACCCCCAATAGAATGCGCATAAAATGAATCAAAAACATGTTAATAATATGTAGTACTACAAGTAGTAAAAATAACTACTATTTTTGTTATTGCCACAAAAGGTTGAGTTTATATACCTATGAAGTATCCAGTTAGGATAGATTTAGTTTTAATCTTATACATAACAATTAGGTAATGTTGTATAACATTACAACAAAATCTATCCTGACTGGTCACTTTTTAGGTATATAGTAATGTATAAAATTACAACCAAATTTATCCTAACTGGACTTTAAAGGTATTGTTAAATATACTTGTACGTAGTATGTATATGCTATTAAAACATATTAAAAAACAACTTTCCGACACAAAAGAAAAAAATATAAATGAAAGTGGGGTAATTATTAAGATTGGCGTAATTTTTATTTTCCTGATCAATTTGACCTTGCTGAACACTAATCTGAAGTTTTTTTTTACTGCAAACACATATTTACATTTTTAAAAATAATCTACTTTTACCTGATTTTACCTACTTATAGAATGACCTGACTTTGGTGCTTACTAACGCTCCAATCAGCGAAATATTTTTTTTCCTGATAGATTCGACCTTGCTGAACACGAATCTAAAGTTATTTTTATCGGCAAACATATATTAAACTAAGAAAACCAGGTCAGGTTAGGTTGATATATATTTTTTTAATGTGTTTGCAGTAAAAAAAAACTTCAGATTTGTGTTCAGTAAGGTCAAATTGATCAGGAAAAACATTTTCGCCGATTGGAGAGGTAGTTGCTGATCTTAATAATTACCCATAGCCTTAGGGCATGTTTAGGAATATTCCAGACTAATATTTACCTGGATTTGCGAATCTAAACATTTACCAAATATCACTATGTTTAAATAAGTTGTGCTATTATTCATGTGATATTAATCAGTTGTTCTCATTCAACTATTATTATGTTTTTCTTATTGAAAAAGATTAGAGTTTAGTTTACTTCTTGTATGTATTTCTACTTAATAAAATAATGGTAATTTCTAATGTGTGTGCTAATTACAATAGTAAAGTTACTACACTTTTTGGCGATGAGATAAACACAAAGTTGTAATGACTTTATATACGTTCTCAAACAATCTCAATTTAAATTGTTTTTAATCTTTAAAAGCTTTCTTAAATTACATAAATAACCTTACTAGCATAGTTCGAAATGGATGCAGAACAGTTCAAAGACTAGACAAAATGGTTGCTAGTAGACTTGAATAGACGAGTAAGTTTAAGATATTCATAAATCATGTGTAGTTTAAATACATATGCAAATCAATAAAAATAGTTTAATAAATTTATTTATAAGTTTACTACTATATCAAAAACAATTGCAGTCGTAATTTCAATTAACTGCTATATGTATAAAATTAATCACAAAAGTTCAGATTGTTTTTACAAAAGTACTACTTTTTAAATGTTTTCAATTAGCATGTATTTGTAGTTGATTTAATCTAGTACTTTGAATAATTAATAGATAGAAGGTTTCAGGATTATGAGAAATAATGATGATAAATAGTTTGGTAATACTGGACGGTCACTACACTACCTAGAATTATGTTTTTTGTAATTACATATGTTATTTTTTTAAAAAAATTATAAGAAAAAGAGATTGAGCATAAAAAATTAAAATCCAATAACCACAATAAAATTTATTATTTATTTACTACAACACATACATTTCAGTTACAAGGTAACTTCAGGATATTTATGGAAATGATTACTTTGAAACGAAAATGTACATCAAGTGTTACAATAAACAAATTAACAGGTTATTTATTGTGCTAATTGCGTTTTAATTTTTTGTGTTTAGTCAATTTATTTTTCACACTTGATCAGGAGAAAAATGACGAATGAAGAGATTTTAAATATAGCAAACCATAGTGTTTTAAAAAATAAACTGTACTTGGAAAAATATAAATCTAACCTCAGTATACAAACTTATGTATAAGAACATTAACAAAAAAAAATTTTTTTTAACAGATCATGAATTTATACTATATTAATTTACTTAAAATCTAGGAACAAAGTATCTGGTTGTAATAGGTTTTGTTGTAAAAGAAAGATTTTGAAATTTTGTTGTTGTTCATGACAAGTTGGTTGCTAATCACTTATTACAATGTCCACAACCAACTACTCAGAGGAACTAGAAACAATAATATATTTAGCTCACATAAACAGATATGACCAATATTTAATATACTATACAGAAAAATACTCAACAAGAATAATAACAAACAAATTCATCATCCTCACGTAAATAAACAAACTCTCAAATAAAATAGCACATCAGTTCAAGAAAGCAGGATATATTGCAGCTTACAGAACAACAAATAAAAGCCAACTGACTATTAGACACAACATAAACAACACAATAACCCAGAAATATACCAACTAAAATGCACTGACTCCAATAAGTTCTATATAGGACAAAGAGATATTTCAATGAAAGATATAAAGAACACATTAATACACTGCACACTTCTAGTGAATCAACCTTTGCAAATCACCTCATGGACACTAACCACTCACGCAATAGTATGAAAAATAACATGAACATCCTCCACACATGCAACAAAGGCCACAAATTGAACACATTAGACCAATATGAAATATACAAAAATAGCAAAACAAAAAATGACATTTTACATGAAAAAACACAACACAGATCACATTACTTCTAACTTTCAAAAATTGGAACCGAAAAGTACAACTACAGCAATCCTAGCAGCAAAAACATGATGCTGAAGAAGTCGTAAGGCAAAAACATTACCTTCAAGTATAAGTTAACAATGTAACAACTTATATTGATAGAATGTCTGTAAAGTAGTTTCAAATTGTATAAGAAAAGAAAGAAATATGAAGTACCCTATGTAAAATAATCTTATTACAGTTTTGCTATTACTTGCAACCAGACTTTTTGTTAACTAAAGGTTGTTAAATTGTTACTTACACTTAGAAGAAACGTTTTTGTCGACGAGGCTGAAGAAGTCGTAAAATAATCAATAAGAACAATGAACAAGTTATCTCGATTTGGCAACAAGAAACTTGTACGTATGTTGAGGCAATGTGACTAGGATACATAATCTATCTAGACTTTATTATCTAAACCAAACTGTGTGTATTGTATATTCAAACTCATTGTAACTAGATTTGTATAGGTATATTTTTAAATATACCTTCATAGTAATGTGGTATTTGATAGTGCAGTAATTTTCTGGTAAGTTTTAACCACTATTTATGGTTTGTATCATTGACAATCACTTTCTTCTTCTTTAGAAAATATTTTGAGTAAAAAAAAATCAAAGATAGTGGAGTGTCAAGTATTACCAACAGTTTATGTTTAATAATACATTTTTACAAATTTCTGTCTAAATACTACATCACATGAGTGTATTTGATACACTTTAAATTTTTTAATATTCTTCCAAAAACTGCTTTTAAAAATCCAAAATATGTTCCGTTTGATTTGCATTATAATTAACTATATCTATGCAAAATTTTATGATGGGATACCAATGGGTTCTCATTTGAAAAAAAATATTTTGCTGCCAGAGTATTTTGTGCCGACTATAAGGCTAGTGTCATAGGAATTTAAATCAAACCTCAATATATAGATAATAATTTTCCTGCTTCCTGATTTGACCTTTTTTTGTGTTATTATAAATTATACACTAGTTACCTAGGACTATAGCTGGTTAAATTATGTTCCCAACTTAATATGAAATAGCATTGAACTAAAGTAAACTGTAAATTTTTCAACAGATTATAGCCGGATTATTAAAATTAATTAATCTTGATGAAATGATCTTAATTAATCTTAAAATGATGAGATTCAATCTTATCACTGGACTATCACCCAAGTTACCATTAATCCCTTCATTATTTATCACAAATGGGAGGTAAAATTGAAAAATCTGCAGCATGTTGTTCTCAGATTGTTTGGAGCATAACACTGTTGCCTTTTAAATTTTCCAAAAAAAACTTCTAGAAATCTTGAAGCAAACTATTTTTTTTTAATCTTGAAAAGATCACCTATTTCTCTGATGGTAATAGAACAGAAAAGAAATATAAGAAAAAAAACTTTTATTAATTTGTTAGCATTAACAAGACTTCAGAATAAAAGCTGAGTGTCAGCTTTACGCTACATCTCTTAACAAGAGTGATTGTGAAGGTCTTGGTGAAACTGTAAAACAACTAGCAGCTAAAAGCCAGCCTACCAAGACCATATGATCATCAAATTTTAAAATCAAAAGTAACTTTATGATTTTTTACTGACAATATAAGCAGCATTGACTGCGTGTTGTGTAAAACACAAAATTATGAAAAAGTTTTAAGATTTTTGTCCCTTGGCTTAATGACTCCAAAGAAATTGTAGGGAGTCAGAAGTTTCATTCATTTGTACTAGTGTTGGGGAGCCAAGTTATTGTTAAACCATATTATTTAAGTCAAGATGAATCCCTTAAATGTGTGACATCAGTGTATCAAATAACACCAACTGAGTTAGAGATTATCATACGACTTAGTGATAGTAACATACGACAACTCTTCATGGCTTGGATGCATTGGAGAAAAAGAACAAAATGTATAGAATCAACTTTTTGCATTTTAAAGGTCCAGCTCGTTCTTTCTTCTATCCAGAACCAAGGGATATTTTAGCAGTGCCAGGATGGATACATTCTACTGCAAAAGGTGGATTCATCAACAGCAATGGGAAGAACGTATACCTTTAGCGACAAAGAAATTAAAATATCTTTTCAAGACTTGCAGTTTTTGTATTGTATATCTTGAGGTTTTTGTACAAATTACACTTTTTTCTATTAACTTTGAAAAAAACCATCACTTACTGATTTATTGAGCAGACGTGTTTTGCACTAGGTCATCACATTATTCTATGCTGTGAATTACTGGCAAGACTGTTGCTTAGGTGTGTTGTGTTGGTGTGAGGCTGTGGTGTGTTATTGTTCATAGAGTAGTTGTTAATTATGTGCTCAAATCTAGTATTTGATTGTGAGTGTGTTTTGTCAATTAGAATGTTGTTCAGAATTGTTCTGAACAATGAAGACAAAATAAAGGAACTAAACACAATAAAACACACAGCCTTTAGAAACGGATACAAACACACCTTGATAGACAACATGATGTCAAAAAACAACGAACACATAACACAACAAAAACAATAACACAAACACAAAAGTACATAAACACTTTTATATCACGACCACACACCACAAAAAATAGCTCATTTCGCAAACCTAAATACAAAGTAGCATTTACAACATCCAACACACTTTAAAAAAACACCTACACAGTTCAAAAATACACCAGGATAAACACGACAGGGCAGGTATATACAAGATTACATAGCATAAACAGGAAGAAATTTACCACAAGATACAACGAACAACGAACATGTAAAACAGACAAGAAAGACAACCAAAATCAAATTTTGCCATACACATATAAAACATACTACTCTCTCGGACTGACATAGACACCAATCTAAAACTCCTACACCTCATAAAAAAAACAACAAACTTAATACAGTAGAAAACTATGAGATACATAAACACCATAAATACTATCCACAACACATTCTAAATGACAAAACACACTTACAATCAAATACTATATTTGAGCACATAATTAACAACTACTCTATGAACAATAACGCAACACTAAACAGAAATACACCACAGACTCACACCAATACAACACGCCTGAGCAACAGTCTTGTTAGTAATTTACAGCATTGAACAATGCCTTGTCCAAGCGCGAAAAGCATCTGCTGAATAAATCAGTAAGTAGTGGTTTTTTTGACAAGTTAATACAAAAAGTGTAATCTTTTCAAACTTTGGAAAAATATCTTAACAGATTATAAAGAACATTTATATTTTGTTATTCTCTTAAAATAATTGTTTTTTATTCAACTCGGGGCTGGGCCCCAAAACCCGCCCAAGCCTTCATGACAGCCAACCTCTAGCGAGCTGCCACCATCTAACATGTGGATGTGGTTAGTACTAATGCACATGAAGGATTCAGGATGATTGTCCATGTTTCAAGCTGATAAGCTCTTTCCTTGGAAAATCAGTAGATAGTGAAGTGAAATGGTACGGTAAGTGTCGTGTGAGAGCAAAACCACCAAATTGCTTGATTAAGATAGTAACTCAGTAAGAACCCCGTACCTGTTATACAAAACATTAGTAAAAACATACACAAAACTCACAAATTATTCATTTATTTACTCATACGCGTTTCAGTGACAGTCGTCATTATCAGTGAGTGTTACCACTACAAATTCTAACTTACAACTAGGGTGAAAGTAAGGTTACACTTCTGTATTAAAACATCGGTAGGTCACACCTAGGCAGTGTGTACTCTGATGAAATATTTTTTTAAAAATAAGAGCCCAATGGTCCCCATTTTGAAATTTTGCATAGATGTAGTCAGTTATAATGCAAATAACATTAATTTTTTTTAAAAAAATTGAAAAGGATGCATTTTGGGGTTTTTAAAAACAATTTTTGGCAGTTTGTTAAAAAAATTTAAATGTATCAAATACACTAATGTGACATAACAAATAAAGAGCATTTAAAATGTAAAAAATTGGCACAAATTTCAGCTCTCTATGAGCTATAGGTTTTTAGTTACACAGTTTTAAAGATTTCGAAACTCGCAAAAAAACGTAAATTTTTGGTTTTTTTAAAGCTTGTAACACAAAAACTAAAAGTTAGAAAAATATAAAATTTTATAATTAAGCTACTCTTGGCTGGTACAACTTGTATTCAAACAAATCTAAAAAATCAAGTTTCAGACCATTGGTTGATTTGGCATGGGGTGACCCAAAATTATGCATTTTTAATTAAAATACACTGCATTATAAAATTTTGAAAATCAGAATTTATACTTACAATGTATGAAGACTCCTATTTTGGGAAACGTCCCCTACTTTCAACTCTGCTCTTGCTATAACTGCACTTATGGCAATTTTTACTGTTAGTAAATAAATTTTTTTCAAAATATGAGTATATGATCATAAGCTTAAGTTCAAAATGAAACGAATTATGTACTTTAAACTGTTGTAAATTCTATCATATTTGTTATAGGAGTCATTAAAAGGTGTTTCAAATGCAGATCTCGAGGAGATTTAGGCAGTTGTAAAGATCCATTTGGATATAACAATGCAAGTGCTCTAGAAGAAATACATGGTATTGAAGCTATTCCTTGTGCGTCTGGATGGTGTGGAAAAGTTTTAGAGGGGGGTGCCAATACTTTTAAAGATGAAGGTAAGCGATATTTGTGTTTTATAATGTTCAGAGTAGAAATTGACAGTTACTTTAGTTTACACAGTTTAATGTGTTTGTACATTTAGGTTATGTTCATATTTTTTTTCAAGTTGGAGGACTGTTTATGGTTTATGTCTGACATCGGTTTTGTACTGTATTTCTGATAAGTCAAGTCTTGTAACAACAAAGAAGAGTACAGTACTGATTTGTTTTGAAAATGGGCCAGTTAATAGAACGTTCCAAATGATAGAATCCCGTATAAAAGAGCTTCTACTGTAATTGGTTAGATATATTAGCCTGGTTAAATATATTAGCCAGGTCGTATCGACAATGGTGGTCCAATATAAAGCCTTTTCCACACTGGAGGCTTGGATCCAATGTGACTGGTAATATAAATTAAAAAATTAACTCCTAGTAACAGCCTAATATGGATTTCATTATATTTGTTACCTATAACTACACACGATTAATAGACACTGTCCTGCTGAAATAAGCAGAGTTCGGCAGGATCGTATAGAGTCTAGTTAATAATTTTTGCTCAAGATTTTGGATTTGACTGTCAATTTCTCTGTCCTTATCTTGGACTCAGATTTACTGTTGGATACAAGAAACAAAACCTTATTACAATTTTATTTACAAATATATATATATATATATATATATATATATATATATATATATATTTATTTTTTTATTTATTTGTGACATATTTAACGTTTTTCATTACTATTCCACTGCACTGACTTTATAAAGTTTATATATATATATTGGAACAACTTGTAACTTATCTCCTGTGAAGTGCTGTGCTCTATAGTAGCTATCAGAACTAGCTCTAATATTTGCATATAACTTTCAAAACTGATTATATTTCTTTTACAAAAAAATAATGTAGATGCCATCTTGTTCAAAGGCAGTAAGAAAGAAGTGGTTTTTTGCAAAGTGTGATTAATTAGTAATTTTTTAATAAATTGTTATGAAACTGAAAGTTTAACCCTACATTTTAGTTGTAACATATTTGTTTAAAATCACTATACATTATTTTATTTTAAATTTAAATTAAAAATATTTAGTATTTCTTATCTGAATTTTAGAATATGGCAAAGCAACAGAAAGAATGTGCCTTCAAAGAGGACCAAGTGATGATGAAGAACGTTGTGCTCCAACAGTTCTGTCGTATACTAAAGTTATGATGTGTTTTTGTCAAGGAGATCTGTGTAATAGTGCGACAATTTCAACTTTAACATTAGCAAATTTTATTCTTGCTTTGGTCATTTCTCACTGGTTTAGATAAATTTAGTGTTATAAATTAGGATGAAATATTACAGATGTGATAATGAATTTGAATGCTGTTTCTAAGAATGTGGGATTAACAAGTATAATACTTTTTATTATTACATTCATGTTACAGAAATCAGAAAATAGGAGAAACTGAATTAGTTATTATTATCGGTTATATTATAAATTAATACTCTTTAGTATAGTCCATGTTTTTGTGTTCATTTAGTTAAAGCCTTTAAATAATTAATGAAATTTAATTTATTTATGCTATAATTTGGCTGAAAATTTTATCACACAAAAATTAACTTAAAGGAATATAGTTGTTTTTTCCAAGTTAAATGCATGATATTTTTAATGTTAATACCTTCTTCTTCTAAGGTAAATGAAACCTCTGATAAAAATCAATTAATATCAGTTATTTTTGTAAAAATATCTTCTTAAGGTGATTGCTTTGCAATTAAAATTTATATAAGGGTTTGAATAAAAAGTTTTATTTGTCGTTAAGGGGTTCTATCATTTAAATTTAAAAAAATTACACCACAGTTGCTTTAAGTTGTTATATCACATTCCGTCCATTCAATTAGAACATTTAAAATTAAATTTTGAATAAAAATCGATTGAAATGATATGTTTTTATTACAAAAAAGTTATTGAAAGCTGTCCTACATTCAAAGTTTTTTTTGTTGTTGTTGAAATTGTTTTTTACTTGCATTTCTCCTCTTCAAACTCCAACATTTATGTTTATTATTTCTGTGTTACCAGTATCAAAGTTTGGCATATAGAGGCTTCACTTTGATAAGTCAATGATGTCTTAGAGAATCTAAAAGTTGACATCTCCTTATAATGGAGATTTGAAAGGCAGGGCGTAAGCTGAGACGCATGCGGTACAGCGCACGCAACGTTACACACGGCAGAAAACTGTGCTACCATATTTTCTAACGACGCCGCGTAAGCTGAGGCGCATGCGTGTTTGTGTCTGGGCCAGCATGTTACAGTTTGTAGCACTGACAGATTTGACGACACATGCCATGCAACTAAGGATCCAAGATGTCGTTAAATGACAGTTTGGTTCAGCTGGTAATGGACAAACACTCAACAGTAGTTCACATATTGTACCTAAATCTTGTATTTTTAAAATCTTTAATGCCATACTTGTTTTGACAATTAATTTGTCTTATTCATTAATGGACAAACACTCAACAGTAGTTTACATGTTGTACTTAACTCTCATATTTTTAAAATCTCTAATGCCACACATGTTTCAACATATATGGTCGATATAGTCAGTAATAGACAAATACAGAACTGTAGTTTACATGTTGTACTTAACCCTCATATTTTTAAAATCTCTAATAACTCGGTGCGAGTTACATGTGCTATACGATGTGAATCATGAAGGTTATAGCAAAAAAACGCATAAAGACTTTTTGTGGGCCAACATAGCCATGTGTGTGTTTTGTTTTTTCATATATTCACTATGCCACAGAACCAATTCTTTAATTTCCATATCGAAATCAAATCAGTTGGTATCGGTATCTTCCATTTTCAATGCAAAAATGGCATGCGTTGATAAAAAAAAAGTATGTTGCATGCGCTGCACCTTAAAACATGGCTTGCGTGTGCTGCGCCGCATGCGTCTCAGCTTACGCCCTGCCAAACTGTCAGGAATTCAGCTAATAATATTTGTAAAAGGGGTGTAACATTTGTTTCTAGTGTTTAGATGGGTTTATGAGACCTCAATACTCCCCTCACATTTTTCACATTGGTGAACTCTACTCAGTCAGAAAAAAAGTCTCAGTGTAGAACTGGTCATTTTTCCAATAATAGATTTGCTACCCTTCCTGGACATTCCCAACTTTGTAAACAAAAATTCCCTGTGGATTCTCTTGCATATATTTCAATTATGAACAAACCTTTGCATTTTCAAACCAAACACCAATTCTTTATACTTATTCATTTGATTTAAAAGTTGGTTGAGACTGTTATTCTTCCATGTTACATTTAATTTAACTGGCCGAATGGGTTTGGTAGGGATCAATATCTGGGCATAATAAAGTGTCCATAAATGATAACAAAAGTTGATTTTGTTCGTGTAGAATTTTCCAATCCTTTGCCTCCAATAAGCAAGAAGGTATCTCAGCTACCCTGGCTTGTTCTCTGCCAATATTAGTGGTGTAATATCTTCACATAAACCTTAACAGGTATAGATTCTGTCTGGGAGTTTGTATATACTTGATAAAAATTCAATAACAAAAAAATATCATAAAATGATCTGACTGAAAAAGTGTTTGCTAGGTTGTTGTATAATGATTACATATAATGTGTAATGTTTAGTTCCACCTACTGTTTGCAGTTATAATACTAACAAATTACTTCTAGATTTATTCACTATGCTTTTGTAATACTGTTGACACTTTCAAAGAGTGTGTTAAAACAACTGATTAGCAAGCTAGTCCCATACTAGCTTCAACCACGTGAGGAGTAATCATTGTCATGTCCTATCTAAACAAGGACATTAAAATCCAAATGCTATTTTTATATTGCTTTAATTTCATTTTTTGAATGCTCAATTTTACATTAATGTAATTATGATCATTTAAATTACTCTTTAGTAGGTAATATTGTATATTGATTTTATGGGTTTATACATTTTTTAAATATTGGCTATTAAAAAAATGAAAATTTAATAAAAGGTTTTACTAAAAATATCCATATGCTATTTATGTATATTGTTTGAGTTGAAGGAAAAATAAATTCCGATGAAGGATATTATTGTGCAAACAAATTTTGGATAGAAAATAAATTACTAATATCCCTTGAAATTCTTGCACCACCATTGAATAGTGTTATGGTGGTGCATTTTTACATTCATATTATTAGATGATTGTTGGTACAATAATTATTTTAATTAAATATTACTTGATGAAATGATTTTTTTAATGGTGTTAAGATATTACTTGTACATGTTATAATGGTTTGACTGTCTGTATTTAATGAGCAATATTTTCTTTACCTATACATAAAGTATGTATGGCAGCTTTTTAAGCTAATAGAATGTAATTAGGGCAATATTATTTCAAGAAATTGTTAAAGCATGTAGATTCAAATTTTATAATACAGGGTAACAGTTTAGATAAAAATTATTTTAAATACTAAAAGTATAAAATTGGTTGAAATCTTTTATTTCTTTGTAAACTTAGATAAATTTAAATAGTTGATTGTTTTTTCTTCAAGTGTTTGATAAAAGTAATGAATGCACAAACACGAAATTGGTATTAATAAGTTTTTTAAGGAGTATTTTCACATTAAATACTTTAATTTACCTTTTATGTTATTTATAATTTCATTAGATACTCGTATATAAAAAGTTTTCCAAAGAACATCTTTTAAAATATGTCTCAAAGAAAGTAAAAGTGTAACCAATATTGAGCTATTTGTTGTGAAAGAGAGGAGGGATTGAAAAATGTGATCAATTCATTAATGTAATTAATAAATGTGTTCACTTTCTTATTAATTACAGAGTGTAAAACGACCTATTTTATTGGTAGTTTACCATATTGTGCTAGAAATATTTTAGCTTTGTTAAATATATTTATACATTTATTGTAAATAAAATATTTGTTTTTTATATATTTTTTTATTGAATTAGATTTGTAGCTTAAACATTTTATTCAATAAATTATGTATCCAGGCATGTGCAAGCCGTCAACTACTACTATTTTAAATGATTTATGAATACTAATACTGATATTTTACACTTACAGCTACTTCAGTCTTTCTTAGTTGATAAAGTTCGATGTTTTAACCATATTCCAAAGTTAAAATATAAAGATAATTGCATTACAATCTCAGAACATTATGCAACAGAAAGCCTGAAATATCACTGTTAGTATTATTTACTAATTATTGTTATTGTTTAAATGAAATAATTTTAATTTCCTTATATAAAAACCTCTAATTTAGCTCATAAAATTTATGATGGGCAGATTCCGATTACAGGGATCACCACTTCTAATGGTATCGAGTAATTTTCGATACTTTATTCTCTATTGATTAAAGTGACGATTCTAATTCTTGTTTTTTGTGTTAAAATAAGTATGTGGTGTAAATTATTGCAAAAATAATTAATTATCGACTTGAAATGCCTTATTTATTGATTAGTTACTTTGAATGAATTAAACGATTGAAGCAAATGCTGATTTAAAATAACAAAATTATTATTATTTAACAAAGTTATTATATCTTGTTACAAAAAAATGATTAGAAGCATTTGTGGTCCGTTTGTTTGTCACAGCTCGACTCGCTCTGATGTCTCTCACTCTTACTAGGATGGGCTTGGCTCTTTCTCTCTCCATGTCTCTGGTCGCCACCGCTTTATAGATGACAAAACAAAACACAGATAAAATGTAGTTCCAATTTCTCCAGTAAACAAACTGAAATGCCTATTACTGAAGTTATATTGTAATTGTGAACTGAAGTTCATATTTGTAACTAAGTAAATCATTATTTTTATCCAATATGTTTGTCATGCTTTCAGAAATTCCTATTCATAAATCAAGGTTGAACTTTTTGTGTAGCCTATTACATTAAAACAGAACTTTTAAAAGACTTTATCATATGACCCAGATGTTAACTAAATTCATTACTAGAGAATATCATGTTGGCCTTACAACATAACTTAAAAGAATTGAGAATCAACTTAAGAATCCAGAATCAGAAGAAAATTTTAGAATCGAGGTAGGAATCGAATATTCTAGGTATCAGCCCATCCTTAATTAATACACAAAATATATTATTTTCAAGATAATCTGACAAAACCTAGAGCAATTTTAGTAATACGACTTTGGATTCTTGTAACCCCTACAGCAAATCATATATAAAGGCTATTATTTCTTCTATAGAAAAAAAAGTTAGTTTTTTAATGTGGTTTTTTTAGTACAGTATTATTGAATTGATTTAATTTGGAGTGTTAATCAATTTAAGTTTTATAAATTTGACTTTCTATTTTTTAAATTCCTTCTATTAGCTCACACTCTCCTGATATATATATATATATATATATATATATATATATATATATATATATATATATATATATATATATATATATCTTGTACAAATTTTCAATCATTAATAAAATACATTTTTTCAACCTATAATGTATGACAATTGATATTAATACAGTTTTTAAAATATTTATTCAAAAATTCGAACTGAGTATCTTCATCTCCAAAGTCTAGCCTTTTCTTCTGAGTAACGTACCCATAGCTAGAAATGTATTTCTCAAAGAAGTATTATGAATTTGTTTTCACACCCTCTGGTTGTCATCAAAACCTCCATTGTAGAACCTTAAATTGTTGCCATGGTTGCCACACAATATCATAAAAGATTAAAAATGAATGAAAAATAAACAAACTGGTTTAACGGTATCGAACCTTGCTTCCCAAACAGACAATGGGAAATGAAATTGAAAAGAAACTACAAGCGACAAAAAAAACGTATAAATAGTAACAAACAAAAATAATAGTCTAACACCATAAATTCTTACTTACTTACTTCTTACTTCTTGCTGCGGACGTCCAGGGTCATGTGACTCCGATGGTCCGATGTCCATAATAAGTTGCTGCAGCCAAGGTCCAAAACTGTTTATTGATCAGTATTGTTTTGATGTTTCCCTGGCTTCCCAGCGCAGACAGCAGAGCTGCTCTTGATGAAATTGGTGAGGAGCATCGAAGGAGGATATAGTCTAGAGTCTCCTCCTCTTCTCTGCAGTTAGGGCAGAGTGGAGATTCACTCAGATTAAATCTGAAGAGATAGGTCTCAGTCACAATGTGTCCGATTCTTGCTCATGCTGCAAAGACGGCTGTAAATCTGGGAACCCCTTGATACATTTCTAAATCATTTGGTTCTTTTTGAATCTCATAGAGGTTTCTACTTTGGTTTCTTCTCTCCAACGGTGGATCCATTTTCTTCTAACTGATGTTTTCACAGCACTCAGGTATTTCTTTAGAGAGTACTGTGGTAAGAAGACTGGGCCCATTTCCGCTGCTTGTTTGGCGATTGTATCTGCTTTTTCATTACCGTCGATGCCGCAGTGTGAGGGGATCCACTGGAGCTGTATTTGTTTGTCATCTTTGCTGAGAGTGTTGAGTAAATTTATTATCTCTTCTAGTCTGAATGAGTAGCTTCCTGGTTTCCGGTTCTCTATTATGGTCAAGGCGCTCTTGGAGTCAGTGAGTATACAGAACTTGTCCAACACCATAAATAGAAAAGAAAATAAAAAATCCCAAGAAAATTCTCTTTCTATTTTGCCATCTAATATTGTTATTGTGACATGTATATACATAAAGGAAATTAAAATAATTTTTTTTTACTCAAGTATGAATTGACGTTTTAAAAAAAAAATTATATTACTTGTTTTTAATTAAATTACATTTAATTAATAAATGTTAATGTATAGTTCTTAATGACAAGGTTGAGCTTGTATTTTTAGATGGTATTGAAATAAAATAAATGTGTTCACTAAATAATAAGAAAGTTTGATAAGGTAATATATAATATGTTAAAATTAAGTTTTTATAGTTTTATAATACTCATATTACTATTATACGATGCAATAAAAATTATTTTTACTATTTTTATGTAGAGTGTTATACTTTGTGTTTGTATTTAAAAAACCTTAAAGATTGAATATAAACTCTTAACAAAATTCAATCAAATATCACTCCAAGAGATATAAAAATAGAGAAATAACAAAGAATTACATACATGATGTTTTCTTTTTGTTGTTCTTTAAAGTGACATTTAATGTTATTGTTCTTTTACAGTAAAATGATATTTTGTCCAATGTTAAATTAGTTAAAATAAAAAATTACATAACAAATTGAAAATAAGTTTGCCATTAGTAGTTGTCAGCTTTGAATACAGAAAACTCTAACCATGCCCCTTCATTTAGATTCCTTATTTGTTGACGTATAATCATACTTGGATATGTTAGTAAAAAAAGTAACTGATTGAAAATTAAATTTACTTTTTCATTTTAAAAAATCAACATTTTGAAAATTGTGGTAAATTTAAAACATAATTAAACTGCTAATTATTTATTTCGAACAAACTGTGGTTAATAACACTGAAAAACATCTAACCACAAATATTTTAATTTTAACCTACTATTAGAGTCTTGAATTTTGTAGTCCATTATGTTCGGTGAATCTTAATTAATTACTTTAACATTAGTTTATGACTATCCGAACTTTAAATTTTGTAAAAACTTGCTGAGACAAATGTTTTCGATCGCTATGTGGCGATCATCAATGTCTTCTGCTTGGAGATGTCGGGTCAAGCGGTAACGGTTTTAAAGGCAGGTTTTCGATAGTATCAAAGAGTATGTGTGATTTGTATTGTGTTTGTTTGTTTAATATGTTTGCACTTTGTGTGTCTGTAAATTTCATAGTGTTCTATTGTGTTGAGATGTGGTCCTTACATACATCTTGAATTACCAGCCAACCTCTTCATGGCCGGATTCTCTTTCTTTTCCCTGGAGGAATTCACCCTAGTACCTTTTGGAGCCTTCTGTTTTCTGGTATTCTCTTAACGTGTCCGAACCTTGCCAATTGTTTTCTCTCCATCTCCTCTCTTACACTTTTATCCATTTCCATTTTGTTAAACATTTGATCATTTAGGTCTCAATTTACCACGACTTCGATTGTCCATTTCCATTGTCATTAATTTGTTATTATTAGCTTTGGTAACATCCCATTCCTCAGAACCACATATCACGATCTGATCATCCGCAAAGAATAGTGCAAAGTTCTCCCACACTTCCTCATGGAGCATTTTCTACTCCATTTCTCTAAGGCCCGGTTCAGATATTGTTGTTGGTTCCAAACAACAAATTTCCCTGTTTAGTTTTAAATAAATCCCAATATTTGTCTATTATTCACATATATCTATAGTCCTAATAAATGTTATTCCAAAATTCAATCAACTGAAAATTAGCATCTGACTTCATTCAGCTTTTTATTAAATGCAGCTGGTCTTGTCAGACTATACCCCCCCCCCCCCTTTTCACTCGTTCTCACTATTAAATTATCCAGACATTTTTACTTGGATCCCAAAAACTTTGTTACATAATAAAATATCTTTTTCATGTTCCTTTGTCTATTGCCTGTAATAGTGTCTGTTATATAAGAAATAAAACTACTTATGGTTGAATATTCGCCTTATGATTTAATTTTTAATCTGTTTCTTCATCAAATTATCCGAATATGTTCCGCAGCTATACAATTGAACGGTCTAATCCCCTTACATATCTTAATTTACAAGCTCCAAGAAAATCAACAGGACTAATTTTTTAAAGTGAAATTTTCTATATAATATCACAACTTTCACAAACTTATAATAAAGTAAATTTTCAAACACTGAGAGAAAACATTCTCTATTGCATTAAGCAATTACTATCAGCATTACTCAAGAACAATATAGACTACAAAATCTACAATTTTTGTTTTCATGAGTTTATTTTTTAATAATTTCTTAGTCATTAGTATTATTTATGTAGTATTAAATTTAGAGAAACTGCCTCCAAATAATTTGTTCATTAACTATAACCTTGTTCTTTTCACCAAGAACAAAGTCCACAATTAATACTTAATGGATATTAAAGGGGAAATACATTCGGATAGGATTAAGTAAGGATATAAAATATTTCTGGTACTGCAAGTACTGAGTAAAATATTGCTTGGTTTTTAATGTTTAAAAAAAAAAATTAATAAATGGTTTTGAATCTCATCAAATGTTATCTTTAGCGTTTTTTTGCCATCCTAAATAACACACAATAACAAACCATAGCTACAAACATAATTCAAAATATACAGAAAGTCCAGCACCGACAGAGTTATACACAACACTCCCACCCTATACAACACAAACGTTCTACCTTCCACTCCATGATAAACAGACTAATCAACATATCCATGAACAATGAAGACAAAATAAACGAACTATACAATAAAATACAAAGTCCATGGAATCAGATTCAAACACGCCCTGATAGACAACATGCGCAATAACAACACAGATATAACACAACGAAACCAACAATAACACAGACACAAAAATATATAACATTAACATATGGAAAACAATTGATTCCTCGTCCTCAAACTTAAATACAAAGTAGCATTTAAAACATCCAACACAAGTAAAAAACACCTACATACTACAAATACCAGAACAAACAAGACAGGGCAGGAGTATACAAGATCATATGCACCGACAGGCCCAGCTATTACTTGGGACAAACAGGGAGAAACTTTACCACACTATACAAGGAACACATAAATAACATTAAAACACACAACCGAAATCAAACTTCACCATACTCATACAGAACACACTACACACATACACCAATATAGACACTTATCTAAAAATCCTTCACTACATATAAAAAGCAACAAACTAAACACAACAGATTCTAAACAACAAAACACATTCACAACAAAATGCTATATTGGAATACAAAATTAACAACTACTCTATGAACAGTAAAACACCACAGACTCACGTCAGTACAACACAGTTTGTCCGTGACTCACAACATTGAACAATGCAGTGACCTAGTGTAAAACGAATCTGCTGAAAAATATATTTGTTTTTTCCAAGGGATACCAAAAATAATAATCTATAATTAAAAATCCTAAAGATTTACAACACAAAACATACAAATTTTATCTTTAGCATTTCTAATGAAGTTATACAATTTGGGAACAAAACCTCAAAACTTAGTTTTTGAGGCCCCAATAAATTTTTTTAGGCCTCTTTACCTTGAAATTTTGAACTTATTATTTTTATTAAATCTTGCTTTATTCTTAATTCTGCTAAAAAAAACAAATGTCAATACAAAACCTTTCATAAAAAGTAAGACGATAGCAAATCCTTTGTGATAATGAGACTGTTTCATCCAAGTACTTGTACAGTTATCAAGTTCTTTCTGTTTATCAAGTAGTATTACGAATGTATAAGTAGTTAAACTGTTGTATAAAAACCTAAAATATTAATTTTTAATACCACTCAGTTAATGTATACAATTCTTTTGATATAATTCGGTACTTGTAGAATTAATTTTTTTTATTACAAGGGCCATTGAAAAAGACAAAATGATAATATAATAAAACCGTTTATAGGAGGCATGTGATAATTTTTGAACTTTATGTTGGCATCACTGGGATCAGCTGAAAACAAATACCATTTTAAAACTCACATAAAAACTGCATTTATTGAATTGTCTATATTAATGAAACTATGTTGAGTAATATATATATATTACATTTAATAATATGTTTATGAATTTTTTTAATGTGTATTTTTAAACTAAAATTATCTTACATATATTTTTATAAAATAAACATGCCACACTATATATTATATAAAAGTACAACTCAAAACTACAACCCAAAGTACATCACAGATATCAATTTTTATCTACCTGTGTACACAAATAGACAAATATATGATCAGATAACACATTCAAGCACAGCACATGTGCACTCTAGCCTACAATCTTGTAAAAATTTACCAGTAATAAGTTGGTAAAAGTTGGCAAAATAAATATCCTGTTCAAGTGAAAATATATGAGGGGGATATGCCAACAAGATCTAGTGGGTAAATAAGAACTTTTATTATATCTATTCACATCAACCACATTTGAGACATGCTTTCGGTGCAGAATGGACACAACAAGCATCCACCTGGATTAAAACGTCAACTGTTTGAAACTCAAATTGATAACATTTAAGAATCGGTTATTCATGAAGATTTGTGAATAACATTAGAAAGTATAGTACAAACAGTTGGTAAAGTGTATAAGATTATCAGTAATAATAACCACAATTGCGGCAAAACCAGACCAAAATAGATCCTGAAAAAGTTAACACAATTCTCAAAGTATGTAAAGAGTTGAAAGAACAGTAATAAAAGGAAGGTAATCCTTTTCTAAACAAGCTCTAAAAGATAAAACATGGAAGTGCACAGACTCAACTGTTAAACAGAAATTCAGACCATCAGAAGGTGGAAATTGAAATTCTCAAACATCAGAAGGAAGTCACATTGGAATACTGAGGTGATATATTTTTTAATTATGTGGAACATCAGCACACAATAAACAGTATCAACTACTCGGACAAGCTCATGAATACAATTAAGCCAACATTGACACAAAAACATCACAGATTTGAATAAAAGGTGTGCTTTAACTACACAACAATGCTTGCCCTTCACACCATACACCTAACTCAAGGACCCATTAAAAAAATAGGTTGGAATATACTACCACATCCTCCATATTTGACTCTATCTGCTTAAAAAAACACTAACTCTGTTGGGAAGTTTATACTCATATGTTTTTCTTAATATAGTTACATCCTAAAAAATTATTGTTCATATTTGCCAGTTATTTTTGTACTCAAAATTTGTAAAGCAAGTTTTTACATTGTTTATATTATTGCAAGATGAATATTGTTCCATTTATCCCGTTATGTTTGGCCCAACTGTAAGAAGACCAGATATAGTGAATCCAGCAGCATATTTAATAAAATTGATTTTTCCACATTCTTTTATAATTATGTACATGCTACAATAGGCTATACAAAATACCTTCACCTGTTGTTCCTACACTGCAGTGGTATTATCTACACTGAAAGACTTGTTTGAACCTGGTATAAAGACATTCAATAATTTTGCATTGTATTGTTTGGTTTCTTTATTTTAAAGACTAAAGTAAGTTTTTCAAAAAAAATCAAAACAAGAAATTCACAAAACATAGTTTATATATAGAATGTTTTTTTTGTCACACATTATTATATATTTCTTAATGTTTGATATCTATATAATTTGATTTTTCCTTATTTTCAATAAAAATTCAATTGCATAATTAAATTTGATTTGTTTCTCTGAATTGAGATAACCTACATAGGCGAGAGCAATAGTAACTACAGGCAATTTGCCAGTGAAGTTTAAAGTTCAGTACATCCTTATTTTATAGTTTTTGTAAATATAAGAATTCTTTTATCTATCTAATAACAAATAATTCCCATCTTTATTCCTCTTCATTTTAATAATTTTAAAAGTAAAGATATTTTTTTGAAAATCTTACAAGTTAAAATCATTTTAAAAAACTTTTATACAACTGAATTTAATATTTTCTTTAGTTAAAAGGTACTTAACTGAGTGAATACGTAATGGCTTATTTGCTGATGCATTTCAAAATTGCATTCCTTTTACGAAGCTACCCCTTCTACTCCAGTAGAGGAGTAACTACGTAAAAGGAACGAATGTTTTGAAATGCATCAGCAAGTAAGCCATTACATATTCACTTAGTTAAGTACCTTTTAATTATAATTTAATTAGTGAATTCAAGATGATTACATCAAGCGACTTTAATTTTTTCATCTACATACATTAAATTCAAAGCTCTAGAACTCATGTTTGTATTCAGAGTTAGAGAGTTAAGGTCCTTAGAATGTCTGAGATCCTTGTTATACCACTATGAGACCTCTTAAGAAAAGCAATAACAAGATAAGTTATGAATAAGATATAACAATGGTAAAAACAATATAAAAAACAAAAAAGAGATAATTTTAGATTTTAATGAATCACTTAAACAATAGTTTATGTCTATTCGAACTTTAAATTTAGTAAATTTGTTAAAACTTACTGAGACAGAACGTTTTCAATCGCTATGTGCCGATCTTCATCAGTGTCTTCTGCTTGGAGATGTTGAGTCAAGCGGTGACAAAAACACAAAGTACAAACATATTAAACGAACAAACACAATACAAATCACACATACTCTTTGATACTATCGATAACCTACCTATAAAACCGTCACTGCTTGACCCAACATCTCCAAGCAGAAGACACTGATGAAGATCGGCACATAGGGATCGAAAACTTTCTGTCTCAGTAAGTTTTAACAAATTTACTAAATTTAAAGTTCGAATAGTCATAAACTATTGTTCAAGTGATTAATTAAGATTCACCGAACGTAATGGACTACTATATTCAAGAATATTTTAGAGTTGTTTTTATAGTACCAAGGCCTATCCAATAGAAGGAAAGATATACAATATGCTTCAAGTCAATGTGCTTGTCATACTTGTGCAAATCCTGACAGTAAACAGGCTAGAAGAAATAGTGATAAAAACTTCACAAGTTAAAAAAAACTAATCTTGAAGACCTACTTAATCTATGTCGATGACTCCTAAAAATAAAAGATTTGAATAATATTTTAAAAATACTACGTAAAATGAATAAAAAACCTATGATAATTTAAACCTTTACTAAAGCTTGCACTTGAATTGTTAAATATAATATGTTAAGGATTAATAGAATTAAAAGTTGTGAATTTTTTTGTCCATTATGCACAATTTTATCTTTTAAACCTTGCAGTTTTTGTTGTACACCTTAAGGTTTTTTTAACAGATATATTTATTCATATCATTTGGAAAAAAAACACTACTTACTGACATTTTTCAACAGATTTGTTTCACACCATTGTTCAATGCTGTGAATTACAGACAAGACTGTTGTACAGGTGTGTTGTATTATGAATCTGTGGTGTATTGACCTGTCATTGTTCATAGAGTAGTTGTTAATTATGTGTTAAAATATAGTATTTGGTTGTGAGTGAGTTTCGTCCTTTAGAACGTTTCGTAGATGGTTTGTGTGGTGTTTGGATATTTCATAGTTTTCTGTTGTCTTTAGTTTGTTGTTTTTTTTTTTTTTGATGAAATGAAGAACTTTCAGATTAGTCTCAATGTTGATGCATGCGCGTAGTGTATTCTGTATGTGAATATGTTAGATTTGGGTTTTGTTTTTCTTATATATGTTCCTTGTAACTGGCATGCACACACAGACACACACACATACATACAGACACACAATAATGGATATCAAGACATAGGTTATAATTTGCAAGTTGTATGAAATATTTTTGGTGAGAGCAAAACATTACTTTTTCTTTTATCCTAGTAAATATAATAAACATTGACTTTTTCATTTTCGCAGAATTTTATCATTTCTTTTTATTTTAATAAAAATTGATCAGTTACAAAAAATCTAAATGAAAGAATCATATAATTTACAGGAAAGGGAGTTCTTAATTTTAGGGTGGGGGGTAAAAAATTTTTTGGGATGCATGCCCAAGATTTTGAAAGGAGGATTGCCATTCCAGACCTAAATTACATATAAATATAATATACATAATAATACCAATTGTGAAACAAGCAATGTAATCTTTTTTCACTCATTACACTTTTGCTATTGTTTGCGACCAGACTTTTTGTTAATTAAAGGTTGTTAAATTGTTAACTTACACTTGGAGGAAACGTTTTCGTCTTACGACTTCTTCAGCCTCGTATTTTTGCTGCTGCTAGGAATGCTGCAGATGTGCTTCCTTGGTACTATTCTTTTGAAAGTAGGAAGTGATGTGATCGAAGAGTATGTGTGATCTGTGCCGTGTTTGTTCATTTAGGATGTCATTTTTATGTGTGTTGCTATGTCTATATATTTCATACTGTTCTAGTGTGTTTAACAAAAGCACACTGCACACTACTATTGAGTCCACCTTCGCATGAGCACATGAGCATCCTCCACCAATGCAACAAAGGCCAAAATTAAACACACTAGAACAGTATGAAATATATAGACATAGCAACACACATAAAAATGACATCCTAAATGAACAAACACGGCACAGATCACACATACTCTTTGATTACATAACTTCTAACTTTCAAAAAAAATGGTACCGAGGAAGTACAACTGCAGCATTCCTAGCGGCAAAAATACAAGGCTGAAGAAGTCACAAGAAGAAAAGGTTTTCTCCAAGTATAAGTTATCAATTCAACAACCTTTAGTTAACAAATGTCTGGTCGCAAGTAATAGCAAAAGTGTAATAAGTGATTAACAACCAGCTCGTTATGAAGAGCAACAAGATTTCAATATTTAATCTTTTTTATTCTAAGAAAATCCTATTGCTTCGAAACTGAAAATATTTACAGTTATACAAGCAACAATGATTTTAGACTGAAAAACAAGCAACTTTGTGATGAAAACTTAATTTTTCTTGGTTGTTGACAACTTTTTTATTTTGAAAGTGAGATTCATCATACTTGTCAACAAAATATACAAATATTTTAATATTATGTCTTGAAATTCAGCAACACATACAATTTAAACTTTTCTAAAAAGCACTCACTTTGATTTACAATGAAGACAGTTCTTCTGAGAGATGTATTATTGTGGTATAAGATGACGAAAAAGTACATCTAGAGAAACTGCTGTCCTACTTTAGGTGTGAAGGTGCTGTTTTCAAGTGTTTAAGTGTTATTGTTGAGACCTTTAACAATATTATTAAGAGAACTAGGCTACTTTTGGGATAATATTTTGATAGAAACTTAAAAATTTTGTGAGCCTCACAAACATGTTCATTGTTTTAAAATCAAAGAAACTATCTTTAAGGTATATTGCTCAAAATACTCTAGAATGAAGGCAGATAAATGCTATTGACCATGAGTATAGTCCACACTTAAGACTTGGAAATTAATACTATTTAAAATTATACACATTTATACAAAACTATTGTCTCAATAACAACTTGATGACACATCTCAAACAAGGTATATAATATTTTGCTGATAGTACTTCTAATTGTAATAACAGCCTTCATATTCAAGGTCTTTGTTTAAGGTCATACCTTTATATATGCATTAGGTAAAACCATATTATTACAATAATTTTTACATTTAATTTTTAAAATAAAACAAATACATTTTTTACAGTGAATTTATATAATTTACTTAACTGACTATAAACTTTTTAATTTATTTTCATTAATACCTATTAAAAACTGTCTTTCTCATATGTACACATAAATTCATTTTCATAAAACAATATTAGTTTTGAATTAATAAAATCCTGGTCTTCAAGATAAATATTTAAATTACTAGAAAAAATATATGAAATCCAAAGTTAATGAAACCAAAGTAGATAATAAACTATATACTCGTATTTAAAAACCAAACACTTTTTTTTTCTTTCCTAAAACTTTAAATTGAAAGCAGGCGGAAAGTTATTGAAATAAAGATTTGATTATAACAAATGTTTTGAACTTTTAAAATCGATCCATTTAGGGTTTAATAAATGGATATGGATAAGTTGACTGGATGTGATAACAATGAGTTTAAAAAATTTCTTATATCTGTTGAATGTAATTCTAAGAAAATTTAATGAATTTTTTGGTACCGGAAAGTGTTGTAGCTAGGGTTACTGTTTTAGAAATATATTTTTTATAGGTTTTACCTATGGAATATACCTGTAGGTTTTACATTTTAATAGGTTTTAAAGAAAAATTCAAAACTTATTGGGTTTAGTACATTTATTCAGGTTTCTAGAGACATATTTTTTTTTTTTTACTAATGTTATTTTAAAGTATTTTTAAAATTAAATCAAATTTGACAAGGTGACCCAAGTACAACAGTATGTTGCACCTTCGTTCAGCACATGTTGTATCATCATGGGTCATGTAGTGTACGTAGGGTCATTTGAACAAAATATATGTCATGAGAATTTAATTATATATTTGTTTATATGGTTATCTAAGGTAAGTAAAATAGGCCTGTTGATAGAGGTGCTTACATGACTAAAGAATTGTTTGAGATACTGTAAAAACAATATTTCATTGGACCAGCCAGAATGGTTGACATCACAAATGCTACTTGTTGGTGCTCCCAACAACATAAATCCTTAAAATTCATAAAGGCCCTTAAAGTCATATTTGAGAGAAATTATCATAGGGAGTACATGATTTTCTATGGCATTTATTGTTGAGATAGTGGTGCCAAAGGGAATAACCCAGAGTAGCCCTGGGACTTGTGATTCCGGGTGAAGGTTTTAGAAGCCTCTTTGTGATGATTATCAACACTTAACTTTACTACTCATGTTACCACCTCTACCTAGCCAAATTTCATAGGAGCTTGCTAATGCTGTTTCAGATACTCGTTCTAAAGTAGAACTTACTGCAGTTCTCGGCAGACCAAGGTCTTTTAGTAGGTTGTAGAGAGATTTTACTGGTATGCCTCTTGTTCCCATTTCTACTGCATAAAAATTAACTGTCGAGTTATTTTTAGTTAATTCACTTATTAGGCTATAATACTTATTCATTTTTATTGTGTTTGGGTATGTTTGTTTCCCATGGTACTGTTGGTTCTACAAGGAAGACACGTTTATTTTCCAAGAAAAAATTAATATATCCGGTCTAGATTAGGAAACAAATAACATCCTCTGGGGTTTTGTAGCGGTTTTCATAAGTATCCATTAGAATAGTCCATTCAAATGCAGGACCTAGGATTGAACCTAGGTCTTGCTCTTAGATTATTTTATAAAGCAGATTTCTCTTCTGCTTAAGGTCAATCCTTTCTGAGCTCTTGCTACCGAGAGACTTACAGCTTCACGTATGATTTGAAGTACTATATCGTGGCAAAGTGAGTAATAAACCCTATCAAGAAGCACCTTACATCTCACCAATACTGGTATGAGAGACAAGTAAAATGCATAAGGAAGTATGTTGTATCATGAATTGACCAAAGGTACTACTATAGAGCTTATGCCATGGTAGTAATCATGGCGAAGTGAATATAGACCCCTATCAAGAAGCACCTTACATCCCACCAATACTGGTATGAGAGACAGGTAAAATGCATAAGGAAGTACTTTGTACCTTAAATTGACTGAGGGTACTACTATAGAGCTTATGCCATGGTACCGCACAAGGAAGCATTTGAAAAAAATGAATAAAATATAAAGAGAATATATTTGCCCTCCCTAATAAATGCTATTTGAAGAGGTTAAAATATCCTACTTACCTACTAAATATCCTACTTACATAGTACACTATGTATGATGATGTAAACATGTTGAAATCCTCCTCAGAAAAGACAAAAGAATTAAGTTGAGTATTTCAGACTAAAGAGTATTTTCACCCTAAAAATATTTTTTGTTATGCACAACTACACAACACTTTTTGGCTATAGAAAACAACATTTTTAATCAAAATTGCTAAATTGTTAAGACTGATATTACAGATTTGAAAATCATAAAAAGTATTTTTGCCAAAGCTTAAGCTGTTAAAGATTAACTTATTTTTATGAACAAAATTTAATCACAAAATTGTAAATAATAATATTGATAATGGAATATGCAATAAATAATTTTCCATTATTCCTTCAAAAGTTGATTTTTATTTAATTTGGGAGATTAATTAAAGTTTAAAAACTTCATTCTCTCTGTATTTTAAATGTTTCAATAAATTTATGACCTGTAATTCCAATTCCATGCATAATATTCCGTCATTCACGAAGGGAATTTTCGATAAAAACAATTTCGATTTGTTTTGCAATTTCAAGGAGTTTACTCACTTTTAAAGAATTTCTTTATGCTTTGTTTTAGGGCCGTGTGTAAACAAACCTACAGACAACGTTGCACACGGCTAACATCAAATGACACGTTGCGAGAAGTTGCATAATACAACCTTGTCACTAACAGCTGTTTAAATCCTATATATTGCGTGGAAAGTCCGTATTCTGTCATTACTGCAGAAAACGTTCAACTTTAACGTATAGTGTTTTATATTAATTGTCAGCATCCAGTGTGGGCTACAATTACAATTTCAGAAATGTCTGAAGTACGTCAAAACTTTCATGAAGATACCGAAAAAGGCATAAATAAGCAGATCAATATGGAACTTTATGCCAGTTATGTTTACTTGACTTTGGTAAGAACTATTTAATTTCATCCATGTAATTTCCAGATTTTTATTTAATTTTCGAAGTAATAATTTTTTAACTCTTTTTTATATTTTGAACAAAATTTGCAAATAGTGTAGGAATAACTTTTTTTATGTTGATTTAATGTTATTAACTGAAAATTGATTAGACAATAGAATCTATAATTATTGCACCCCTCAGTAATAGGAATTGAGATTAAGAGAATAAACAATTACCTTATTAAAGAACAATTTGTTAATTTTTGTGCAGTATCCCATAATTTTTTTATCTGTTAAATTGGCATTGACCTAAACATTGAAATTAACCTAAACTTCTGAGTTTAGCTTTACCATCTTAATATTTCACCTTAATGGATTAGTTCTTCAAATCGCCATTGTAACATAAAAATTCTTGTGGATATCCTCCTATTTGGTGGTTTTGAACAATTTTCTAAAATATCATAGGTGCCATTAATTCTCATAATTACCTAATATTAACAAGTCTTTTTGGTATTTATTTCCTGTGCCCATACGGTGTACGGTTTTAGCAAACAAAATTACACCAGCCGATGTAGAAAGTCATCAGGAATTCAAAAAAAAAGTTATTGAAACTCGCTCATGTCCCAAAAATTAACAATTTTGGACAATTATAATTCCCCCTATACGTGGTGCTGTTAGTGCTGGTAAAAATGGAAATTGCGCAACCCCAATACAGTGCATATAAAATTAATCAAAAACATGTCCTGAAGTTATATTGATAATTATTGTTTATTATTGCCACGGAAGGTTAATTTTATATACCTATGAAATATCCAGTCTGGATAAATTTGGTTGTAATTTTATACGTTTAATTAAATGTACACATGTAAGGCTAGAATAGAGATCGCGTGACATCACCTGGCAAAAAGTATTACTCCGCGAAAGTAGACGTCTAATTAGGTAATATTTTATAAAATTACAACCAAATCTATCTTGACCAGAGACTTTATAGGTAAAATATATTTATACGTTGTACAACTTGTCGTTGTACTTCATACGCCCCAACTTTAAAATGGTATTTATTTCCCTGAACAAGAGTTTTTATAATTTTTTTTGTATCTCTGATGACTTTCTGAATCACCTGGTACGGGAAATTAATATCATCATTTTTCTATTAATATAAACATTCATGTTTTTTCAAAAGTAATGCATTATCACCTCAGAATGAAGATGTGCAACTTATAGGTATTATAAATTTGCAATATTATTTTGAAATGGGGGGGGGTACATTTTTTAATGTGTATTTTAAATTGTAAATCAAATCATTAAATCTCTGTAATCATTACAATTTATCATTGAACATATAAATATATAACTGCATTTAAAGCTATGCACAGTAATTTTGACATTGTTGGACAGCAGTTTTTTTAAAAATCAAAATAGATGTTCTTATCTTTCACAGTAAACATAGTTAATATTTAGATTGTGATGTTAAACGTAACAAATATAGGTCGTACAAGTATTAAAAATAGTAATGAAATTAATATTGTTGTTGCTATGACATACATCATTTGCTATGACATTGACCATTTTTTGAAATAGAGTATTTGTTGATTCCATCTTCACATGAGCTACTAGTTTTTAATGCTTGTTATAATGTTATACTTCCTTATAGTAGCACTTAATTTTATAATTGTTGAGGACATCTGTTTTGGGAGGTGTGTCCCATTGTCAACTCAGACTGTAACTCAGTGGGAGTATTATGGTCTGAGTTGACAATGGGATACATCTCCTGTAACGACCGTACTCAACAATTATAAAATTGCTACTATAGACAAGTGTAACATTTATAAGCGTTTTAGTTAGAAATAGTTACTGTGAAATAATATCCAGAAAATAAGTCAGAAATGCATCAGCTATATCGATTTAGCTAAGAATGCCAGAAGTAGGGTTAGGATTGTAAAGAACACATGAACCAAGTTTATTGGTTTGTTAAAAACATTTTACAATGTAAAACATTGATGTTATATTTCATTGGATAATATTTACTATGTATAAATAATGAAACTAATAATTTAGTAATTTACTTTAAGGTTATAATTTACTTTAGCAAAACATCAGTATTCTATGAAACAAATACATAAAACAGACTCAAATTACTATGTTCAAGTAGATAAAATTGGTCAAATCAAACAATATTGTAAGATTAGAAACAATTCTAAACTTTAATTGTAACTAATGCTAACAGTTCATGATGATTGATGAAACATTAATGTTAATAATATGCTAATTAATGATGCTGAACATATATGAACATATTGAGTAGAGGCTTTGCTTCGTAAAAGGAACGATTGTTTTGAAACACGTCAGCAAGTAAGCCATTACGTAATCACTTAGTTAAGTACATTTAATTATAGTTTAATCGGTGAATTCAAGATATTACAACAAGCAACTTTGCTGAATATAATTTAAATTTAATATCTTAATCAGACAAAATGTTCTTAATTGCACTAGGCTATTTTCGTCAGTATAGATTGGCCACTTGGAAGCATTATTTGGCAATGGTTTTTTTATATGTTTCAAAAGAGTATGTGATCTGTTTTTGGTTTATTCGTTTAATTGTTCTAGTATTCTTGAATTTTGTAGTCCATTTCGTTCGGTGAATCTTATTAATCACTTAAACATGACTATCCGAACTTTTTATTTTGTAAATTTGTTAAAACTTACTGAGACAGAACGTTTTCGATCGCTATGTGCCGATCTTCATCAGCGTCTTCTGCTTGGAGATGTTAGATCAAGTGGTGACGGTTTTAAAGGTAGGTTTTCGATAGTATCAAAAAGTATGTGTGATTTGTATTGTGTTTGTTCGTTTAATATGTTTGTACTTTGTGTTTTTGTGTGTCTGTAAATTTCATATTGTTCTAGTGTGTTGAGAGTTGAATTCTTGAATTTTGTAGTCCATTACACCAACTCCACATTTTACAATCACTTAAAAGAAACAGGACACAAATACACAGACATTTATCATAATTTAGAAATCCTACACATCAACAAAAAAGGACACATCTCAACATATTAAACGAACAAACACAATACAAATCACACATACTCTTTGATACTATCGAAAACCTACCTTTAAAACCGTCACCGCTTGACGAAACATCTCCAAGCAGAAGACACTGATGAGTCATATTCAATAGAGTATGCGTGCTCTTAAAATCTGTACTTAAAGCAGTATTTGGTTTGATCAATGTATGATTTGTGTTATAGTCTGTATAGTTTAGTTCATATATACCTAGTACTTGGAATAAATCTTTTTTTGCGTTGCAATTTGTTAATAGTTTTAAATGCTCTCCTGTATTCTGTTTTTTTAAATAATTTTTGAATTTATGAGTGATTTTATTTCTATTTTTTTAAATATAAGTGTGACTGATTTCTCTACTATCCCCTGTTCTTTTCTGTTTTGTTATTTTTTTGTATATTGTGCCAAAGTTTTATCAGTTTAATAATGAAATATTTGTACAGCGTTGTGTGTTCATATATTTATTTTGTTTGAATTGTTTTGAATTTTAACCACTATTTATTGTTTGTAATAGTTAAAATCACTTGTTTCTTATCTAGAATGAAGTTTTGTTCAACATATGTGGAAGGAAAGATTTAGAGTAGACCCACACTTGATCAAGTAGTACTTATTCAATTGCAAGTTAGTTGGAATGTTGAGATAGAGGTGTATGTTTTAACTTGAAAATTATTAATATAATAAAACCATATTAATGATTAGCTATTTATAACTTTTATTGTTTCTATGTTCTTTAAAAATATAGTTTTCTGTTTTTTAGGGTTATCATTTTGATCGTTATGATGTTGCCCTAAAAGGAATCAGTGCATACTTTCTAAAAGCCTCAGATGAAGAGAGAGAACATGCCCAAAAGTTCATGAAATATCTGAATAAGAGAGGGGGTTCAATTGTTTTGGAAGACATCCATGCACTACAAACTCAAACTTGGCAAAATGTTGAAGCAGCTTTTCAAGATGCATTAAACCTTGAGAAGAATGTTAACCAGGTAGTCAAGCTTTTTAAATTTATTTATAGTTCTTTAGATAAGTGACTCTTAATTTTAAGCAATATTGTTTTAAATTAAGTTAGGTGAGACAAGATTTTAAGGCAAAACACTTGCTAAGAGAAACTAGCTAGTAATTGATCCTTTCGGTCAAAACTAAGCATGCCGATATTGTAATCATTAAGTTGTCTTTTATTTCCTCTTTCTTATTCTACTTTCACCAAAATTAAGGTCTGAATGAACTTTAGAAATAACAGTAACATCCTTATTAATTTTTGACATAACCGCTAAAATCCTTTCTGAAAATTACTTTTCCTCCACAATATAAATTTTAAGCATCGAACAATACTAAGAACTCATATCCTTTTTTTAAAATTAACTTTTAAAATTTGTATACCAAATCTTTCTCATTTTTTGAGATTGGATTGCAAGTAGGACAGTTTTGGTCTCATCTTCTTAAGGCTTTTTTTAAGGGATATTTTTGTTCTAGTTGGTATATTTTATCCCCAAATATTGTATTACAGGCCTGATTTTTTAAAATTTGTCAGTATGATCTATGGATTCATCATAAAAATATAGACACTTTTTTTGGTCATAGAAATAAACCTTGGAAAAGGCATAGTTTCTGAATAAATAGGCATCTGTAATATATTTCTTTGAGACAAATATATATAGATATCAAGTTTTTTGACTTGTAACATCATTCAGTGTTAAATAGCTGAGGTGTTCAGATATCTCACTCTTCAGGTTTTTTATTTGTGAGTTGTTCCTAAGCGTAATAATTTATTTCCTGCACAATCATTTAAAAAAAACTAATTACAAGAAAATAAACTAAAAATCAACACCTAACTTTCGTATATATTTTGTTAATCACCGGGATGTCCGATAAATGGCATATTTTATACTAAGTTGAGTTTTTCCTAAACAAAATTTGATGTCCTTTTTTCCTTACTTTCCTAAATTTTTTAAGGTGATTTATTGAATTTTATGTAGGGGGTGCTGTGTAAAAAGAATTATAAACATGTCATGTTGATGGCAGTTCAACATGTAAAGGCAATAGTATACATCTACTAGGGCCTGACAGGAAATCTAAAATAGGGGAGGGGCACTCTGATGTGGAAGTATTGTTTGAACCCCTGTATTCATAAAGACATTATCATCACTCAGATTAGGAAACCTACATTGATACGATCACACTAAACCTTCACTGTCACTGTCAATTTCACCTCATTCATACTTATTATCCAGTAGCATGCAAACCATTTCTGAAGATCTCAAGATTACAACAGAATGATATAGGAGGAAAGACTAGACTAAGAGCTTGTGATCTGAATGAGCAGCTGATAGGAAAGTTATAAGAACACATTAGGATGGCAATACAAATCTACTTTGTCCTGTCATTCCAAGAACCCATTAGGATGGCAATACAAATCTACTTTGTCTTGTCATTCCAAGAACACATTAGGATGGCAATACAAATCTACTTTGTCTTGTCATTCCAAGAACCCATTAGGATGGCAATACAAATCTACTTTGTCCTGTCATTCCAAGAACCCATTAGGATGGCAATACAAATCTACTTTGTCTTGTCATTCCAAGAACACATTAGGATGGATATAAATATCTTTCATTATGATGACTGTTGCAAGAGGCAAAAACAGTCACTTTAGTCATGAGAAATGTGTTGCAATGCTTATCTGGAGCATGGAGACAAGAACACATTAACAAGGATCAAGCAAGCTAAACATTCCACAACTCACTTGAGCTAACGCATATGTCTTTGTCAGTATATGCTTTACAGAAAATAACAATGTGTATGTCTCGCCAGTAATCCACTGTGGTTTAAGCACAAATAAAAGCATGGAGATGAGAACACATTAACAAGGATCAAGCAAGCTAAACAATCAACTACTCACTTGAGCTAATGCATATGTCTTGTCAGTGTATGCTTTACAGAAAATAACAATGTGTATGTCTCGCCAGTAATCCACTGTGGTTTAAGCACAAATAAAAGCATGGAGATGAGAACACATTAACAAGGATCAAGCAAGCTAAACATTCCACAACTCACTTGAGCTAACGCATATGTCTTTGTCAGTGTATGCTTTACAGAAAATAACAAAGTGTATGTCTCGCCAGTAATCCACTGTGGTTTAAGCACAAATAAAAGCATGGAGATGAGAACACATTAACAAGGATCAAGCAAGCTAAACAATCAACTACTCACTTGAGCTAATGCATATGTCTTGTCAGTGTATGCTTTACAGAAAATAACAATGTGTATGTCTCGCCAGTAATCCACTGTGGTTTAAGCACAAATAAAAGCATGGAGATGAGAACACATTAACAAGGATCAAGCAAGCTAAACATTCAACTACTCACTTGAGCTAACACATATGTCTTGTCAGTGTATGCTTTATAGAAAATAACAATGTGTATGTCTCGCCAGTAATCCACTGTGGTTTAGGCACAAATAAAAGCATGGAGACGAGAACACATTAACAAGGATCAAGCAAGCTAAACATTCCACAACTCACTTGAGCTAATGCATATGTCTTGTCAGTGTATGCTTTACAGAAAATAACAATGTGTATGTCTCGCCAGTAATCCACTGTGGTTTAAGCACAAATAAAAGCATGGAGATGAGAACACATTAACAAGGATCAAGCAAGCTAAACATTCCACAACTCACTTGAGCTAACGCATATGTCTTGTCAGTGTATGCTTTACAGAAAATAACAATGTGTATGTCTCGCCAGTAATCCACTGTGGTTTAAGCACAAATAAAAGCATGGAGATGAGAACACATTAACAAGGATCAAGCAAGCTAAACATTCAACTACTCACTTGAGCTAACACATATGTCTTGTCAGTGTATGCTTTATAGAAAATAACAATGTTTATGTCTCGCCAGTAATCCACTGTGGTTTAAGTACAAATAAAAGCATGGAGATGAGAACACATTAACAAGGATCAAGCAAGCTAAACATTCAACAACTCACTTGAGCTAACGCATGTCTTTGTTAGTGTATGCTTTACAGAAAATAACAATGTGTATGTCTCGCCAGTAATCCAGTGTGGTTTAAGTACAAATAATTTATTTAGTGTGAATTGAAAACCATTTGCCATATAAGGCTAGATGTTCATATTAAGAAATATGAATTGAAATGTGGAAAACATAAGTAAATCGTATTATTTCAATTTTAACCAAATACATATTTAAGGTGCATTACATACATATCATGTTTGTAATAACCATAACAGTCATGGTCATACAAACTGAGCAGCAGGGGGGGGCAGAAAATTAAATAGTTATAAAGTGTTGAAGCAAAAGAAAAAATGAGGTAGGTCAATGACAAATAATCAGATGTTTACCGCACTGAAATGTTGTAAAAGCCAAGCGGTTTCTAGAGCCACATAGAAATAATGATTGAACATTTTTAAAAAGCAAAAAATATGTGCAAGAAACAGAAAAATTGCTGGAGAAGCTTTAGATCGAACTATGGTTTTATGATAATGATTAATTTATGAATAATGAAGACTGTCATTGGTCATAATTTATCTTGACTCTAAGTTTATCTTTGAATATTAGATTCTCATATAAAAATACACCATGTTTTCCCTTACCCCCCTTTTATTCGTCATTCATGCTAGATTTGGAAAAATGCAACGTCTTTCATAAAATTTTTAGTTGGGGACTATCTCTGTAGAATTAGATTTGTGGTGTAATCTATGGAAGAAGAAGGATTTAAGCTGGAGAAAAACTAAACAACATTAAACTAGCTACAGTTTTGGAGGAGAGTAATATTTTTTCCCTGCTTCAAGATAGACACTTTTTTTGTAACACTTTCTCATCCACCACAGCTACGGTTGAGCAATCTTTCAGCACCCTTAAGAAGGTAAAGATCTGGCTCTGAAGTATGATGGGAGTGTACAGGCTAACTGGGTTGTGATTGATGACCATCCATTGAAATCTCATCTAGGAAAACTATGACTGGATTGAAACGAAAATTTTGAACAAGTTTTCTACAAACCCAAGAAAATTGATATTTAGTATATGACATATAACTAGGATAAAAGCTATTTTTTCAAGCAAATAATTGTAATAACTAATAAAGCAATGGTATTATTTATAATTATAATTATTTATAGTTTTCTTAAAATTTTAGTTTCCATGTTTTCTGATCCATGATTTGTTTGGATCTCTACTAGTTTTGATCCTGAGTATGCCCTTGATAACAGTGAAACATATTCCTGGAAGACTTTATTATGTCAATGAATGCCATACAAAAGGAATGCAATTTATATATGCTTGGTGTGGATTTTTAAGATATATTCTTGCACCATCTAACTTCCACTAGGAAAAGCAGATAATATTGAAAAAAACCTTAGAAAACATTTGGACATTGCGTTACTCAACAATTGTACAAAAATAATACAGATAATTCAGATACATGATATAAATTTACAGTAAGTGTTTTGAAAGCTCTAGTATATGGAGAAGAAGAATTTAACAGACAGCAGCCTGAATCAATTCAGCCAAAACTGTTGTTAACCAACAAACCAAAACATGTTAATTTAGCTTGTCTTATCAAAACTTTGAGATTAGGGAAAACCCAATCATGATTAGGGATTAGGAAAAACCCAGTCATGATTAAGGAAAACAGAATAAGGTCATGTTATCAAGCAAGTTCTACCTTTATACAATTCTACAGAATAGCTGGTATTGTTTTGACATTGTATTAATTATTTAACAACAAATCTAAAGTTTTTTGATAGTGGCGAAAGTCCTATTAGATGCAGGGTTAATTTGTTTTTTAAACACTTTCATAAAAACACACCCATTAGCTTTTTCTGAACTCATCTAATAACAGATGAGTTATTCTAAATTACTACGTGGAATTGTAATTGGTAACCCATGTTGTGAACTAATTTTTTAAAGATTGATTTTTATATTGTTATCATATTGGGGATAAAATACTAGTGTATTTTTTTGTTGTAAACTCTTCTTTTTTTATCACACAAAATCCTGTGATTATCTATATAGCTTTCAAATTTTCATATTTAGATAAGACACTAATGTTAGTCTGCTTAAACTTATTGTATATATATATATATATATATATATATATATATATATATATATATATATATTGAGTGATTCGACAATGGTCAATTGACCGAAAGGTGCCTTATCACTCAAGGTAAAATTATTGCACTTAATGGTGGATAAAATTACTTACAATAGTAATATATTAACTTCATAAAGTCAGTGCAACGGAAAAACAATGGATAACGTTAAATATCAAGAATATATATATATATATATATATATATATATATATATATATATATATATATATATATAATTTTAGTGATTATGTGTGTTTATTTTAAGATTACAAATTCTGACTATTACCAGAATAAGTCTCCAATCTAGTCTAAAAAATCTCTTATAAATATGTGTGCATTCGTGCTTGTAAGTTTTTAATATTTAACTTCATTGTTTATTAACTAAATAAATAAAACCCACCAACCACAATACAAAAATCTTTATTAGAATTAATTTTTGTACATTTCGGTTAAATGGTAATCATCTTCAGAGTACTTCTGAAGATGATTATCATGTAATCGAAATTTACATAAAATAATTGTAATGAAGATTTTTCTACTGTGGCTAGTGGGTTTTATTTACCTAGTTAAAAAATTCGTCCTCAGTGCTTAACAAATTTATTCATTGTTTATAATCTAATATTTGTCTGATCGAAACTAAACATATGTAAGGGATATAAATTAAGCTTGATAGTGAGCAAAAACCTTTTAATTTTCCCTCGTTTTAATGATTTGAGGTTTTAAAGTACAGTAGAGTCTTCATAATTCAAGATGGGACCAAGACCCCCTCGGATTACCGAAAACTAGGATTACACAGAAATATTTTCCTGTGTATTAGAAAAAACAGGAGTTCTAGTGAACCCTAATAATATAATAAAAAAGCAATAAATAATCCTACAGAACTTAATTGCTTTCAGTACTTAGATAAATTTAATATTAATTGATTCCATCTTCATGTGAGCTACTAGTTTTTAACTAAAAACACTTGTAAATATGTTACACTTGTCTATAATTGTTGAGGAAACTGCCATCCTCAACAATTATAAAAGTAAGTGCTACTATTGGGAAGTGTAATAAATTTTAACAAGAGTTTTTAGTTATAAATTTAATGTCGCTTTGGAATTCATTGTTCATCAAAGTTGCTACATTTTCGAAGCTGTTTTCAAAGCAGACTTACTTGATGTTCCTTATTTTATTTTGTTCCATGATTCGGGTATCCAGTACACAACTCTCTTAAATGTAATTTTGCTTAGAAAGCCTACATTGTTTTCTACCCCTTTAAGTCGCTTCCAAGAGAGACTGTGTAAGGTGAAGTCTGTATTTTTTTTCGCACATTCCAGAAAACCCTGATCCATTGCCTGGATTAGGCTCGGAACATGTTCAGGGGAAACAATAAGGCACGGATATCATCAGAACACAATTGATCTTCATCGGGATATGACGGTGCCTTGTCCAACAGTAAAATAGCCTTCCGAGGGTAATTCTTTGCTTTTAAAAATTTTTCAATTTTGACCACAAACTCATTAAAAAACATATGCTGCTCATCTATGCTGGCATAGATATGTTTTTAAATGGGGGTGGCTTAGTTGGTTAATTCCGCTGCTTCACCAACTTGAAGCTAGGCTTGAATTTAATAGAAGCTTAGAAAATCGGGACTCGGAATTTCGAGACTCTTCTGTACTGTTTGATTATTACTAATCTGTTATTAGGCTTTTCTACTAAAAACTTTCTAGTATTACAAAATTTTCATCCTTTTTTTAAAGTACCTTGTGCATACTTCCTTCTTACTTCTTGGAGGGTTCATCAAGCAATGCCAACCACACTGGTATTGTCTTGTAAAGTCATACTAAATACAAAATATTTGATTTGGTATTGCTCATACATCTTTTATACATGGTTTGGTTCCGTCTATCACCTTTCCACTGACTGCTTCATTACCTGCATAAAATTAACATATTTCACATAAAAACAAAAATTAATAAAGTTATTTTCTCTATTATAATAAATAAATAACAATAACCCTTGCTACACATATTTAAATATTTGTAGCAAGAGTTATTGTTATTTATTTATCATAATTACGCTACTGTGCTCTGTATAAAATTTCTCTATTATAGTGAAAATAATTTAAAAAATTATTTTTATTTAACAGTTTGTAATAAATTACAGAGTTTATTAGAACTGCATCACCTTGCTTGTGAAAAAAATGATGCCAACTTCTGTGACTTCCTTGAAACTGAATTCCTTCAAGAACAAGTTGATAGCATCAAATCTATTGGAGACCATATTACCAACATTCGCCGTGTTGGAGAAGGCCTGGGAATATTTATTTTTGATAAAGAATTGAGTTCCTAAATAATTAAGTACATTCTTTTTTTTTAATATATATACTATAAGGTTATAAAAATACTAAAAGACACATATTTAGTGATGTCTATTTAGCCTTAATGTTTGTATATTTATGTTTCAGTGATATAGGATTAAATCATTTTTCATATTTGATTGTGTAACAAACACACAGTTACATCTTTATAAGTTTTTTAAAAGTTTCTCATGAAATTAAAATTTTGTATATTTTTTTTTTTTTATATGTTTTTGAAGAAGAATTAGTTTCCACTCTAGAAAAAACAGTTTACACATTTAGAATTGTTTTGGAATTAGAATCAGAAGGATTAGGTAAGATGTTTCCATCAAGCTATTGTTAATACCATAGGGTATACTTATTTATTGTTTTAGCTTTTTTTTAAGTAATTATATTGGTCAGAATCTATATTGTTTGTACAAATGGTACCAAAGAATGTATTAGATACGCAACATTTGTATACCTTACTTTTTATGTAAGTTTATTCATGTATATTAGCGTGTAAATAGATTTTTGGTGCAGCTTATTTCAATTTTTACAATTATTTTTAACAAATAAATTTCACCTTGAATTATTAAGTTATAAAAGTTGTTATAAATAAAGAATCTCTGTATTAAACATTTGTTTTAATATTTCAAACCTAAAGCGCCTTGTTGTAGTAATCTTGAATTCAGTAATTAAATTGTAAGTAATTATTGTGTAACCGAGTGAATACTTTTGAACTTACTTGCTTTTGAAATAATAATTTCATTGACAAAACTGACCTGCTACTGCAGGCAATCGTTCAAGGTTGCTGGAGATATGATTTATATGGGGTAGAAGGGTTAGGGTTAGCTGGTTGTTTAGTATATAATGGAATAATTATAATGGACACCTTATTCCGTTATATAGTAAACAACCTGCTTAACCCTAACCTCCCTTCCCCTTAAAAATTATATTTTATTTTGTATTCTTGTATATCCATACATTTCTAATTGCTCTAGTGTGATGAGATGTGGTCCTTTTTTGTTTATGATGCAGAAAATGTCTATGTTGTAATTGAAGTTTATGTAGCTGATCTGTTTCTATTGCACTAAAACATCAAGATACTCTCTTTATCTTGCATTATACAAATTTTTGGATGATCCCAGGAAGTGTCAAATAGAAAGCCTTTATAAAATACCCAGTTATAAGCTTAAAATATTGTGTGACACTTCTTTTCTTCTAGGCTTTCTTTTTGTAAAAGTAAATTAATGTGGATTACAAAGAAATGAAAAGTTTCTAGTTCACAGTAGGTTATATTCTATCTAATATATTGGCTGATGTAGAATAATACAGAGTATAATCTTTTAATGCAAATAGCTCTCAAATGCCAAAAAAGAATTGAAGGATCCCTCCCTTAATACAACATTTACTGTTGAATATGTTTCTTCTCTCTTAAATTACCATGACATAAATGTGTGGTCATCAATTACCACAGCATCCCTGTTATGAAAAACAATAAAATATTGCCTGAGAAGGGTGTCTTTACAAATCTTTGTATGCATAGAATGTCTACTACATTATAGCCTCTAAATTGCTATATTACATGGCTACAGTAGTTTCTAATTTTCTCGTTTTCCGAAAGGTAAGTTTGATCACTACAGTAAGGCTTAAATCGATGTTGTGGGTTTGACTCCACATTTCATTAAAAATAAGATGTTTTAGAGAAAAACACAACCTACAACCAACGCCAAATAAGGCCAGTTTAGTTTATAACTTATTGTTTACTAGATTGTATTTTTGTAATAAGACACTCTGATGATGATGATGATGATGGTCATTGAAATGTACATAAGAGTTTAATGTTTGCTGCCAAACAAAAAACATTTTCAGTGTCTCCATGCTTTGTTTTAGTTTGGCTTCTCACTCTCATCTTGTCCAATAAGAAAAATTCATACACATTTTGTTATGGCTCAGGCCATAAATCCTTATGTTATGTGACATCATGGCTGGTAATCTCCAGTAAAGATGCATAAAATAATAAACTGGTACAACTTTTACACAACTGATTTTTTTCTAAAAACCTTTATCTTCAATTTGTTAGTGAAATTTCATAACACCTAATTTGAAATGTCATTTGTTCTTCTACAATAAAATTGATGTATAAGTTTATCACCTCATATTTCTAGACACCTTGTTTTCAAACGTATATTACTTTATTTATTCGTTATTTCATAATTGATAGTTATTATGTACATTCACTGAAAACGTAAATTTGTTTATAAACATATTTTGTTTGAATCAAATAAAACAGTGCTTAGTTTGAATAAAAATTCCCCTGTTAGTATGCTTATGGGTACAAAGTGCTCATAATTAGGAATATACATTTACTTGTAGCTGTAAAAATTTAAATTCTGACTATTAAAGTGCTTCTAGAGGGTTTTGTGATGGCAGGCAATGGCATTGTGATATCCTCAAACTGGATGTCATAATTTAAAGCCATGCTTGCAATTAATTAAAATGTAAAATAGAGAAGTCTTTAATAATTAACTCCAACAAGACAAAAAGCAGCTGTAAAGTTAGACATTTTATCAATGCTTTTACTAATAACAAAGTTATAATGAACAGCTTAGGAATATAAACCTGTAACATTATTTTCAATGTACTTAAAACTCAGCCAATAAAATAAGGTAGACATTTCCATTCTTAGTTCCTATAGTTGGTACATGGGAGCATTACTTGGTAGGAACATTAATTAATTATCTTGTTACTACTTGATTTTCCTATTGCCAGTAGAGGCTTTGCTTCGTAAAAGGAACGATTGTTTCGAAACGCTTCAGCAAGTAAGCCTTATTTATTCACTTAGTTAAGTTAATTTTTAATTGTACAGTGAAACCTGTTTAAGCCGGAATCCATTGGGACCGGCATTTTTTCCGTCTAAGACAGGTTTCCGGCTTATACAGTAGTAGTGTACTGGTAATACCATCACGAAACGTTTGCCGAGTCTATTTTTAGTGTTGGGGTGAGGGTAGGTCGTGGGGTTTCTTAGCTATAAGACTATTATTTCTACTGATCAGCTGTATGGCGCTGTACCAACACCACATAGATAACGGACAATAATTGTCATCGTGTCTACATTTGTTCTAATACAGTATTTAATTAAATTATTTATTTCCGATTAAGTACTGACTGTTTATTTCCTACAGAGATAACACTTCAACATATAAAGCAAGTGTATTTAAATCACAAGAAAACTATCACATTTTAACGTCTAAATAAACGTCATTCAACAGTAATATCAGTTATCTTGATTGCCTAATGACAGCCCGTAGCCTGTACCCTGTGACGTCACAACTCGCAAACCTAGTTTTCTAGGTGGTGTTGGCTATGCACACTACAGAAAATGTTAAAACCTACATTACATAATAAAAATCTTACCTTTTAATGCAGCATCCTTTTATCCTTCTCCACAAAACATTTTTAATAGAAAACTATAAAACTAAAACACTTATACACTTGTCAACAAAATTTATGAATGAATAATGCAATTTATTAAAAACTATATTTTTCTCTTACTGTATTTAGGCTAAATACTGTACATAGTAGGCTTACGTAAAAATAAAAGAAAATCAATTAGGCTTGAAAAAATCTAGCATTGACTTTTGTTTTAAAAGGTTAGTTTTACTTGCTTGGGTTTCAGTTATTGTTTTTAGTTGTAGCAAACGGAGACGCATTTCCGGGCTGTTAATACGTACCGCGAAATCTTCTAACTCACAAATTTTCATTAAAGCCTCGCCAAATGTTTTTATTTTGTTTTCCACCACGGGCCCGTCTTCAATTTCTTCTTTTTCTTCTATTTGCGCATGTTTTTTGCCTTTTAGAATGAAGCTGTCTCTCGCCTTTCAATATGTCAATCAATTTGTCTGGCCGTGGATGTTTGTAAACCATTCATTGCGTTATCTTGAAGGAAACGGCTGTGGACACATAACCTATCATAAATTATGGATGTTTGTACACCATTGTGTTATCTTGTGCATATCAGCAATCCTTAACGTTGTTACAGAGTTCTCAGAAATAAATACGACCCGTTACAATTAGGCAGACCTATTTGTGAATTATGTTATGGTAAAAAAATATATTATAAACTGTATTTTATCTAAACGGAAGTCATTGTAACTTTATATTTTACAGCATGTATATGATCAGATTTTCCGGCTTATGCAGAACTAAGACATAGTAAATACGTATCACTCATCCTTTTGCTTATTCCACTTCCGTGTTAGACAGTTTCCGGCTTATGAAGGTTATTAACCAGGTAAATTAGATAGGCGACAGTCGGGACTTTTAAAGTTTTCCGCGATAGACGTGATTCCGCCTAACACAGGGTCCGTCTAAGACAGGTTTCACTGTATTTTAAATCCTTTTTGGGGTCTGATTTAATTCAAACCAGCAGTGAAAGTTCCTATATACTCCCCACATTGAAGGGGACCTATTTTCCCCCTCTCCTTCAACTTATGTATATTAAAACTAATAATCAATTCTAAGACACAAACATTTGATTAAAAAACTATTGTGAAATATACTATTTCTGTAGTTAATCACTTAAACAATAGTTTATGACTATCCAAACTTTAAAGTTCGGATAGTCATAAACTATTGTTTAAGTTATTAATAAGATTCACCGAACGTAATGGACTACAAAATTCAAGAATATTTCTGTAGCTCGATGTTAGTTGAATAATGCAGTTATATTTTTTAACAACCGTATACAACACTGTAAAACATTGTGTAAGTAGAATCAATATATGCATCAAATACGTACAGCAAACTACATAAAAATTGTTCTACCTGAGTCCAAATATCTATTCTACCAAGGCCAAAAGCATAGAGCTAAGTTGATAACTCCAGGTAATTGTTTTAGATTATTTGCAAATTAATATAAGTTCTTGTTTCCTCACAACTATCTACACTGTCCACAGTCTTGGGAGTGTTGTTGTTATTCAAGATTCCTTTTGAAGGAGGAACTATGAATTCTGGCTTAAGGGATAGTTTTGAAAGTTAACCGTCCAATGGGGGAGGTACAAACCAAACTGAAAATTGTTAACATATGCAAACAGATATGTTGCATCTGCTTAATTCGTGTTACAGTAGTATGCCTCTGTTTTTGTTTTGTCCGAAAGTCATTATATGAGTGTTCGCTATATCTTTGAGTAAACTACGTGTTTCGTACAAGACATTTACTAAATAAGTAGCTATTATTCACGAGGTGGAAAATGGTCTTAAAATTAAGTGTGACACTGCAAAAGAGTATGGGATAGCACTCACTACAGTGTCTAACATGTTTAAAAAATAAAAGAAAATATTCAACAGTGCTTTATGCAGAAATGGAAAAGACTACAAAAGAGCCAAATAATCCTGAAGTGGATGAATGTATGATAAAGTAGTTTAAACGAGCTAGGGACAAAAACATTCCATTATCTGACCCCTTTGAACAAAGGCAGGATTGTCAGAAAAACTGGCTTAAAAATCAGTACTGGTTGATTGGATGGTTTTAAAGAAAGAAACATCACCTTTTTGCAGTGAATGAGCCAGTATAAATCAAGAAGCTGCAAAATTTATGGAAAGACTACGTCTCACAAATTATTGAAGATGCCCCACCAAATTACACTTTTAACATGGACGAAAAAGGTTTGTTTTTCAAATGTACCCAGGACAATTAACTGGACAGTGAGGAAAGATTGACTTTATTGAATGGCAACTGCAAGCCGTTATAATAATATGGAAACAAAAATTGCAAACTGCTTTAAAAAGCTGGATTCGTTGAGAAATCTGACCAAGATCCAAGATAACTTTTAAATGAAGATGTTACCCCCTGGCCCTGTCGAAAAACAAGCCCTTGAAGAGTGTGTTAATTTATATGAACAAGTAGAACTGTGCGGAGAATGTTCTGATCAATATATTTTAGAGGAAGTGTTAAACAAAAAAAGTGTTGAATTGTTGGATTTAGGAAAAGATAAAGGTGAAGTTGAAGAGTCCCCAATACCTACAACTTGTGAATCTTTGTAATTTGTGTGAGTTTTGGGGGTACATCAAAGGACAAACCAATATTAATGACTGTAATGTTTTTGCAAATGTTAAAAAGAATTAATTCTGCAAGGCAATCTGATATTTAAAAATACTTTGTCAATTTTTATTTTGTTCTGTACATACATATCTGTAATTTACTGATTATGTACATATTGAATTTATATAATGCTCTTGCTAATGTTGACTGCAGTAACTTTCAACTGATAATAAATTTAGCAGTTATAATAAATGCATTATACCTAAGTTGATTCCTTATTCAAATTAGAGTAGTAATATGAGTGTATGGTTTGTGTATTAAATACACTGGTATTAGCACTGACCAGTTAAATACTTGAAGACACCAACAGTGACAGCCAAAACGATAGTCATAGGCACAAAAAAACTAGACGGCTTTTGACTGAAAGGGTATTTTCCAATGGCCATAATTAAAATTTTTTAAATGATTAGAATTTTGCTATTAGTCCTTTCAACTTTGAATGATCATAGTTCTACTGTATTATAAATAATAAAGGAAATAAAACTACCATGTTAAATGAGGTGCCTTTTTTATTATTATTTTTAATCACTGCACGTTATGTAATAAAGTTTGAAGAGGTTTAGGACACTGAATATGTATACTAGCATGACCATAATATAAAAAAAATCTGCTTTGGAAAGAAAAGGGAAATTAGGTGAAAGAAGGTATTAATGTGATTAGTTGATTTTGTTAATTTAGGAACTCAGCTCCTTGTCAAAAACAAATACTCCAAGGCCTTCGCCCACTCTGCGGATATTTGTAAGATGATCGCCAATTGACTTGATACCATCAACTTGTTCTTGCAGGAATTCACTTTCAAGAAAGTCACAGAAATTAGCGTCATTTTTACTGGATGCTACTTGATGCAAATCCAATAAGCTCTGTAATTACAAACATTTATTGTTTAGGCTATTGTGTAATTTTTTTTTCAATATGTTTTCAATCCGTAATAGAATAAAATGTATATTTTGTCGTTAACTTTGTGGTTTCTGATTGAAACCTGTTAATTAATTTAACATTTCAACTTAATAAATTAATTACTTGCCAAACAAAGTAATTTTATAGAGTTTTTCTTACAATTTGAATAACTTACTGTTTCCCCTGTCAGTGCCACTTTGTTTTCATAAATTCAGAACTTTAGTGTATCACCATCAGTGATAAGAAAAAATATATTACACCTCAGTATATTTTTCATAAATTTACTTATACGTTAGGAGAGCTATTAATTTATAAAATTTAAAAGATTTGCCAATCACCATAGGCAATAAAATCCAAGTATAAATTGATTTCTAACTGTAGTATCGAATTTAATGAACATTTTTATTTACTCAAAATAAGCGAAGAACTACAACTAACCTGGTTGACATCCTTTTCTAGATTCAAAGCATCTTGAAAAGCTTGCTCAACAGTTTGCCAACGTTGTTTGGCTGGTGCCTTGATATCTTCAAGTACAATGGTCCCTCCCCTTTTGTTTTGATACTTCATAAACTTCTGAGCATGTTCTCTCTCTTCATTAGAAGCCTTAAGGAAATATTCCCTAATTCCTTTTAGAGCTGTGTCATCTCTGTCAAAGTAATAGCCCTAAAATAATACAACAACCAATCAGTAAGCAAATTCTGAATTCTACATATCATATACTTTTTAAAACAAAATTTACTACGCTAAGGTAAAAATATGACTTTCAAGCTCTTGTTTATATAATTTATTAGTTGATAAACATTATCCAATTAATTAATATATTAATTAGTTTTTCCTTAGTTAAACTAATTAAAACATAATTTTTGCTAACAAAAATACACGATACGTTTGTATATTTGTAATTCATTAATGATTAATAGGACTGAAAAAATTCGAGTTATGTAGCTTGAAAAAATAGCACTATAATTTTACTTTATTAAAATAATTCTTGACATGTTTAAAAATTTAAGTAAGGTATTTAGAGTTTATGATGGTGAAAATGTGTTTTTACTGCTAAGTAAACTAAAACAACTGGAGGATTTGAAATGTGAATATTTAGAAAAAACAGACAGTAACTGGTTGTTTTAGATTAAAATACACATCATATCCTTATCCTAACCTAAAATAACCAAGAAATGAGTTACGGTCTGAGATGACAAAGGGACAAATGGCCCAAAAATGTAAGTGCTAATATAGATAAATATAACATACTAATATATGTTCTAGTGTTTTTAGTTATAGTAATTTCCATTTATTTTAAAATTTGTAATACAAGTTTTAGACATAATCTTTTTATAAACAAAATTTACTTTACTGCACACAGTTTTCAAAATTTTCTTTAAATGTAAATCATAATCATTATATCACAGTAGTCAATTTTAATCTGTGGTTACCTCAACTGTTTCAGCAATTAAATCACAAGTTATTTAGAACACATCTAAATAAGTTTTGTGATAATATCCTAAGCAATTGTGATTAGGAATAATTACACAAATATACTAATACTTCAAACATTGCTGAATCTTATTTAAATATCTCTGATAGGATAAAATTTTAATTATAGTTAACTGAAAAATGCAAATTTTTGTGGAATAGATTTTGATCATACAAAATTTATATTCCTAATTGGGTTTAAATATAATTTTTTTTTAAACCAAACTAAATATAGAAATGATAATCTATTACATTAAACATTTGATGGTAAAAATACTCACAATAGCTAAATAGACATAGCTAGCATAGAGTTCCTTATTTATTTGTTTATTGATGCCCTTTTCAGTATCTTCATGAAAGTTTTGACGAACCTGGCTGAGAGACATTTTAAAATTATTGTAGCTCACACTGGATGCTGACAATTAATTATAAAGAAAAAAATATTTAACAGTGAAACAGTTGTTTGCTATCTCTAAGCTGTATGTTTGGACAGGCCTCAATATATAGCACAATTCTTTATCAAGTTGTTATTTTCAAGGACTCAAATAAGTGGATTATGCCTGATAATTTTTTTTTTAAATGCTGGGAATTATGTTCTAAAAATATCGTGTGCAAAATAATACAAAAAGTTAAAAATGTTTCCTCTAATTGCGTATTATTAACAAATATCTTTTAAATTCATTTTAAAAGATAAAAACAGTGAAAAAAAGTATTAAGAAATACTAACTCTTTTTCTTATCTGACATTTCAAGTATGTTTCACAACATTCATTATTACAGTTTTATAAAAAAAGTATTTTACAAATGAAATGATAGGTTTTTTTTATTAAATCTACACAACATTTAAATGCGTAATATTAATCACACTTGATATTTTAATAAACGTAGGGAAATAGGAAATTTGTATTTAACACACCCCATGATTCTACCATTTAAAGATCATAAACAACATTTTGCTTTATTGCAAGTTTTTCTGCTACACAGTTTGCTCATTTCAAATCAATAAATTTAGTTTCTATGAATTAATATAAATCTGTCTCAGTAAGTTTTAAGAAATTTACAAAATTTAAAGTTCGGATAGTTATAAACTATTGTTTAAGTGATTAATAAGATTCGCTGAACGTAATGGACTACAATATTCATAAATATAAACATTTTTAATCCTACTGGGACAACGTTTGTAGCCACATTAAGTGATATTCAGAATGTTTTTCATAAATTTACTTTAATTATAAGCTCAGAGAGTTATTCATTATAAGGTTCAAATGTAAAAAATACACTGGTCGTCGTCGACAAAAAAAATCCAAGTATAAAAATGCATTACAAGCAGCTTTAAAATTAAATATCAAAATTAGCAAAAAGATGAACACCTTATTATTTTCAGTTTAGTTTACTCTCTCTCTCTTCTTTGTATTAATTTATACAAGCCTTTCACTAAACTTTATTGAGATGGCATCAACAACATTGTAAAACAGGGATTTACTTATTCGTTGAAATTTGTGAAATAATATAAAGAAATGAAACATCAGCTACTGTAGCCAATACTTCTCCTGATTGCCACTACCAAGGTGTTTCCTACTTTAATCTACCCCTTCCATTCACTATTCTATAGGCAAAGGGTATTCAGTAGATTTTGTATGGTTGTAGTTCTGTTGCAGAATAGAACAAGGATCTTCAGAAATGCAATCCTAAAGATGCAAGTCACATTTTTTTCTATATACAACTATTTGGAGTTGTCTATCGCAACTTTAATCCTATCTAAGTGTACTATGCTTTCCATACCACCTGCAAAAGATAATATATCTTTGCCTTGAAACACTCACACAACACTACTCTACAAAGGAACAATAACATTAGAAAACCAGGTTAACTTTCCACAGATACATTTTAAATGAAATTTCTTCTCAGGATAAATACATTAATGAACTCTGCAGTAAAAGAGCTGAGTTTAAACATTGAACCATTACAGGATCATAATCCATAACAGTTGTATTCCACAGTGGAATAGTGTTTTGTTTGGTCTAGCTAACAGAAATGAAACCAGATTCAGTTTATAGAAAACCTTACTACAATGGACACTTACAGTGAAACAATAATTGTGATCTAAAGTGGACTGGTAATTTTTAATGTCCACTTGAAGTTAGAGACAATTGTCAATTATTCCTATTTCTTGAATAGTAGCTTAGATAAGTGACTAGGAAATATATATGTTCCTAGTCTTTTTTGAATATTAGACGTAAAGTTTTGCATCCATTTCAATTTCCTTGTAATAACTGCATTTATTTCCTTGTTTACCAAATATGACAAGTTGAAATTAAAAACTATGATTATGCTAATTGTTAAGGAAGATTCCTATGTTTTAAAATACAATTTAAAAGTGATACTAAACTATTTAGATAGAATCTATTCCCTGAATAGATTCAGAATCTAAACACTGAAGAACTTGAGTGGGCTAATTAATAAAAAACTTATTCATTTTGAAGAAGAGTATTTTATGTTTAAAAAACTCTTGTGAATTAGTATTCAAGTGGCAGTTCCATTGTTAGAATATTAATAGATTAAAGTAGTTTAGAGTGATAATTATAATCATCTTCAATTTCCTAAGATGTCAGTATTTAAAATTATCTTGTATACAGTACAAAAAATGCAGTTTTATTTTCTGAACTACATTTGGTACAAAATGTTATGTAAGAATTAGATAGTATAAAAAAGATGATTATTTCCATGTTCTTGGAATTTTTGGTAAAAATAAAAGCTTAGAGATAAGTGAGTAATATAATATATCGATGTAATATTATATTCAGAGGTAATATTTTCCCTGCAATCTTCTACATAGTAACTATCTCTACTGCTCTGTTTAACCAACTACAACTAACTTTCTTAAGAATAAAAACTTAATTTCTTTAAAAAATAAACATCTCTAGATACTGATCATTAACATTACCCTTGTGATCTAGCTGCTGGTCGTAAACTGACGATACTAATGGTAGAATAGTATTTACCATTATTGTGGCCATTCAACAGTGCAATAGCGCCCCAGTGGTCTTTTTGCAACTTCTGATCACCTAAATTTCTGTTCTTGAGCACCACAGCACAAGATGCTGGTCTACCACATTTCCTTCTCAATGCTAAAAATACAAAATTTTATTGTGTTAGTCCAAAATCAAAAGTTAAAGTAAAACTGATGGCTATTTGAGTTGGGTTCTTAGTATTGAAGTCATATAAAAAAATAAGAGAAATAAAGAATAAATCTTAATGTTTGGTGTACTCTTGTTTATACTGACATTCAAGGCAAACAGCTGTTTTCTCCAACCATGAAATTTTCAATGTGCGATGTAAGCTTTGTTACATGCACTAATTTTATTGATTGGCTGATTGATCAAAATCAATAGTTCCATTTTTCACAAACTGAACTTTAAACATCTGAACACACATTGATAATACCACTGTGATTACTGGATCTACGAAATTACACACTAAGTAAGCTGCACACCTTTTATAAGTTGACCATTATCTTACTTCTGTCCTTTAAAAACAGCTCTCAAGCCATGTGGATTTGTTTTCTACTTTCTCTTCACTTTTGTGCAAGTTGAACTCTCTTCCCTTTGGTCAAGTTTCACTTTATAAAACCTCCCACATTAAACAATTATTGTGAGCAAGTGACATCATCAAACTTGTGAAACTTTAATATTCTATTACTTCTATTCATAAACATAACCTTAATAACAGTTTGAAATATACATATAAACTGTTAAAAACTCTATTACACTAGTTATTTTAAAAATTTTTATGTATAAATCAAATAAGTACTAAAAAAAATGGTTAACCAACATATCAAGGTATGTAGCACTTGAAATTGTATCTTTTTTTAGATATACTAAATATAAAAATATTTCTTTTAAAAAACAGTATTAAAACCTCAATTACAACTTAGAGAAGAAGGGAACAATAAGGTTAGTTTTGGCATTTCTTTTGTAATTACTACTTTTAGAATCACTTGGCAAAAAAACTAGTATTTAATGATATTTTTCAGTAGATATTTTTTGCACTAGATCAGTGCATTGTTCAATACTGCGAGTCACAGACAAGACTTTTGCTCAGGTGTGTTATATTGGTGTAAGCCTGTCTCTCAAGATGTATGAAAAACCTCAAGATGTACAACACAAATACTGTGCATGCTTATATGTATGAATGGAATTTTTTCCTCTTTGTTAATTCGCCTTTTGTATTTTGTGCAATAGATAATCAATTATTGTGTTACTATATCTATTTATGATTTGCGCTCTGTGTGCTAGGTATTTATGATTTGTGTTCTAGGTATGTGTGTTGATTTTTTGTTGAAACTCACCAACACCATCAAACTCGATTTAATTCTACAAATTGTGCAGGACAAAAATGGTAACAAAAATAACTAAAAAGCAATAAAAATAAACACACCTTTAAAAAACAAAAACATAACACGACTAAAAATCACACGTAACTTATACTCATATGTGGTTAACCTCGCTGACTCTAAATTCTCAAAAAAGAAATGGCTCTAATTGAGAATGGCCTACATTGCAACCTATAATGCTAATACAACAATATAACCTATAAAATATCATCCCTTAGTGAATCACAAAAATATAACCAATACATATATCACAAAGATTGAAATTAAAACTTTCACCAATATAAAAAAACACACACACTACACTCATCAAAGGTGATATGATAAACGCAACAATACTCTAATCATCAACACATATACCATAAATACTAACAACAGATCCAACAGAAAAGTATCATAAACGTGTCAAATACAATAACAGCTCAAAACACATTACACTCATCAAATAACCCTGGACATCTTTCAAATGATCACAGAAGAAATCTATTTCACATTCAACACCTAATTTTATTTCCAAGAGATGGCTTACCCATATGAGAGGTCCGAGGAGTATTAAAGTGAACATTACTATAACGGATTGAGAATTCACAAATCCTCTCAAACAATACAACAAAATCATATAGTGGCATATATATGTTCACAACATTGTCTCAATATTCAGGGCCAATATCTGTGAATGCAAAAACTTGCAATCACACATAAAGAAAATACACCCAAAGCATCATTCCATCTCATAATTTGAAGCAAACTGACCCTTAAAATTCCTGAACTTCGCTATAATAAAAAGCTTTATACAAAAATAGACCTTTAACGTCAAAAGAAAACTCCAACAAAGAATCTAACTACATTCAATGCTTACGAAATAGAAATTAAATGGTTATAAAGTAGCATAATGTAGTAGAAAATAAAGTAATATATTATACTAGATTCTTGAATTTTGTAGTCAATTACGTTCGGTGAATCTTAATTAATCACTTTAAAAGTGATTAATATATTTGAGTTCTGATGGGATTATTGTTATATTTACTTCCCTAAGTTAATAATAAGTACTATATTTAGTTCTGAATAAGTAATAGTATAGTGGAAAAGGCGAACTATATTTAGTTCTACTGAGGTAGTAATAGTTATTATAACAACATATATATATATATATATATATATATATACATACATGCCAACACATACAATAACCCAGGAGTATACAAACTAAAATGCAACAATTGCAATAAGTTCTATATTGGACAAACAGGCAGATCTTTTGCCGAAAGATATAAAGAACACAAAAGCGCACTGCACACTACTATTGAATCCACCTTCGCAAATCACCTCATGGACACTAAACATTCATGCAAAAGTATGGAAAATAACATGAGCATCCTCCACATATGCAACAAAGGCCATAAATTAAACAAACTAGAACAGTATGAAATATATAGACATAGCAACAAATATAAAAATGACATTCTAAATGAAGAAACAAGGCACAGATTACATACACTCTTCGATCACATCACTTCTAACTTTCAAAAAATGGTATCGAGGAAGCACAACGGCAGCATTCCTAGCGGCAAAAGTAGGAGACTGAAGAAGTCGTAAGACGAAAACGTTTCCTCCAAGTGTAAGTTAACAATTGAACAACCTTTAGTTAACAAAACGCCTGGTCGGAAGTAATAGCAAAAGTGTAACAAGTAATTAACAAACAGCTCGTCATGAACAGCAACAAGATTTCGATAGTTATTATAATATACATGAGCTACTATACTCAGTTTTAATGACAGAGTAAATGGTTTTCTAATATAGAGGTGGTACAATATAGGGAGGATACTATATTTAGTTCTCCTAAAGAGGTAACTGGTATAATAATACAGAGAGAATATTGTATTAGTTATTTTAAAGGAAGTACTGGGTATTATATTTAGGACAGAGTACTGGATACTGTATTTAGTGTCATGGTGAATTATTGGGTATTATAGTATAGAGAAAGTGCTATGATTAGTTCAGCCAAGACAGTATTGCGTGCTATAATTAGTTTCACTCAAGTATAATGGGTACTATAATACAGATAGGGTACTATATTTAGTCTTGAAAATGAGTAATGGGTAATTTATATATATATATTAAATATGGTGATATGTTTTCTTGTAATATAGTTAATAAATTTAAAATATTTCAAAAACAAGAATACTTTTAATGAATATATTTATTCAAAGCTTTTCGCCGATAAATATGATTTAATTTATATAAAAATATTTTATTAGATAATTATTTTCCTAAAGATGCTGGTACTATTTAATCGGCGAAAAGCTTTGAATAAATATATTCATTAAAAGTATTCTTGTTTTTGAAATATTTTTAATTTATTAATTATTATATATATATATATATATATATATATATATATATATATATATATATATATATATATATATATATATATATATATATACTGAGATATTACTGGGCACTTTAATGTATAGGGGTATTTAGGTATTAGTAAGTACTATATTATATAGAGGGCACTATATTTAGCTCTACCAAAAGCGTAGTGGACACTACATTTATTTTCACTACGATAATATTACATAGTTATGTATATCTAGAGAGTACTATATATTGAGAGAAAAACAATTAGTAAAATATAGAGCTGGGTACTATATTTAGTTATTCTGAGGTATTAATGTACTAAGGCACTATAATATAGAAAGGGTATTTTAGTTTAGCTGAGGTATTAATGGGTACTGTAATATAGAAAGGGTATTATATTTAGTTTTCTGAGGGAGTAATGGGTACTATAATATAGAGGGTATACTATGTCTAGTTTTGCTAATGGAGTCATTACTATTACTCAGTGGGTTCTGTATTTAGTTTCACTGTGGTATTAATAGGTACTATATTACAGATAGGGTACTATATTTAGTTGTGCTAAAATAGTAGTAGTACTATATTAATTTTCACTTAGGTATTAGTGGATACTATAATATATAGAGATTGCCAACCTCTATTTTTTTACAGTTGGCAGAACCACTATTATTCTGCCAAGGGAGTAATCGGTTAGTAAAGGGTTCTACTTGGTTATTAATGAGTACTATATTTAATGTAGAGAGGGTACTATACTTAGTTCTATCAAGGCTTTAATGGGTATCAATTACTTTATTTTTTTCCACCGTTGGAGTATTGAGTATTATATTATAGAGGTGGTGCTATATTTAGTTCCCCTGAGGTAGTATTGGGTACTATAATAAATAGAATGTACTATATTTAAGTCTGCCAATGGAGAAATGGGTACCATATTTATGTCCACTGAAATTAATATGGGTATTTTAATATAAAAAAGGTACTATATTTAGTTCCACTAAGGGAATTAAGGGTACTATAATATAGAAGGGGTACTATACATAGTTCCACTGAGGTAATTATGGGTACTATAATATAAAACGGGTACTATATTTAGCTCTACTGAGAAAGTGATAGTTATTATAGTATAGAAGGGGTACTATATTTAGTTCCAGTGAGGTAGTTATAGGTATTAGAATATAGAGGGGGTACCTTATAGTTTCACTGAGGTAATTATGGGTACTATAATATAGAAGGGGTACGTGCAGCATTTGAACAAGTAGAATTACTATTTACCACTCCAACAAAGAATTGTAGAATGATAATGATTAGATCATACCGTTTACATTAACTTCAGTTACCCGTCTTATAAAACCAACAGTTAGTGGTATTAAATCACCTTGCACAAAAATAATAGCGGAGCTTTATTTTTAAATATATAATATCTCAACATTTTAGTGATAATAGCTGAGTGTTTGTAACAGATAATTAATTAGCTGCTGCATTAATTATTTCTAATGCACTAGTCTTTTCTAATCTGTTTTGAAAACATTTAATACAGAGTAAATAGGTAAAAGCGTAACTTTATCTTTTAAGTTTTTCTTGCAAAAGATAGCTTTTAATCTCACATATTTGCGATATGGATACTTATATAAATTGCAGACTTTGCGATAATAATTCAATATAACATTTCCACTTTCACTCTCTATTGTCAGCTTCCAGTGTGAGCTACAATATACTGCAAAATGTCTGTCAGTCAGGTTCGTCAAAACTTTCATGAGGAAACTGAAAAAGGAATTAACAAGCAAATCAACAAGGAGCTTTATGCCAGCTATGTCTATCTTACAATGGTAAGTAATAGAATCCACAATAATTCACTAATTTTTATTTTGAATTATATGTTTAATTTGATTTAATCTACTGGTCAACAGCCACAATCTACTGGTCTCTCTACAAGTCCCTTCAATTTCATACATACAATGGACCATTCAACTTCACAATTCTTAATGTTTAATGTCAAAACTGATTGCACCAGTCAATTTTTAACTGCTCCTGTGTCTATTAGTAATTTTAGATAACATTTTTGGATTTTATAAGGATCCATATTTGAGAACTGTCTAGTTCACATTGGGACCAAGAATATTCACCCGGCTTCCTGCCAGTTCTATGTATTGTTATAACATTGCTTATAAATCATTTATAATTTTTTACTTTAGTTACGTTTATTAGCAATCTCAATATTCTTCTACTTTTGTGCTATTATATATTTTACCTGTTTAGTTTTCTTTACCCCACTTCTGATATTTTAATCTCTGTCCACTATTTCCATGGATTTCCTATTTTTTTCTTTTCCTTTGCCCTGAGATGCCCTTGATGTATGGAGTCCAGTTAATTTTGCCATTTATAACATTAGAAATCGTTCTAATTAAAAATGTGTAATTTAATGATTTATATGACATTAAAATTAAATTAAATTTTGTAAAAACTTACATAATGTTTCTTGGTATATTAGGCAATTGATTGGAGTGTGCTGGTTAACCTTGACACAAATGGTAGGCCTAATTACCTGATAGAATAAAAAATATTATGTCTCACTAAGTTCTTAAATTTCAAGTTTATGACAGGTTTAGAATAAAATGTTTCATTTATCCATCATGCTATCTTATCTTACCGCTGATAACTGGTCATGTTACTACACTAAAAATATATATTTTGTTTTTTTCTTTCTATCTTTGATTAATTACTGATTTTATGCTCTTCTTATTCTGCTGACAACCATATTTGACTCTTGAAATAAATTATTCGTATAAAATAGAAGAGTATTTATTAAGTATATTTATCCAATTGTTACATAATTGTGTGCTTCAACTATGCAACTGTTTTCCATACTTACAAAATTAGTTTCTGATTTGTAATTTTTTTACACTTAGTATTTAAAGAAATTGATTGATACTGGACAAAAAGTTCAGCTGCAGAATTTCACAATAGTTTTCTTAGATAAATTTAAACATAACATATAAATCTAACATTATAAATAAACATTTACATCCAATTTAATAAAACAAAGCCTGGCTACTATTTGTTTTCGTTTCTTCTAGGCGTATTATTATGATCGAGACGATGTTGCACTAAAAGGAATCAAACAATACTTTTTGAAGGCTTCGGAAGAGGAACGGGAACATGCTCAGAAGTTGATGAAGTATCAGAACCAAAGAGGAGGCACTATTGTACTGGAAGATGTCAAGGCTTTAAATAAACAAAGATGGGAAAATGTTCAAGAAGCATTTTTAGATGCTTTGAACCTGGAGAAGGATGTCAACCAGGTCAGTAGAAATGTGAACCATACTTATTCAAAGTATTTTACAGTATGAAGAACTGGTGCAGCTTTTGCTAAAATAACAAACCTTGATGTACATTTTAATAACACATTTAACATTTTCAGAAGGTCTTTGTGTTCTAAACTAAACATCATCCCTTTTTAAGCAATTATTGGTGTCACTAAAAGTCAAGTTAAGTGGAAACCTAATGTATAGATCTGTATAAATATGAATCCTAATACTCGTACCTACTAAATTTAACGAAAGTAATAAATTTAATACACTAGTGGACTACATTAATTACAATGACATTTGTATATTAATATGTAAAATGATAACAAAATAAAATCGTAGACAAGTTTAAAAAAATCTTTTACACATCTTATCTTGATTTTCTATTAACATTTTATGCTTTAATAATTGAAAGTAACTTTTCAATTGACTCACTCTAACAATATCCAAATGTATTTGCTTTGCAATTATTTAATATACTTCAAACTTATTTTTATGTAACTGAAACTAATAATTGGTAATTGTATTTATTATTTAAAAAACTAATTTAAAAAATACTTAACTAAGTGAAAACTTAGTTGCTTACTTTCTGACGCGTTTCAAAACATTCGTTCCTTTTACAAAGCTAACCCTCAGTAGAGTATTTTTAAAACTAGTTTAATCAGTGAATTCAAGATGACTACATCAAGCAACTTCATTTAAAAAACGTTTGAAAATTGAAGTAACTCTGCAATTTTTTGCTATATTTAAAACAAATTTTATTTCCAATAAAGCTTTTATTATATTTTTTGTAAATTTTAAATCTATGAAAATATATCTTAATTTAATAGAAATATATTTTATCATTAACACCTCTAAATATTTCTGGCCATACTAAAACCGAATTAATTAAGTTACATTCAATCAAATTTATATTCCTATACAGTATATAAAGATGATAGATTGGTGTCAGATTAAGAGTGATGCTAGTGAAACATTAAAACACAAAACACCTATAAAACATCAGTGTTGTGTAGTATAGTAACGTGATATTATGTCAAAATTATTGAACTCATAACATCTAACCTATATGTATATATATATATATATATATATATATATATATATATATGTGTGTGTGTGTGTGTGTGTGTGTGTGTGTGTGTGTGTGTGTGTGTAGTATTTTTGTAATTGTTTTAATGTTAATTCAAGACAGTAAAGTTTCATAACAGTTGTGCGTAAATGCTTTTATTATCCACTCACAACATTCAGAAATTCCACTTTAGAATTAGAATTCAAAAATTTATGGCTATAAACAAAGGCAGTTATACATAGAAATGAAAATATATTAATAATGTGGATAATTTACTTACACTTAATTTCAGAGCTTGCTGGATCTGCATCAACTTGGAAGCAGTAAAAATGATGCCAACTTTTGTGATTTCCTTGAAACTGAATATCTGCAAGAACAAATTGAAAGTATCAAGTCTCTTGGTGACTATCTTACCAATATCCGCCGTGTTGGAGAAGGGCTTGGAATATTCATTTTTGACAAAGAATTGAGTTCCTAAGATAAAAAATGTCTAGTCACCACTGCAAAAGCTATTGTATCTTAACCATATTCACTATGAATAACTATTCTGATTTTGTTTTTAAATTTTAATTTGTCAAATTATAGTTTCTGTAACACACAGTTTGTTTTTATTTATTGGTAACATAGGTTTTCAAACTTTTAACCTTGCAAGTTTCTTCTAGATGAAACTTCCATTATAACATCCTCATCCAACAATTCTCATGTCTTCACTTCTTTGGCAAAACATTTAATTAGCACTGATTTAAATTTAATTTTATTATATAAATAGTCACATACTTTCAGATATAATTTACAAATAATTACCTATTAATTTCTTGTCTAAGCTTTCCCTTTATTGAAAGAATTTTTTATTTCAAATTATCTGTTTTATTAATCACTTGTAATTACAAAGTGGAGTTGTGATTACAAAGTTGGAATCACAAAGTAATTAATAAGATTCGCCGAACATAATGGACTACAAAATTCAAGATATCTGTTTTAGTTTTAAACTTAAAGTACTTTGAATTATAAATGTTTGTAAATAGACTTGCAGTTATTGGGTTGTACATCTTGAGGTTTTTTTAGTAACATTTATTATTCAATTTACTTGGTAAAAACCATTACGTACAGATATTTCTCAGCAAGAGCGATACTTCTTATGCTGAGAAATATCAGTAATTTGTGGTTTTTTGTCAAGTAAATTTTTGAATAAGGGTTCCTAAATGCAGTTCTGTTTGGACTTTTAAGTAAAAAGTTTGGACATTTCAAATGTTTTCCATATTCCACTTGGACTGTAAATTAGACATGGGATTACATTTAATATGTTATTAATAGAAAGGGAAAAATATATAACTAATATGAAATATAAGACCTGAGTAGCTGAATATTAATTCACCTATAGTGTTGAAATATTATTTTTATTCAATTATGTGAACTTTGTTTCTTTTATTAGTTTATATGGTTCATATATTTGAAAAATTACTTCATATTAATCTCCTGAAACAACCATTTTCAATACATCAAACCTGTGTTTGCAAATTTCTTGAATGATAGCTTAGGAAACATGTATTGTGTTGCAATAAAGGCATTCACTTCTACCAATAAAAACCATATGTCACCAAATCAGGACTATGTCTGGATGATTATTTTACAAGCCACTAAAAGTAAAACAGGGAAATAAGGTATGAGGACAACTCCTAAGTTTAAAACATAAGTTTAAAACAATATATGAAATGCCTATTTTCTTTTAGTTTGTATATAAAAATTATGCTAGTCTTTATTAGTTTATGTCTTTAGGTTTACAGTCAGAAAATAATCATTTTGTAAATAATATTGTGAATTTCTGAAAGAATTTTGACTGGTTGTTGACTCAGGTTTTCTAGGAATTGTATTGTTGAAAGAATACTGTAGGCATTAATAAATTCTGATTTTAAAAGTCATGCATATTTTTGCTATTACAGGAGCAGAAATTTTATAAAACACAAAAAGTAGCCAATAAAAGAATAGATTCTGGACCAAAATAAATCATTCTGTAAATAATAATGTTTGTTTCTGAATAACTTTACACTCCTTATTGGCTCAGGTTTTGTTTATCATTTACTACAGAAATTGATATCAAATTATTTCTAAAATTATATAAAATTTAGAACTTGAAGTTTTTGTGTCAGCAGACTCTCTCTGACTCACAGCATTGAACAATACACTGATCTAGTATGAAATATGTCTGCTATATAGTAACAGTAAATAGTATTTCTTTGTAAAGTGATATCAATAAAAACAATAAGATTTAGAAATTTATTTGATTCATAGGTATTTAATTTTTACCATCAGTAAAAGTAATAATTTTTTTTTAAAAGTATTTTAAAATGTTTTTCAGAATAACTGTACTAAAAAAAAATATTTTCACTGAATTTTTTAGTTTCAAGTAAATTTAAACAGCTAATACATTACCAATAAAAGCTATAAATTTGAGACAAAATTTAAAGCTGAGCTCAGCTACAGTTACACCCTTGTCTCATGTTCCAAAACTTCTTCAACATACAAGGTGTTCTTTAAGTTGACCTATAATGCCCATGGTGTCTTTATACCTAGAAAAGATCAATTTTGACCAACACATACATGTTCAAGGCTTACATTTTGTTTGAAAGTGTTCTAATTACAACTTAAAGTTTTGGAAATTAATGCCAATTATACTCTTAAAAAGCCCCAATTTTTACAAACCATAATTTTTGTAGAAGCATTGTTAAATGTTTAAAAACACATTGTAAAATATATGATCCCTAAAAATATGTTAATTTTATGTTTTAAGTTTATAACAAAACAAAAATTATATAAGTTAACCTTCATCCACAAAATTAAAAAAAATTGTCTACACTCTACTACTGAATATTTAAAAGAAAATGGGATAAAAGACTTTACTTCTTTCTCTGTCAACAAATCTACTTGATTTCATAAATTCTCAGTTAAAAGCTTGAATCAACATTTCAAAATGTGGGAAGTTTATGTGTTATATTCTAAGTGCAATAAATACCAAAAAGATTATAATTTTAATATATTATAAATTATCTATCAAATATCTATTTTATTACCCTTGAACAGGGTCCAGTCGGACATGAACAGTAGCATAGATAACATCCCACCACCCTATCCATAATTATTAAAATGTTACCACTGTTTGTTAAAAGATTTTCACAGAATATATACATCCTAAAATTAAATTTTACTTATATACTAAATATTCATAGTGGTAAGTTTTTATAATAATTTAAAACATGAATATTGTTAAATGAGTATTGTTACTGGTTGAGTAACCTTACCTACCTAATCTTACCTACTTACATTTGACCCAGCTGTTAAAAGTAACAAAGTGGTATTTTTAATAAAATTTTTTTCCACATGCTTTATAATTTTGTTTGTGTGTGGGTGTATCTCTCTCTCTCTCTCTCTTTTAATATATATATATATATATATATATATATATATATATATATATATATATATATATATATATTTATTTATTTATTTATATTAGAAGTTCAACTCAGGGGCATTGCTCCCTTTTGATTTTCTTAATCTGTCTGTGCTTTACAATTTCCTAAGGCAACAAGAAAATGACTTAATCCGCCAAGTTTTGGATAAGAAAGTAGAAACATATTAAAAACCAGTTACTAAATCATTGATTATTTTAGGCAATTAGATAAAATTATTAATTATATTTAGTGGTAGCAAAAGTAAGAAAATAATAGAAGAATTGTTTTCTTATTATCAGAAGTTTAGTCTGGTATAATCAAATTGGCTGTATGTTATGTAATATTACTATTGGTGGATTTGTGCAATTATTGTATAAATTCATGACAAAAGCTAATTTGTTTTATTTAAATCACTAAGAAAGACAATGATGAAGAAATATGTTTACTAAGTTTAATCATACAAGGCATTCTGCATTGTCATTAAAAAGAAGATCTTTCCTGTGAAATACATTAAGAAATAAAACAGATGTCCACTATATTACAAGGAAAATATAATTGTTTACTGTTGGATACAGAGAAATTACAAATACTTAAATAATTTCTATTATTGATATTTCACAAATTAATTTTGTTCTAAACTGTACATAATAATCTTCTGAAAGTTAAAATTCGTCAAAAAATGTCATCTGAATAATAAATTTTTTTTTACTATAAGTTTAGTCATTGGAAAGTTCCATTTTAGGGGTAATGGGGGTTTAGGGGTTCTAGAGATAATGATTTACTTCTGTGTTAGGCGGTTTTTGTATAGAAAGTATACTATATTCCCAAGTATTTTATCTTTTTCAAAAGTTTGTTTCAAGCACTGATGAAGAACAGGTAACTTAACAGGTATATATTCTGAATCAAATATGATTAGAAATTTAGGAACCTTCACAAGAACAAACAACCTCATACATATTGTGTTATTTAACACTAGTAAATATAGTGGATCAGGAGGACACAGTGGCAATGCCCTACAAACTGTGATATGTCTTCTGATTGGATTGAAATATTTGTCAACTTGGTGAAATGGGCACATGACAGTGAAGACTGATAAGCTGTTTTTTAAACTCTTGAATTTTGTAGTCCATTATGTTTGGTGAAACTTAATTAATCACTTTAACATTAGTTTATGACTATCCAAACTTAAAATTTTGTAAATTTGTAAAAACTTACCGAGACTGACTGTTTCAGTAAGTTTTTATAAATTTACAAAATTTAAAGTTCGGATAGTCATAAACTAATGTTAAAGTGATTTATTTTTTTACAGTAAAATATTGACAGATAATACAGTAATAAAAAATGTATACAGGTTTGACTTTTATTTTATTAGGCTCAGTTTAGAATTTCTCAATGCTTAAAGTATATGGACTAATTGTTAAAGTATATTTTTAAATTAGGAAGAACATAAAAAAAAGTAATAGGTATTGCTTGAACCAATTTGGAATATATTTATTAAATACTTAATTTCTTACTAAAACACTTGTAAATATTTTTCAAACTTGCCTATAGTAGCACTAACTTATATTTGTTGAGGATGTTTCATTTTCAACTCAGACCGTAACTGATCTCAAGGTTTTCGTAGGTTAGGGTATTAGGATGGGGGTGGGATATTATGGTGGGGATGTGGGTGTAGTTTGTGAGTATTAGGAGCAATGATGACAAAAAGTGTGTGTGAGTTATAATGTAATTGTGTGTTAAGTATGTGTGTAGGGTGAAATTTGAAATGTCTGTGTATTTCGTATTGTTTGGTTGAGTACCGTTGGTTAGTTCTGTGTTGTTTATGAAGAATTTGTAGGTTAGATGTTACGTTTATGAAGACATGTTTTGTAGAGTTGAGATGATCAGCAAAGTTTGATTGGTAATTATTGTTTGTTAGTGCGTTTATATGTTCTTGGTAGCGTGTGTAGAAAAACCTCCGTCTCTGGGCTACGTAAAAAATGGGGCATGAACTGCATGTTATTTTGTAAACAACGGCATTGTAACTGTCGCTGATTTTGTTGTTGGGTTTAAATTGTTCATTGAGAGTGTTGTGTGTGGAGTAGGTTATTTTGTAATTGTATTTTTGTAGTGTGTTAGTTAGATTGTGGGTTTTGGATGATCTGTATGGTATTGTTTGGTATTTTATAGGATTGTCGTGTTGTGTGTTTGTATTTGGGTTATTGAGTTTGTCTTTTAGGCGGTTGTATCCGTTAGTTTGTGCTATATGTTTTATGGTGTTCAACTCTTGGGAGTGTTCTTCTTTGTCTAATCTGCTATATGTTTTATGGTGTTTAACTCTTGGCAGTGTTCTTCTTTGTATATTAGAATAGACAAGATGAATATTATTTTTGTTTACCATTTATTAATTATTTTATTAAAATAGATAATTATTCTCATAAACTCCATATAAGATGAGCTTTATTCAAGACTATACTGCAATCAAGACAAAACTGAATACATTAATACCCCTTGCTTTCTTTCTAAAGACATAGAGAGATTGAGAAAAGAAAGAGAGAGAGAGGTGGGAAGGGATTTGCTATATAATCCTATAATCATTAAAGAAGACAAAGACTTTTTTATACAGCCGTATATTATAATTCTACAGTTTAACTTGTTTTTAGTATTTAACGAAAATTACTCCAAACCATAAAACTAAATTATAGAGAAATTAGTTATGTTCACAATTATCCTTGTACATAAATGCCAGACAAAATATTGAAATATACAAGTCTTGGCTCGCAGCATTCAGAGCGTAAATGTAAGTTAATTTATAATGTTTAGGAATCTAGTTCATCATACTTTTGATGAAGAAATTGAAAAACAAAATAAACATTGTAATAAAACTGTATCTTGTTAGTAATGTTATACATATACAGTAACGGCATGTAGATGTTTATTCACTACTTTCAACCTTAGCCTTTAAATTTGTAGTGATAGTTTAAAACTGTGAAGAATAAAATATATTGAAATATTTTATAATGAGAATTACTTTTTTGGGAGAATATCCTCACTATAACATTAATGTTAGAGTTGCTACAGGCAAGTTTTCATATGATTTTTTAAATATAAATAATTATAGTTCAATATAAAAACATTGTTAAATAAAATGGTTTAAAGTTTATACTACGATAAACGTTTTGTTAGAAAAACAATGACACAAAATATTTTAAAATAAATTCATAAATTAGATACAAAGGCTTTAAAAACGTCTGGATTTTAAATTGTTTAATTGACCCAAATTTTAATGTTAAATTTATAAGTTCCTTTCCCTAATTATTGCCCTTTGTCACTTAAATCCAGTATTTTTTTTTTTTTAATAGTTTGTAATATTACACGCATTCCATTAGATTCTCTGATATTCTCCCTAATTGTTGTTTGCTTTCATATTTTCTTAGATATCATTTGAAAGTATATAATGTTTCAATTTTTATAATGTTTTAAAAAAATAATATTTTTATACTTTCTTGCCAAGTTAATACAAAAGTGTAATTATATAAAAACCCCAAGATGTACAACACAAAAACTGTAAGTTTAATATGTTTAGTTTGACACTGTAGAGCTCTATTCATTCCTGATCACCCTATGGATATTATCTCTCTACTAATTTCATTTTCAAATATCCAAAGTTATGTTTTTATTTTAAAAGGGTTATATTATGCAGCAAGTTAAAGTTATCTAATTTTTTACCCATATTTTAATTTCTTTACATTATTAACATTTTTATTGTTAAAGCATTATACCTTTAATTTTATTTATGATTTAATTGATTACCTGTAAGTTAATTATCAATCTGAGAAATATTCAAATAGAATTTTTGAATTTCCACTCCAAATGGAGTGTGAGAAATCTAAAGACTATAAAGGAATGTCAAATGAAATGGTTTCACCACTTCAGTAGCTCTCTTCTAGAGATTAAATTTTATCTCAAGACTTAATGATCAGACAAAGGCTCTTTAGAAATCTTTATTATTTCTTTAAACATTCTGTATATCTGACAACATTCCAAAAACACATTGATCCTGACCCGTCATAAATACCTATGAGAAGATGTAAGTTTTCTTATGTATAGTGATTGTTTTGTTCATTGGTGTGTGTGTGTATGCATGCATGTGCGTGTGTGAGTGTGTATTATGAAGTAAGTGGTGTTAGGTTAGACTGGGGTACCACAGTAACTGGGATTTTTGACTTTACGGAAACTGATTCTTTACTTTTAATAAATCCCAAAAGGTTGCTCAAGAGTTACAGAAGATCATTCTGAAATCTTTTAAAATGAAATAGCAATGTATCTAAATTAACAATTGTATCCTGAATACACTAACCACTTATTTAAGGTTACTGTATATTCTACTGTTGCAGAATTGCAGTTTTGTGCAAATGCTGTACTATCTCTGATTTATTTATCTCAGACCTATATATGGCATAACATTGGTCATTTAAAACTAAGAAAAAACAAGTATTACTTATTTAGTTCAACTTAAAATCTTCATATCATCAGAAAATACAAACAAAGTTAATAAAATTCTGAAGTTTTAACATGAAGTTTACCAAGAACAAGTGTAAGTAAAAAATAAGAGAAAAAATTTACCTGTATAAAAAATCACCTTGTATTAGTCTAGTTCTTAGCACATTTTTTCACCATTTAATGTAGACATGTGTGTCTTTCATTTTCAATTTGTGTTTCTGTTGACAAAGAGAAGTGGTTGTCCTTCATGTTATATGATCAATTCATGTTAACTGATTGTCAATGCTAATTCAAAATATTTATGGTATTTAATATTTGAACATCTAATCTTCTAACCATAACCTGAAAATGTAAATGCTATATTGACAGGAGACAAAAAGTATTTCATTAAGCAAAAATTTGTTTCAGTTTTTAATAATAATTTGAAGAGTATCCAAAAAGCATTCTAATAGAAAATATACGAGGTCTGTTCAAAAAATATGCGGACTGAGGTCATATAAAAATTGTACTTTATTTGGAAGTTACACGTCTGGGTCTCCTTCAAAGTACTCTCCTCCCCTATGCACACACTTATCCCAACGGTGTTTCCACTTGTTAAAACAGTCCTGGTACGCTTCTTTTGTGATGGCATTCAGCTCCTTCGTCGCATTTGCCTTAATCTCCGAAATCGTTTCAAATCTTCTTCCTTTGAGGGGTTTTTTGAGTTTTGGGAATAAGAAAAAGTCACAAGGAGCAAGGTCAGGTGAGTAGGGGGGTGGGAAAGAACAGTGATTGAGTGTTTGGCCAAAAACTCATGAGTTCTGAGTGCTGAGTGAGCTGGAGTGTGGTCGTGGTGGAAAAACCAGTTATCACTTCTCCACAGTTCTGGCCTTTTTCGTCGGACGGCGTCCGTCAGACGTTTCAGTACTTCAATGTAGGTAATCTGGTTAACTGTAGAGCCTTCAGAGAAGTACTCGTAGTGAACAACACCCTTAGCATAAAAAAAAACTGTCAGCATCACCTTCACATTCGACAGAACTTGGCGAGCTTTTTTGGGTCTTGGGGGCATTTGACTCACCCATTGGGATGATTGGACCTTCGTTTCAATGTCGTAACCATACACCCATGATTCATCACCGGTTATAATTTTTGACAAAAAGTTCTCATCTTCATTTGAACGATCAAGCAGTTCCCGACAAACCCAGACGGGATTGGCTTTTTGGTCGTCGGTCATCAGGCGTGGCACAAATTTCGCAGCGACGCATTGCATCTTCAATTTTTCGGTCTAAATCTCGTAACAAGATCCAACTGATATCCCACACTCTTCGGAAAGCTCCCAAATGGTCAGACGTCAATTTTCGCGCATCAGGGTGTTGATTTTGTCAACGTGTGGGCCGTCAGTTGATGTTGAAAGACGTCTAGGACGCTCATCGTCATCAATCGACTGTCGGCCACTTTTGAAACGTTCATGCCACTTGAAACATGCAGTACGCTTCAAGGCAACATCGCCGTAGGTTTTTTCTCAAGATATCTTCAATTTATCCTATCCTGTAGCAGATACATTCTCCTTATACAGATATTTTACAATATGACTGTTTCCATACTATTTGTTAATCATTAAAACTTCATTTTGTTATAAAATTCATTCAACCAACTCCATTTTTTCCTTCCCCAATACAAAAGTTTCCAGTTGCTTTCTTTCACTTTTTTGTATTGTTCAGAATTTAGCTTGTCACTCTCCCATGCAGAGGTGTGGCTAGCCCATCCTTTACTTCTCTTTACAAGTATCAAGAAAATATGTTTTTGTCTAAAACTTACTAGGATAAACTTGAACTAGGATGAACTAAAACTTGAAACAGGATTGTGCTAGTTATAGTAAAATGCATCATTTAAAGAGAACATAGGATTTACAGGTACATCCTTTTAAAATAATTTTATTACACTTCCAGAGCTTGCTGGATCTGCATCAACTTGCCTCCAATAAAAATGACGCTAGCTTCTGTGACTTCCTTGGAAGTGAATTCCTACAAGAACAAGTAGAAAGTATAAAATCGATTGGCTACTACCTCACCAACATTCGTTATGTAGACGAAGGTCTAGGAATTTTTTGTCTATGACAAAGAACTTAGTTCCTAATTAGTTTAGTTACTCTCACATCAGATTTACAACTTCCTATTCAAACTATAAGTTTCTAATCATACATTATATAGAAAACTAATATATATTGTAACATTTTGAAAATAGCAAATAAGAAATTGGCTAGATTAAAATTGAAACTAATTTTAGGTAAAAGCCTAGAAAAGGTTGTAACATGTAAACAAGATATTTGAACTGTTGCATTAGGAAATTTGTTATATCAAATAACCTAACAAATAAAATTAAAACAAGATAATCTAATAATAATTATATGTAAACAAATTTGTAAACTTTAGTAACATAGAGCATAAATAATTGCTGGAGAGATGGAAGGTTGAAACGCGATTGTAAACAATGAAATGAAAGGTTATGTTCTATAAATCCAGCCAAAACACACACATTTCGGAATTATTACAAAAGTAAAAAGTAAAGACACTTCACACACAAATAATAGTAATTAAATAAACACTGGAAGGTTTACATAGGTAAAAGTTAAAGTAGTGTTACTCAAATCTCACAAAAATTAGTCTTTAATACGAACACAACACAAACTAGTTTCAGCGACGAAGTCGCCTTCCTCAGTGCTTGGCTACTACTCCCAAGTTTGTAGTAGCCAAGCACTGAGGAAGGCGACTTCGTCGCTGAAACTAGTTTGTGTTGTGTTCGTATTAAAGACTAATTTTTGTGAGATTTGAGTAACACTACTTTAACTTTTACCTATGTGAATAGTTCTCACTAGCTAAGCTCTAAATAACTGAACTGGAAGGTTTGTTAAGGATCGGAAAGTTGAAACAGTAAGTTTAACCAAATTACAACGGGTGAAAATAGTTGTTGACGCATTAACAGCTGTAAACCCAAAGAAAGTAGGTCAGTGTACAGTCGACTCTAGTGGGAAGAAATCGAACTAAATTACATGCAACATGAGTTTTGGGAGAAGGAATAGCAGCCATATTTTAAACATTTTTAAAAGTAAAACTAAGGACGCGTTAGTTTAGTCTGGCGTGGGGACGCCAAGATAGCGGACCTTCTCTGAGAAGTCAAAATTCCATTTGAAGAATTTCGTCAAAATTATACAGATTTGTGAAGAACATTGGCCAAATTAAAACAAAGATAAGTGAATTTAAAGCTATAATACAGTGTTAATATAATTTGAAGTAACTAAAAAGAATTTAAGTGTGTTAAATATAAAATTTAAAGAGAAATGAATCCATCGTGAGCAAGCAGCCAAATCGCCGATAAATTGATAAGTTAAGTACCTAGCGATATATAAAAATAAACTTTAGTGGACTTTTAAGATTATAAGGAAGTTTAAAATTGTACATTAATAGAATATCTTGTAATTAATTAATAGTTAGTAATAAGAAACATAATCCAGTTCAAACAGTTTAGGGACCTTTTTGCTTATTCCAAATTTAAGTTTACTCATCAGGAAGCTATTTATTAAAACTATTTTCTAAATTTAATCTTGTTTATCAAAATTTATTTAACTAACCAAAGAGTTAAAAGATACAGCCCATGCATATAAACCCCGAGATATTAAGAGATCTTAGAAAATAGCCTAGGGTATAAAATTTTGTAACTAAAATTGAAGGAATTGAGTTTAGCCTATTGTGTTAAAACTTGTTAAGTTTTATTTTTTTTGTTCTGTTTATTGTGTGAATTAAAAAATTGTTGTAATAAAGAATTTAAATTATTCATGAGTTTTTGTTTTTTAAATAGAATATATATCTTCATTTAAATAAACATTCAATAATAATAGTAAAACCCAGTTGTGTGTTATAAAATTATAAATTACAATATATATATATATATATATATATATATATATATATATATATCCATATTTTTCCAACGGAAAAACAATGGATAACGTAAAATATCAAGAATATATATATATATATATATATATATATATATATATATATATATATATGTAGAGAGAGAGAGAGAGAGAGAGAGAATTATTATAGATAGTATGATTTATTACTAATAAATTTATATTGACCAAATAAAAATTCCTTAAATGTCACAATATCTAGTATGTACGTAACTTCAATAGTTATATTTTTTCTTGATCTTTCTGTGACTGTAAAACTTTACAAATGAAATACTAAAGTACTATTTCTGTTTTGTGATTATTTTACCTTGTCTCCAGTCCTATATGTTGTGACTAGTATTTTAGAACTACTTCACTAATCACTATCAACTTCTTCACTAATACACTAAGTAGAATCCACCAAAATGATACATTTATTTTTATGAAATGTGGCACAAAAAGATGGCAAAATGGAATTAATGGTCCCTAAAAATGGCACTTTTACTATTTCATTATTATATTTTTGCACAATCTTCTAAATTATTATTCCTAAGTCTACATTGTTTTTCAATAAGAAAGAATTTATTTAGGTAATGCGGCTCACTCTCTCTTGATGAATATCTTGTACAAATTTTCAATCATTAATAAAATACGTTTTTATTCATGCAATCAAGTTCAAATATATTTTTTAATCCATAGTGAATAACAAATGATGTTATTTTAGTTTTTTCAAAATTTTTTTCAATATTTAAATTATAAAAATTTGGTTGGATTTGAACTGAGTATTTTCATGTTTGAAGTCTAGCATTTAGGCACTTTCCCATAGCTAGAAATGTATTTCTTAAAGATGTATATGAATTTTTCTTTTGCCCCCATCTGGTTGTTGTCGAAACCTCCATTGTACAACCTAAATGTATGTTGCCATACAATATCCATAAATAATGCTCTAGGATTAAAAATGAAAAGATTAAAATAAACAAAAAACTGGATTAACGGCATCAAACCTTGCTTCACAAATGGACAATGCGAAAGGAAAGTGAAAAGAAACTATAACACAATGCAAGTAACAAATAACGCTGTCATTAAAGTGTACATAAGGTTTTAATCATAGGTAACTTGTAATATTAGATCTTTTTGTGGTATTCGGGTTTTATCCAATACAATAGAGTCTCGTTAATTCGAGGTAGATGGGATCGAGACCCCTTGGATCAACAAAACCTCGGATTACACGGAAATGCCTGTACATTAGAAAAAATTGGGTTTATAATGAACCCTAATACTATAATTAAGAATGCACAAAATACAGAACTGTATTGATAAACTATGTTATAGAACTGTACTCACATAAACTAATGTTGCTTTGAAATACATTGTTCATCACGGTTTCTTCTAGAAAGCCTATATGATTTTCTTCTCCTTCAGTCGCTTTCAAGAGAGATTGTAGAAGGTAATGTCTGTATTTTTTCCCCATACATTCCAGAACACCGTGATCCATTGGCTGGATTAGGCTTGTAACATTTGCAGGTAGAAATGAAGTTGATCTTCATTGGGATGCAACAGTGCATTGTCTAACAGTATTAATCTTTATTTGTTTTTAAATAGATAAAGTCGTCTGAAATAGAAATGGGCTCGAAGTTGTTCCAATGTGTTTTCTACCTCTTGCCAAAGTATGTTCAAAATATCTTAAACTACCTGGATAAAAATTGATGGAGCATTTGGTCCAACTCGATAACATGAATTGTAGTTTTTTGTAGTTCATGGTAGTTTTTAGATTATTGTAGTTTTTTTCCATCAAGCGATTCTATAACAAAGGCGATTTGTTCCTACCAAAAATATCTGATGCTTAATCTACACTCAACCAAGTTTCAGCTCCTACTTCTTGTCAAATAGTTAATGAATTTATTTCTTCTGTTGAGACACCATTCCCCTCAAGAGAAATAATTTTCTCCAGTTTATTTAGCTTATTTTATGGAATCCCTTCTTTTAAGACTGCTAGTAAAATTTTCTTTGGTTAAATATCTTTTGTTGGAGTAATTCTGAAGGAAATTACAAACAAGGTTGCTACTTTAATGTGCTTGAAGCAAACTTAGCTTGGTGAGAAATACCATCCTTGTGCTTATCCATTTCACACTTATTCTTCAACCCAAAATTTAATGAATAAAAGTAAATAAATCAATGTGATTTATTTACATTGTTTTCTAGACTGAAATTGTTTCTATTTTTTTTTAATGAGGTTTTAAATTGACATTTCAGTTGTACTGAAAGAATTTGTTATTGAATACAATTTTTTTATAATAAATATTCAAAAATTAAAGTTGCCACTTTTGAAAATAATTTGCAAAATAGTTTGTCATTCTAGTAAGTAGGCAATTACTTTAGGGTTTACGTAGTACAATCAATAATAATGTGTGCTTACTATAGGAAAAAAACATAACTTAATGAGGGTCTTAATATAAATGTCTTTCATTTTAATTTTGCATAAGTAGTTTAGATGAGAGTTTCATACTGAAAGGTTTGTTGAACATCATTTACAATCACAACGATGTATTTTGCATCAGTTATATGATATCTCGTAATATGTTGATGGATATGTGGTATTTCGTTAGTTTATTTCTTATTTTGGATTATTTCTTTTTTGCCAACTTTCTTCTTTTTAAAACCCAGATATATTTGTTTCAGTACATTAAATTTCATTAACAAAATAGTTAAAGCATGCAGAAAATTTAAATAATGACTCACTTTTCCTCAAGACAAAAACCTGCTAATGAAAATGATTGCTCAAAAAAATAATTGAATAGTGTCTATTGTTGATAATTTTAAACTACTTTATCAAAATATAGTGCTTTTTTACACAAAAGGAAACTTCAAGAACATATTGAACAATGATTAAACATATAGATGCCTGCAATTATATGTTACACAATGAATGTAAATTTAAAAGTCATATTCTGAAACCTAGTCAAATCAAAAGGTTAAACATTTGGATAATAATGTCAGATATAGTACAAAAATAAGTGCTACTATAAAACACTTACTTTTTTATTTAAAGAGGATGGCAGTTTCAGAAAATGTATCCCGTTATTATCTCAGATCATAACATGTAAGCAAGCCCAAGTATTAAAGGATAAGTTTATAGTTCAAGTTGAAGAGGAAATCAATATAAAAAAGGTAACCTTTCTATTTTGAGTCATATTTGTCAGTTCCTTTAGAATAGCAAAATCAGAAAATGTGCTTTAAAAATCAAATGAGATTATGCCACTTTGTATATAACAATATTTTTCCACATATCCTCAACCTGCCCTCTTCCTTTTAAATTTATTCTCAAGTCCACTTTTAATTTTACAAGTTTAATTCAATTATTTAATCACTTTTACATTAGTTTATGACTATCTAAGATAAATTTTGTAAATTTGTAAAAACTTACTGGGACAACGTTTTTGATCTCTCTGTGGTGATCTTCATTAGTGTCTAAATTTTCTGCTTGGAGTTGTTGTTAGGTTACGCGGGACAGTTTCAAAAATGTCAAGGTATATGTGTGATTTGTATTGGGTTTGTTTGTTTGATCTGTTTGTATTTTGTGTTTCTGTGTGTATGTAAATTCCATATTGTTCTAGAAAACCTTTCTTTACTCTTACATTAGCCAGTTGTTAATTCTAAAGATTGGAGAACTTGATTTTTGACATATTGCACTGTTTGAATGGAGCGCAAGACAAATTTTAAAAAGAACTTTAAAGTTGAATATACATCTCCTTCTTCTTCCAATAACATTTTGAATTTCTGAACTCAGATAATATGACTATAAAATTGGACATAAGGGTCATGTTCCTAAATTACATGTATAAGGAACACCATCTCCATAGATGTATAAAACGGTATTTTATTATTGATTGAAAATTTGTACAAGATAGAAGAGAGGAAAATTCATCAGTAAAGTGTAAGCTAATAGAAAGAATTGAATGAAATGTCTATCTCATTATCTAAACAAATTCTTTCTTCATTGAAAAACAATGTTTAATCAATCAATATTTAACAATACTGTACAATACTTAATTTGTAAATTAAATTCCAGTATTATTGTTTAGGGAATAATAGATTATAAGATTGTGTAAAAGTTTATTAATAAAATGGTAAAAGTGCTACTATTAGGCACTTTTACTTCTATTTTGCTATTTTTTTTCGTGTGCCACATTTCATAAAAATAAATGCCTCATTTTGGTGGACTCTATTTAACGTATTACTGAAGAAGTTGATAGTGATTAATGAAGTAGTTCTAAAATACTACTCACAACATATAGCACTGGAGACAAGGTAAAGTAATCACAAAACAGAAAGAGTACTTTGTCATTTAAGGAATATATATTTGATCAATGTAAATTAATTAGTAATAAATCGTACTATCTATAATAGTTTTTTGTTTATATCTATTAGTTTTCTATACAATGTATGATTAGAAATTTATAGTTAGAATAGGTAGTTGTAAATCTGATTTGAGAGTGACCGAACTAATTAGGAACTATGCTCTTTGTCAAAGACAAAAATTCCTAGACCTTCGCCTACACGACGGATGTTGGTGAGGTAGTCGCCAATAGATTTGATGCTTTCTACTTGTTCATGGAGGAATTCACTTTCAAGGTAGTCACAGAAGCTGGCGTCATTTTTATTGGAGGCAAGTTGATGCAGATCCAGCAAGCTCTGCAAGTGTAAGAAAAGTTTTAAAAGGATGTACCTGTAAAGCCTATGTACTCTTTAAATGATGCATTTTACTATAACTAGCACAATTCTATGACTATCCGAACTTTAAATTTAGTAAATTTGTTAAAACTTACTGAGACAGAACATTTTCGATTGCTATGTGCCAATCTTCATCAGTGTCTTTTAGTAAACAAGTTTACTACATTTAAAGTTCGGATAGTTATAAACTATTGTTTAAGTGATTAATAAGATTCACCGAACTTAATGGATTACAAAATTCAAGAATCCTTTTTAGTATCATAAAAGAAAGTTCTAACAGTTAACTAATAATATGGAAACAAACATAAGAGTAAAAAAATGTGGGTAAAATATCTGCATAAGGAGAATCTGTCTGCTAAAGGAAAGGATAAATTGGAAATATCTTAAGTAATGTCTATGGGTATCATCAAATTATTTAAACTTATGTTGTTATAACATAAAATGTTATTACACTCTTTTTGTACTAACTTAGCTCAGGACAACTAAGCAACAGTATTCTCAGTGATTCGCAGCATTGATAATGTGCTGACCTAGTGTAAATCGCGTCTACTGAATAAATCAGTAAGTAATGGTTTTTTGCCAAGTTAATGCAAAAAAATGTAATTTATACAGAAACCTCAAGATGTGGAACACAAAAACTGCAAGTTATAAAATGCTATGCTACACTTCCCTAAATTAGTACTAACTTTTTTTTTATTATTTAGGACATCCATAGGATGTGTCCCATTGTCAACTGAGATGATAACTAACCTCTTGTTTGAATGCTACTATGTGCTGCTATAGGCAAGTATAACAAAACAACATATGTTAGTGAAAAACTTGTAGCTCAAGTGAAGGTGGAATCAAATAATATGTTTATAAATGTATTAATGTAAAGCTAAATCAACTCCTACCAACCTGGTTAACATCTTTTTCAAGATTTAAAGCATCTTGAAAAGCTTCCTCAACAGTTTGCCAACGTTGTTTGGCTGGTGCCTTGATATCTTCAAGTACAATGGTACCTCCTCTCTTGTTTTGGTATTGCATCAGCTTCTGAGCATGTTCTCTCTCTTCTTCTGAAGCCTTCAGGAAGTAATGCCTGATTCCTTTTAGAGCAACATCATCTCGGTCATAATAAAAACCCTAGGAATAGCGAGAGACAAAATGCAACCAACATCTGATTGAAAATTAAGTTTTACTCAATTCTCTGTAATTAATACTACTGCTGCTCTGCATTCGGATTTTAATACCATCTTCATTCAGTTGTTGAAAGAAGTGAAAGTTTTATATTTGACAGCAACTATTAAAATTAAATTCAGTAGGATCCCCTTACCTACTAAATAAATGAAGGAAAGAAATCACAGGAGTGATGCTATATAAGCCTTTAGCTTTATTATCAATATTTTATTTTAAAAGGATATCATTATTTCCTGAAACTCTTACTTGTTGTTTTCCTTATTGTGGTGTTAAAACCTTACCATCAATATCATCATTATAATAAAAATAATTGTCATTTTTATAGTTATTATTGTTATTTGTAAATTTTATTATTATAAATTATATTAATTATTTGAAATTATTAATACAATATCCATTTGAACTTAGCAAGTTACTGATTTGGAAAACTATAAATTTTAGCAAATTAATGAAGAACTTGTGAGTCAATGATTTCAGTCGCACTATTGTGATGACGATCACTTAGTGTAAGTGAAAACGCCATGTCTCAGGTATTGTATACATTTTCTTTAATTATAAACTTTTTAACTTGTCAAGTATAGGTAAATGTTTTATTGATTCTTATCGGATAAGAAATCAAAAAATATAAGGTATTATTATTTTGTTACAAAATATATTTAAAATAGTATTTTAATTTATATTAATATTTATTTTGTTATATATTATAAATTTAATAATGTTATTATATAATAGGTTACTTTTTAAAAACTAAAATACTCTCTTAAACATTTTTATATGTAACCATTTGGTACTTAATTACAAAGTTTTAAAACAATTACTAATTGATAAACAAAATATTAATCAGAGTTTAAAAATTCAAGAACTTTAAAACATAACATATTATCATCGGTTTTTAAAAACGTGTGAAACTTTCATCATACCATTTTAAACAAAATGTTACAACACTTCTTTCCGCTCAATAGTGTATCACCACAAAGTAACTCTCTAATACAAAATACATTCTGCTATATCTAAACAAACTCATCAAGGAAAAGTAAAACTATTTCTGTATAAGATCCATACTTACAATTGCTAAGTAGACATAGCTGGCATAAAGCTCCTTGTTGATTTGCTTGTTGATGCCTTTTTCAGTTTCTTCATGAAAGTTTTGACGAACTTGACTGACAGACATTTTGCAGTATATTGTAGCTCACACTGGAAGCTGACAATTGTAAATGAAACTAGAAGTTTACTTGTTGTCTGAATCCAGAACCTCCAAACTGCAATATATAGCACAATTCCATATCTGTAAGATGAGTATTATGGGGATTATTTCTGATTAAAAATTTCATTAATTCTTAATTATTTTTACTTTCATGTAAAACTGATTACCGTGTGCAACAAATTTAAGGTGTGCAATATTTATATAAAAAGTAAATTAAATTAGAAGAAGAATATGTTGGATTAAATCATAAAAAAATTTTAATTACTTTTAAAATCTTTTAGCAAAAGATATTGCTTCACAATATTACTACATATAGAAAATATATATATTTGTTTTGAAATTAATATGTTGTTTTATGTAAATTTTTATCACATCAGCTAGTTATGATATTAATTACTAAATATTTTTGCTGTTGGTTTGGACATTAATGGGTTCTTAGGGTTCCTTTTGTAATTTATTTTGTATAACCTTTCTCATTACTTACAATTTTTACTTATTTCATTTTAAGAATATCTTGAAAACCATTTAATATGTTAAACTTATTTTTAAGTGTGTTATTCCTGGATAGTTGTGTCTGTTATTTCTATTTATTGCACATTCATCTTGTAGTAATAATTTTCTTTTTAGTTGTCTGTGATGCAATAAATGTGAAAGCTAAAGGACTTTCTTTTAATTGTTTGTATTTTCAGTTCTGGGAATATTTTGATTCCGCTAAACATAAAAATCAAAATTTTAGTTTCCTCTAACAAGCTTTATTGTTATTTCAATTATCAAACAGAAACTCACTTTTAATGGTTTTTACACGTTTTGTAACAAACTTCACAAAAAAAATGTATTTATCAAATAAATACTGAATAATTAAAACAATTACAATATATTAATGTAAACATACTTCTCACATATAATTTTAATATATTTATGGATGTGTTGTTGTTATTAGACAGCTCTGTCTACAACATTGAGTATACAAGTTTTCTTAAAATCCCCCTACATGCTCCACGTTGCCTCACTCTTCTTCATCCAAAAAAATTCAAACTTATTGTTTTATCTACAATTATTTCCCTGACTTTTGTGATATTCTTTCACCAATTCAAGTTTTATATACCTTTATTCCTGGCATTCCCCTTTTCATTTTCTTGCACACTTTTTTAATATTTTATCCTAGATAACTATTTTGTATGTCCATATAAGAGACAATCTTTTTACTTGTATTCTGTTGATTTATTCTTAAAATCTTCCCCTAAAGTTTTTGGTGTGGTCTTACATAAAAAATTTTTTTTTGTTATTTCATTGAACGACGTGATTTTTTAAGGAAACTAGATAATTTATTAATTGCCATACTTAAATTACATTTATACATACAATTTACCATTGTTACAATATACAAAATTTTCAAAAGTACTCAAAATTATGGTTACAAAAATGATTTTGAAATAAAAAAATTGTGTAATTAATTCAGTCTAATAGCATGTTTTATGTTTTATACAGTTTATAAAATCATGTAAGACCTTGATTAAGCCTCAATGGCACTGTAAAGAAGTGCAATGATGATAAACCCCCAGCTCCCATAAGGAAAGACATAGAATGCCTTCCTCTGAGATGTAGAGTATTATGATGGCTCCACTAGTGCAGGTTGCATATCTGATGTAGACCCACTCTCTAATGAAGCTATGGGGAAGAGAGTATCCATTCCAAGTTTAGAATAAATGTAGACTCTTTTATGAAACTCACAGATATAATATTTAATGTTTTTAGTCTCTTATAATTTTAAAGAAGCAAGTGTAGGGCAAAAGTTTATATATAGGTAGCATGTGAGATTTTTTCAGAAAAGTACTAAATTTATATAGCTTTTAGTTCTATATTCTTAAAAGTAATAAACATTCAGTGTTTCTTTTCATCTATCAATAAAAACAATAAACAATTAAACAAAAATGAGAATTATCTTTTAAAACTTGCAGTTCTACATCTTGAGGTTTTTATAGAAATTACACTTGTTTGTACAAAAACAAGTGTTACACAAACAAGTGTAATTATTTTTTATAATTATAATTAACCAAAGTTGTAATGAACTGGATTGTGTGGAAAGACAAAAAAGGCACACAGGGAAGATGAAAGGGAAATAAGTGGAGGCTTGTAAGGTATGAAACCCTAATTAGATATTTATGTATTCATTACATTTTATGTTTTGGTTTATATACTCCATGCAATTATCTCTTAAAATTTAAATTAATATCAATGAAATGTTACTTTTTTAATTAGTTATAATTAATTTTGTACAAATTGAGAGTTCTTCAACGAAATCAGGTGTTGAAAAATAATATGATTTGTATTGAATGATACTTGACTTAATAGTATAAGGAAAAACCAGAAGATATAATAACATATTTTCTGCTTTTGGATAGTACAGCTTATATTTTAAAATTTTCCTACTCTGTTCTTTCTAAGATTTAAACAATTTTTGATTATTTGTACAATAAATGGTTGTTGATATTGAGAAATTTAATAAATTTATCCTTAAAAATTAATTTAATTAAAGTTAGAGGTATATTTTTATGATCTTTCTACCATTTGCTGTTAAAAAAATAATAGTTTTTAATAATTGTATGTAATTATTTGTGTTTATTCTTGCTTCTTAAAAATAAATACCATTTTTATGATGAAAAAATTAAAGCATTTGTTACAAATAATCTTAAAATAAAACTGACTGTATTTAAACATTTTTTATTGCACTACTTAACAAGGCTTAGCAGTACAATTGAAATCACATGTTTATGAAGTGGTAGCAATGACCCTATATATCGGTAACATTAGCTAATGATTGTTCACTTCCTATTGTCAGAATCCAGTGAGATCTACAATAAGACTGCCAAATGTCTGTCAGTCAAATTCGCCAAAATTTTCATGAAGAAACTGAAAAAGCTATCAACAAGCAAATCAACAAGGAGCTCTATGCCAGTTATGTCTACCTAACTGTTGTAAGTAAAATACTTTGTTCACATTTATTTATGTTTTTAAATTAACCCTAATAGTTTTGTTAGTCTGTATACATAATCACCGAGTACTATTTTCTAATATATTATTGTAATCATATACATCTCCTCTTTTTCAGTTTATTCATTCTTATAACAAAGCGTAAATTTTATATATTTAAAAAAAAATTATGTATATTATTATTTTAGAAATATTCCTTAAACAATTATCAATAAAAACTGGTATTTTATAAATTCACAATGCCTAAGCACTGATTAATTATGTAAGAAATGTCTTGTTGTTTCAACATTATTTGTTTCAATATATAATATTTTGAAACTGGGCTATTTTTAACATAGAAGAATGTGGTCAGTGAGTATACACAAACAATGTTATAATCTTCTAAATTCCATAAGTTATTGTTGTTTGATACCATTTCAAGAACAAAACCTTAAACCATATGTTAGTAATCTTGTTTTTTTTCACAAGGGCTATTATTTCGACCGAGATGATGTGGCTTTAAAAGGGACCAGACATTTCTTCCTGAAGGCTTCAGAAGAAGAGAGAGAACATGCTCAGAAGTTGATGAAGTACATAAACAAAAGAGGAGGCACCGTTGTTTTTGAAGACTATAAGGCTACAACCAAACAACGCTGGGAGACTGTTAAGGATGCATTCCAGGATGCTCTTAACCTTGAAAAGGACATAAACCAGGTTGGTGTTAATAGTATATTATTTTTCTTAAAAAAATATGTATGTGTTTTGCTTTTCTCAGTATATTTAAAATAGTATGACTATGTTTAAGCAAATGTTTTTCGTTGTTCGCTGAAGTAAATTACAAAACTTTACTGTTTAGAAATCCAAAAATTCCCTACAAATTCTAGAATAACTACTGTATATGTATTCTTGTTAAAACGAGGATAATTCACTAAATGTAATTGACAAGTAATTCAAAATTTTAATTTCAATCTGTCCCAGTTTTCTTAGTACATTCTGTGAATCAAGAGCGGTTTTAGGAAAGACTTTGGGGGTGGGGCACAATGGCAGGAAAACATAGGGTGGTTTCGGGGTGAAAAACTTTTAAAAATAAAGACCTGGAAATTGAATTTTAAGCTATTGTTATACTTAGAAATCACAGAAAATTGTTGCATTTTTTTTATCAGAACATGCATTTTACCTGAATTTATGTAGATACCAAAAAATTATTTTGTTCATAATACAAAATATTGTTGATCTTTTATCGTTTCATCAAATTGCTCGTTCTGGCAATGACGACACTCTACGCTGGGTTTAACTACCAATGTTATCAGATAAATGTCTAACCTAACATTACATTAATGTAAAAACTAAATATACATTGCTTTAAAATAAAAGTCAAATGAAAAATATATTTTTATAAGTAAATTGGGATAAATTTAAATGTGTTCGGAATATGTAAAATATTTCTAAAAGAAATTGTACCCAAATTCTTGGGATGGGGGCAATTGCCCCTAATACCCCTCCCCTGGAGTCACCCTTTCTGCTAATGTATAATGTAATTTTTGCAGCATTATGTAACACTGTGTACATAATGTATATAAAACTAGAAGGTATTATGTATGCATAGAACCTTGAAGAATTGCTGCATGTTGTAATCATCTGTAATTTAGTCAATAAATCATAAGCAATTATTTTGTTACTAAATGAAGACTTTCAACTTACTTGTTGGCCCATTTGAAACAAGCGATTTAGTGACAAAACCAATTACGCAATAACTACTTATGTTAATCACTCTAACATTAGTTTATGACTAACCTAACTTCAATTTGTAAAAACTTATTGAGACAGAACGTTTTTGATCGCTATGTGGCAATCTTCATTAGTGTCTAAATTTTCTGCTTGGAGTTGTTGTTAGCTTCGACCGTGACGGTTTTAAATGCAGATTTTCGATAGTATCAAAGAGTATGTGTAATTATCCACATACCATAACACCTCAAACCACCCTATCCAACACAAACACGCCACCATTAGATCCATGCTTAATAGACTCAAAGAAGTACCAATTACCACAGAAAACATAAACAAAGAACTAGAAACTATGAAATATTTAGCATACACAAACAGATACAACACCACAATAGTAGACAAACTATGGCACAATATACAAAAAAACACTAAAAACTAACACTACAGAGAAGGAAAACAACTTCATCACAATACCATACATAAAATAAAATAGCCCAAAAAATTCAAAAAAACAGAATACAAAATAGCATACAAAACTAAACAAACTACAATATAAAATACAACACGACATCAACAACAAAGATAAACTACAAGTACCAGGCATATACAAATTAAACTGTAAAAACTGCAACAAATTCTACATTGGGCAAATAGGTCGCAGCTTCCAACAAAGAGTCGAGGAGCACACAAAATCACCCAAACACAACACCAACTCCGCATTCTCCAATCACCTAAAAGAAACAGGACACAAATACACTGACATTTACCATAACCTAGGAATCTTACACATCAACAAAAACAGAACCACATCTCAACACACTAAAACGATATGAAATTTAAAAACACACAAAAACACAAAATACAAACATATTAAACGAATAAATCCAACACAAATAACACATAGTCTTACACAAAACTGGCATTGCTTAACCTAACAGCAACTCCAAACAGAAAATTTAGACACTGATGAAGATCACCACAGAGCAATCAAAAACTTTATGTCTCAGTAAGTTTTATCTAGTTTACAAAATTAAAGTTCGGATAGTCATAAACTAATTTAAAAGTGATTATTAAATTTCATCGAACATAATGGTCTACAAAATTCAAGAATTACTTATGACTTAAACAGCACATAATAATTAGTTTGTTTTTCCTAACAAAATTTGTTTAAATAATTGTTTGTAACTTAAAAATATATTAGCTCAAAATATAATTTCATTATTAATTTTTTCTCAGAAGTCAATATTCCACCAAAAATTACCTATATTCATCAACAAATTAAAAAAACCCTATCTGGATCATATTTAAATTCTTTTATGTTCAAACATAATAATGATTTGTTAAATTTTCATGAACAATTTTGATTTATAGTGACATAGCTATTATTTTTTAAATTTTTGATCTATTTATTAAATCTTGGTTTAGGACATGCACATCACTAGTAAAACTAACAATTGTATAGTTTATTGATATTATACCATGCATGTTTCTCTATTGCATGACATACAATACTTGATAATTTTGTGATATGAGAAACAAAGATTTATGTACTTATATAAAAATTTCCAGTTATCATAGTTTTAATAATTTCAGAGTCTTTTGGATCTTCATCAGCTTGCAACAAGCAAGAATGATCCTAGTTTCTGCGACTTCCTTGAAAGAGAATTCCTACAAGATAAGGTGGAAAATATCAAATCCATAGGTGACTATTTGACTAACATTCGGCGTGTAGGTGAAGGTCTTGGAATATTTTTATTTGATAAACAACTGCACTCTTAATAATATTGTTATGTAAAAGCATATTATTTACATTAAAAACGTCACTGTTCAATTAAAGATGTAATGTTTTTCTAAAGATTTTGGTAGATATCTTTAATTTTAGATTCATTGTAACAAGTAAAATTTGTACCAAGTTTTCAATGTATTCTTATCTAATCGTAATAACTTATTTCATTGTATTATAAACCTAAACTTATATAGACAGTACTAACAATATTTTAATAAAATGTACCTTATATTTAAATCATAATTTGTATTATTTGTTTCTACCTTAACTTAAGCTATTTATACATTTTAATATACATTAATATATGAATATTCGCCTGTAGTACCACTTACATTTTGTTTATATGGGGACATCTGTTTTGGAATAAGTGTCCCAATATTAACTCAAATCGTAACTGATCTCTTGGTTAAGGGTTAAGGGTTAAGGGTCTTTAAGGGTTAAGGTTCATTGAAGGGTTGGACTGGATTACTGTAATACACTTATCCTAATTCCACCCCAATTCTACTACATCCTGTCTCCACTCCCATCCTATCCATAAATAAACAAGAGGTCAGTTAAAGTCATATTTGATAGTGAGACAACTTAAAAAATGGGTGTCCTAATTAAACCCCTCTTCATTTTAAAGCCATCTGTGAAACAAATTTCACCTTGTTTTTGTCTACACCTGCCAATATCTCTCCTCAGGAATGTGTATTTTAAAAATTCCATTTTTCTATTGTGAGGGACAGTGTTTAATCATGAGATTCTATATGGAGCTTTTACAGTGCTTCTCTAAAAAATTTTTTTATTCTCATCAGCTCTAAATACCCGACACAACTTAGTCTTTATGCCACTTTCAATGCCTCCAGTTTATTGTGGAGTGCCAGAGGTAGAAGGCCCAACATAACCCTCATTGCTGCACATGGGGTGCTCTTCCTCACAGCTGTTATGCCTTTAAAGAAGAGCCCCTGTACTCGGTCAACCAGCCCACAACCCCGTTTCCTCTATGTTCTGCTCAACCAGACAATTGAGCCAAAAAATTATCCTCGGCTCAATGATGACAGTATAGATCAGCTCTTGAGGCATGGAATTATTGTTTCTCTACAGTGACAGAACATAGCTTTTTTTCATTTATCCTCCAGGTGTCTATGTCAGAGTAGCTTCCTATCCAGAACAGCTCCCAAATATTTAGTAGTCTCCACGTATCATATCCTAGTATTAGCAATTACCATTCTCTTCAGCAATATTTATTGTTGAAACAGTAATTATTACGACAAAAATTGGCTCTGCAGATGGAATTTCAGTCCAAAAATATAATGAACAGGTATCATCAAACAAACACATTCTTGCAGGAGTAATAGGCTATTTAGCGTTTTGGATATTAATAAACTTACTTTAAAGGGTCATACTGAGAGAGAATCTTCATTTAATCGCAGTAATTTCAATGATAATTTCAGGTGATTTGTTGTCAATGATAGGCAATCTGAAGAGTGAATGATATAATCATCTAATCAGTTCCTTAACCTTCAAATACACATCTTATATAATACAAAATGAACTTTTAGGCTGTATGTATAATGTATACATAAATTATTTAAATAACAAGATAGAAAATGCAGATTTAATATCTGTTCAAACTGATAAAACAACTGATATGTCCTATGTTAGCTAATTTGTAATTATAATGCATTTTATCAAAGACTGTAGTAAAGTAGAAAGATTTGTTACTGTTGAAGATGTTCACCATCACACAAATAACGTACATTCATAAATTGTAAAGGCTGTAGCTTTTTATAAACCAGAAACTTATTATAACCTCAGGCATACAATGGTAAATGTGTTTTTTGCCAACTTTAACTAAGTGTACTGTATTCAGTTTGTAATAAGAGATTACTGTCTGCCTCTTGAACATGATGGGTTTTCTAGGTTGTTATAAGCATTAGGGATTAAAAGTGAATTATTCACATATTTGAGATAGAAAATGAAGATCTTTGGAGTGATACTTCTGCAAGGAAAGCTTTGCAAGGATTTAAATTTTCACCTCAAAATGAAAAGTTTTTATACGTTTTCTATGATGTAATTAAACACGTCGATATTTTCTATAAACCTATCCAAATGCAGAATGCCTACGGTTTATTGATGTTAACAAAAATTCATACACTTTTAATCAGCTATCAATAACAAATGAACAAACATAGAAAAATATCAATACACCACAGAAACGTTTGTCTTCCCTTCCCCCAAACCTGTGATGTTAAGAAGATTGATATCCTCCTGCAGGAGACTCTTGTGATATTATTGTGAATCAATTGAAAGATTGAGTTCATAATTATGAATTATATTATGTTTCAATTGTTAACCCAAAAATGTTTTGGTAAAGAAAAGTTGATCAGTGTCAGTACCAGTTGCTAATTTGATCATAAGCCACATTTACATATTATTGTCACGATGACTACATGACGGGAGATACATACATTGATAATATATAATATGTAAACGTAGTAAGTGCTATGTTGTGTGTTGTGCTATATACTTTCTAGTGTTCTAGAGGGACTAAACAATGAATTACAAGTGCACAGACTTTAAAACATTTTAAAAAAAATTAAACTAATGTGCCTACTGTACAAGGGCGCTCTTCCAATGACATGAGTCGATGAATGAATCCATTCCAAAGTGGTCTTATATTGTTGGGGATGGTGTTCCTCATACATGCGACCTTGGTGATATTGGAACATGACTCTTATGTCCAATTTTATAATCATATCCATTTTCTGAGTTCAAAAGTTCAAAATGGTATTAGAAGAACAAGGAGATGTATATTCAACCTTAAAGTTCTTTTTAAAAATAAATTACACTCCTTTAAACAGTGCAACATGTGAAAGATCGTTTTTTACAATCTTTAGAATTAACAACTGGCTAAGGTGTTCTATGAGTAAAGAAAGGTTTTCTAGAACAATATGAAATTTAAATACACACAGAAACACAAAATACAAACATATTAAACAAACAAACCCAATACAAATTACACATATGCTTTGACACTATTGAAAACCTGCCTTTAAAACTGTCCCGCTTAACCTAACAACAACTCCAAGCGGAAAATTTAGACACTAATGAAGGTCACCACAGAACGATCAAAAACGTTCTGTCCTAGTAAGTTTTTACAAATTTACAAAATTTATGTTTGATAGTCATAAACTAATGTAAAAGTGATTAAATAATCGAATTAAACTTGTGAAATTAAAAGTGGACTTGAAAATAAATTTAAAAGGATGAGGGCAGGTTGAGGATATGTGGAAAAATATTGTTATATACAAATTGGCACAATCTCATTTGATTTTTAAAACACATTTTCTGATTTCGCTATTCTAAAGGAACTGACAAATATATCTCAAAATAGAAAGGTTAGCTTTTTTATATTGAATTCCTCTTCAACTTGAAATATAAGCTTATCCTTTAATACTTGGACTTGCTTACATGTTATGATCTGAGATGATAATGGGATACATCTTCTGAAACTGACATCCTCTTTAAATAAAAAAGTAAGTGATTTATAGTAGCACTTATTTTTGTACTATATCTCACATTAATATCCAAATGTTTAACCTTTTGATTTTACTAGATTTCAGAATATGACTTTTAAATTTACCTTCATTGTGTAACATATATATATATATATATATATATATATATATATATATATATATATATATATATATATATATATATATATTCTTGATACTTTACGTTATCCATTGTTTTTCCATTGCACTGACTAACAATAATATTACTATTGCATGTCATATGCATGGCATATAATAATATTACTATTGCAGTAATTTTATCCACCATTAAGTGCAATGATTTTACCTTGTGTGATGAGGCACCTTTCGGTCACTTGACTATTGTCGAATCACTCGACCGAAAGGTGCCTCATCACACAAGGTAAAATCATTGCACTTAATGGTGGATAAAATTACTACAATAGTAATATATTAACTTCATATATATATATATATATATATATATATATATATATATATATATATATATATATATATATATAGAACAATACACTGATTTAATGTGAAAAGCATCTGCTGAAAAATATCAGTAAGTAGTAGTTTTTTTGTCAAGTGATTCACTAAAATATATTTTTTTAAAGCCTTAGATATACAAAACAAAAATGCAAGTTTTAATTTTCAGTACTTGGTAAGTAAAAATAATTTCATTTGATTACTTTTATGGTATGCATTTTGACATTTTTTGAATTTAATTACTTCAAGACCGTAAATTGAATTTAAGCTGGTCGGCCCAACCAGTGAATATAATTTATAGGTACCACTGTGAGTATACAAATCTGAAATTATTATAAGAGTTTTAAAAATTAACTTCCAAAAGTTATAAATAAAAAAGCACAAGAAAACCTTATTCAATCATAGCAACCAAATCTATTTAGAGTAACTGTTTTTTATGGAACAAATAGCAACTGTTAGGAATCAACACTTATAAAACTTAATTAAAGGCAGTTCTATAATTTGAAGCTCAAATGGGATAATTAAACAAATTGTTCCAATTGGTGCCACTTAAATACTTCATGAATTTGTCTTTATATATTACTTCACAATAGCATTTTAATTCTTGAATCTTTATCATTGGACTGACAGCTACGTAAAGGTATGTATCTTCTACTATTACACTATTATACATTTGCCACTTCTGGGCAGTCAATTCTATAATTGAAATTATGAGTCTGAACTCTTAACTTCATTTTCAAAACCTTACTCAAATTATGAACCCTGCTCAACATGTAGTTAATTAATGTAATACCTAGTAGTAATAACATTTTTCAGAGTTCACTAAATTTAAGAACAGTGCAATATATTTATTTATGCTCCCAAGATTAAACACATGCTCAACACATTTAGTGCAATTTTAAATGATTTTTTACTTTAACAATTTTAAAAATGCAGGAAGAGAACTTGTCAGTTTAGTTTCAATTCCAAAACTAGTTTAAAACTGTAATAGTAAATACAAATACTCTCCAATTGAGTTTTGTCGTGTATTATATTTGCCTTTTTTCAAAACTTTATATATTTCAGACATCACCACCAATCTTTATTTTATTTTCTGTATTCCTGAAGACTTTCTCCAATTTTAGGCACTGTAATGTTTTTATATAAAAACACTAAAGTAATAAATAACAATAATTCAGAATATAATAGAAGTAAATTAAAAATGGATGAAAAAATGTAAACAATAGAGCCATAACCTACAAAAAAAATTATCATAAAATATTAAAACCAAGGTGGCAATTGTATAATTATGAAACAGCTGATGTTTTCCAAATGTAGAAATGTACAAGACCTAAAAATTATTGCATAGAGGATAAAACTTAACTGTTCAGGTAAGGACATGAAGATCAAATAATCAGTGGGTTAAATAAAAGATGTTTCAACAATTGACAAGTTTTATTTTATTCTCTAGAAAACTTCAATAGAAAAAAGTCTTTGTAAGAGAAGCTTGCATTGGAACTGGAAGCAAAAAACTTAGTTGGCCAAAATTTTATTTAAAGGAAGAATTCAAGCATAAAAAAAATAGTGGTGAAAGATTTGTTTATAGAAATAAATTTTAAAAGGCTAGAAATTTGGACAAAAACATTAAACTTCAGATAAGTAATTAAATTTAAGAAAAGATTATAAATTATTATATTGTAAATTCAAAATCATATAACTTTAGGCCTAGGCGTTTCTTTTATAAAATTTATTACAACATTAATTGCATAAACCAAATTTTAATTTGTCATAATAACCCACCGAATAACCTGAAAGAAGGAGTCTTGTGATATTTAACTAAATTAGGAAATAGAGAAAGTGTATTAAAAAAAATATTGTAACTAGAATAAGATTTAAAAAAACTAAATTAAACAAAAATTAACCGAATTATAAGAAAGTGTTTTATTTATTACTATAAATGGTAAGTAATAGTAAAAAATAAAAGTAATAGGAATCTAAATTTTACTGTTAGGGTTACAATTATTTTGTAATTCTAACTGGTGCCCAGCAATTTATTATTTTCTAAGGATTATTATTATTAAATTTTGTTTTATTATATTATAAAGAAATTATTTAAAATATTAAAAATTAAAAATACATAAAAATATATATTATAAAAATATTACAGTACATTTCCCTATATATATATATATATATATATATATATATATATATATATATATATATATATATATATATATATATATATATATATATACAAATATATAATTGTGAATAAGGTCTACTAGTACAATGTAAATAGTTATCATTTCCTAATAGTTTTTAACTTATTGGATGGTAATGAGTGTCAAATGGGATGATTTATCAGAATACTAGACTTTTATTCAAGACTTTAATAATTTTCAAACACCAATATTGCTGATTTTTAGATATTGATTTAAAATTATAAATTTAAAAGCGGACTTAAATATAAATGTTAAAGGATGAGGATAGGTTGAGAACAAAAATAGAAATATATTATGGACAAAGTGACAAAATCTCATTAAACACATTTTCTGATTTTGCTATTCTAAAGGAACTGACAAATATGTCTCAAAATAGAAGATTATCTTTTTTATATTGATTTTCTCTTCAACTTGAGCCATAACCTTAGCCTTAAATACTTGGACTTGCTTACATGTTATGATCTGAGATGGTAATGGGATATATCTTCTGAAATGGCCATCCTCTTTAAATAAAAAAGTAAGTGCTGTATAGTAGCACTTATATTTTTATTATATCACTGTAGGCAGGTGTCACATATTAATATCCTAATGTTTAACCTTTTGATTTTACTAAGTTTCAGTGGATGATCTTTAAATTTATATTCATTGTGTAACATATAATTAAAAAAATTACAGACATCTATTTAATCATTATTTAAGATGTGCTTGAAGTTTCCTTTTCTTTTGTGTGAAAAATTACTATATCTTGTTAAATTAGTTTAAAATTATCAACAATATCCACTTTTGAATTATCTTTTTGAGCAATCATCTTCATTAGCAGGTTTTTGTCTTAAGGAAAAGTGAGACATTATTTAAATTTTCTTGTATGGTTTGACTATTTTATTAATGAAATTTAATGTACTGAAACAAATACAACCCCATCTGGATTTTTAAAGGGAGAAAATTATCTAATAAATAATCTAAAATATGAAATAAACTAACAAAATACCACATACCCATCAACATATTACGAGATATATAAATGAAGCAATAACATCACCATTAGTGTAAATGATGTTCAACAAATCTTTCAATATGAAACTCTAATTAAAACTATTTATGCAAAAGTAAAATGAATGACATTTTTTATTAAGACCCTCACTAAGTTATATTTTTTTTATAGTAAGCACACATTAATATTGATTGTACTACGTAAACCCTGAAATAATTGTTTACCTAATAGAATTACAAACTATTTTGCAAATTACGTTCAAAAGTGGTAACTTTAATTTTTGTACTTTTATTACTAAAAAATTATTTTATGCAACAAATCCTTTCTGTACAATGGAAAAGCGTAATTAAATCTCGTTTAAAAATTTTTGTCGCCGATTTTAGTAAAATAATATAAATAAATTTCATCGGTTTAATTATTTACTTTTAACCATTTACATTTTAAGTTTAAGAATAAGTGTGAAATAGATAAGCAAAATATTTCTCCCACTTTAAGCTTCCTGACGGCACACTAAAGCAAAAACTTCATTTTGTAATTTCCTTCAGGATCGGTTTAACAAAACACATTTACCAAGGGAAATTTTACTACCTGTCGTAAAAGAAGGGATTTCATAAAATAAGCTAAATAAATTGAAGAAAGTACCACTTTTGAAGACATAAAAAAGTACTACGACTTGAAGGTCCCCAGTGTTACCTCTTTGAAAGGAATGGTGCTTCAACAGCAGGAAGTATTTCATTAACTATTTGGAAAGAAGTAGGAGCTGAAACTTGGTTGAGTGGAGAATAGGAATCAGATATTTTGGGCAGGAACAACATCAACATAGAAACACTTGATGGAAAAAACTACAATGATCATGTTGCAGAGTTGGACAAAATAATTCATCAACTTTTATCAAGGTAGTCTAAGATATTTTGAACATATTTTGGCATGGGGTATAAAACAAATCGCAATAACTATGTCTTTAGTGATTTATAGCATCATATAAATGGTGAAACATATCTCTTATTATAAAATTACAATCTAGAATACAATTAATATGAACTAGACTGACACCAACCCTTCTCTGTGGTTGCTACATGAGGTAATCTCGCTTCCTCTCCACCCTTGACCAACAACCAATGATCGGCTGTCTTGGTCCATATAGGCTTTGTCAGAGAAGACTAAATTTACGACAGGCCAGAAAAATCAGGTGTAGCAAAACATGCTCTTCATAATCAGCATGTATTGCATCAAAATGTTATATTAGTTAAAAGTATTAACTCCAAAAAAATACTCAATAGTTATGAAAATATTATAGTTACATCAAATAATAAATTAATGAATACAGATAAAGGGCCTATCTCTAGCTCATTTCTTTATTCTTTGCTTTAATAGTTATATTTTAAATACAATGCATTATTTTAATTAGTTTGTATTTTATTTATTATAATTAGCTGTAGTTCATATTACTTATTATACCTTTGCTATTACTTGCGACCAGACTTATTATTAACTAAAGGTTGTTAAATTGTTAACTTACACTTGGAGGTTTGTGTCTTACGACTTCTACAGCCTCCTAGACGTAAGTCTTAAGACAAAAACGTTTCCTCCAAGTGTAAGTTAACAATTTAACAACTTTTATTTAACAAAAAGTCTGGTCGCAAGTAATAGCAAAGGTGTAATAAGTAATTTACAACCAGCTCGTCATGAACAGGAAAAAGATTTCGACATATTTATTATTAGAGTTTAGTATTTTCTAAACGTATATGGTTTTAAACAGCCAAACGTTGTTTATTGGTCGAGGGATGAAATGGCTAACCTCACTACTGACTACAGAGAACAGTTGGCATGAGTCTAGTTTGTAAATTATTGTAGGTTATATAGGTTGTACTTTTTTAATTAAACTTTCTGATGATGATGAAATTGTCATTGAAATGTACAAACCGGTTTAATCTTAGGTAACTTATAATTTTAGTTAATTTTTTTATTATTTTTGGGGTATTGGGGTTTTTTTAAATATTTGTATTGTAATAAATTGCACCACTCTGCTCTTAATATCATATATAACATTATAAGTTAAATTAAAAATTAAATGTCTATCTCATTACCTGAACAAATTCTTTCTTCATTAAAAAACAATGTAGACCTATGGAATAACAATTTAGAATATTGTGCAAAAATTTATTACTAAAAAGCTAAAAGTGCTAGTTTTAGGCACTTTACTTCCATTTTGCCATCTTTTTTTGTTCCACATTTCATAAAAAAAAAATACCTCATTTTGGTAGACTCTAGTTAACATATTAGTGAAGAAATTGATAGTAATTAGTGAAGTAGTTCTAAAATACTACTCACAACATATAGCATCAGAGACAAGGTAAAGTAATCACAAAATAGAAATAGTACTTTAGTATTTCATTTGTAAAGTTTTACAGTCACAGAAATATCAAGAAGAAATATAACAATATTGAAGTTATAAGCACACAAGATATTGTGACATTTAAGGAATTTATATTTGGTCAATATGAATTATTTAGTAATAAATTTATCGATAGAAACAGGAGTTGTAAATCTGATATAAGAGTAACCAAACTAATTAGGAACTAAGCTCTTTGTCAAAGACAAAAATTCCTAGACCTTCGCCTACACGACGGATGTTGGTGAGATAGTCGCCAATAGATTTGATGCTTTCTACTTGTTCATGGAGGAATTCACTTTCAAGGAAGTCACAGAAGCTGGCGTCATTTTTATTGGAGGCAAGTTGATGCAGATCCAGCAAGCTCTGGAAGTGTAAGAAAATTGTTTTATAAAAAATGTCCCTGTAAATAATCTTGTGTTCTCTTTAAATGATGCATTTTTCTATAACTAGCACAATCTTGTTTAAAGTATGAGTTCCTGGTAAGCTTTAGATTTTTTAAAAATATCATCTGCAGATATGTGTCGATAGAAGTAAAATATACGCTAGTGACATGGTTTGCATGAGAGAGTGACAAGCTAAAATCTGAACAATACAAAAAAGTGAAAAAAGCAACTGGAAACTTTTGTATTAGCAAAGGAAGGGAAATGGAGTGTGTTAAATGAATTTTTGAAACAAAAAATGAAGTTCTAACAATTAACAAATAATATAGAAACAATATTTGTAAAATAAACAAATAGAGTAAAATAATTTAGGTAAATATCTGTGTAAGGAAAATCTGTCTGCTACAGGATAGGATAAATTGAAGACATCTTGAGAAATAAGTGGGAGACACAGAAGAGGATATTTTGGATTTGTACACCAGTTTCAGGGTTAAAAAAAAACACATAATATAGACTATTAATGTATATGCCAACAAAAGTTGAAGTTAAAAAATGTTCTATAGCAAGCATTTTAAAACAAGAAAAATGTGATATACTGAAAAAATTATTTTTAAGAATTGTTCATATTTTAAGATTAAATCTTTGTATAAATAATAAAAATACAAGTGTCAAACCTAAAATTATCTTAGTTGATAATACCATTTATCATATATTTATTATGTGATGAATATACAGTACTGTTACCAATAAAGCTTAATATTGTAGAATTTGGCCTTAAGTAATTTCTATAGATATCACCAAATTAATTGAACATATGTTGTTTAGTTATTATGTTGTTATGTTCTTTGCCTAGATTAGTACTTCTTTTTTTTATTATTTAGGACATCCATTTCTGGAGATGTGTTCCATTGTCAACTTAGAACATAACTGACCTCTTGGTCAAATAATATTATAGGCAAGTGTAGCATAACGACATAAGTTCAATTGTTTTAATGAAAACTAGTAGCTCAAGTAAAGATGGAAACAAACTCTATATCCTTAAAAATGTATTAATGTGAGGCTAAATCTACTTCTACCAACCTGGTTAACATCTTTTTCAAGATTTAAAGCATTTTGAAAAGCTTCCTCAACAGTTTGCCAACGTTGTTTGGCTGGTGCCTTGATATCTTCAAGTACAATGGTACCTCCCCTCTTGTTTTGGTATTGCATCAGCTTCTGAGCATGTTCTCTCTCTTCTTCTGATGCCTTCAGGAAGTAATGACTGATTCCTTTTAGAGCAACATCATCTCGGTCATAATAAAAACCCTAGGAATAGCGAGAGACAAAATGCAACCAACATCTGATTGAAAATTAAGTTTTACTCAATTCACTTTTATTATTACTACTACTGCTCTGCGTTAACCTTTCAATACCCTCTTCATTCAGTTGTTGAAAGAAGTGAAAGTTTTTTATTTGACAGCAAGTATTAAAATTAAATTTAGTAGGATCCCCTTATCTACTAAATAAATGAAGGAAAGAAATCACAGGAGTGATGCTATATAAGCCTTTAGCTTTATTATCAATATTTTATTCTAAAAGGAAATCATTATTTCCTGAAACTCTTACTTGTTGTTTTCCTTATTGTGGTGTTAAAACCTTACCATCAATATCATCATTATAATAAAAATCATTGTCATTTTTATAGTTATTATTGTTAATTGTAAATTTTATTAATTATAAATTATATTAATTATTTGAAATGATTAATACAATATCCATTTGAACTTAGCAAGTTACTGATTTGGAAAACTATAAATTTTAGCAAATTAATGAAGAACTTGTGAGTCAATGTTTTCAGTCGCACTATTGTGATGACGATCACTTAGTGTAAGTGAAAACGCCATGTCTCAGGTATTGTATACATTTTCTTTAATTATAAACTTTTTAACTTGTCAAGTATAGGTAAATGTTTTATTGATTCTTATCGGATAAGAAATAAAAAAATATAAGGTATTATTATTTTGTTACAAAATATATTTAAAATAGTATTTTAATTTATATTAATATTTATTTTGTTATATATTATAAATTTAATAATGTTATTATATAATGTGTTACTTTTTAAAAACTAAAATACTCTCTTAAACATTTTTATATGTAATCGTTTGGTACTTTAGTACAAAGTTTTAAAACAATTGCTAATTGATAAACAAAATATTAAACAGAGTTTAAAAAAGTCAAGAACTTTGAAACATAATATATTATCAATGGTTTAAAAAAAAAGTGTGAAACTTTCGTCATACAATTTTAAACAAAATGTTACAACTCTTCTTTCTGTTCAATAATGTATCAGCATAAAGTAAGCCTCTAATGCAAAATACATTCTTCTATATCCAAACAAACTCATCGAGGAAAATTAAAACTATTTCTGTATAAGATCCATACTTACAATCGCTAAGTAGACATAGCTGGCATAAATCTCCTTGTTGATTTGCTTGTTGATGCCTTTTTCAGTTTCCTCATGAAAGTTTTGGCGAACCTGACTGACAGACATTTTGTAGTATATTGTAGTTCACACTGGAAGCTGACAATTGTAAATGAAAGTAGAAGTTTACTTGTCTGAATCCAGAACCTTTAAACTGCAATATATAGCACAATTCCATATCTGTAAGATGAGTGTTATAAGGATTATTTCTGATTAAAAATTTCATTAATTCTTAATTATTTTTACTTTTTTGTAAAACTGATTACAGTGTGCAACAAATTCAAGGTGTGCAATATTTATATAAAAAGTAAATTAAATTAGGACAACAATATGTTGGATTAAATCATTAAAAAAATTTTAATTACTTTTAAAACCTTTTAGTAAAAGAAATAGCTTCACAATATTACTACATATAGAAAAAATATATTTGTTTTGGAATGAAAATGTTGTTTTATGTAAATTTGTACCACATCAGCTAGTTATGAACTTCATTTACTAAATATTTTTGCTGTTGGTTTGGTCATTAATGGGTTCTTAGGATTCCATTCGTAATTTATTTTGTATATCCCTTCTCACTACTTACAATTCTTGCTTATTGCATTTTAAGAATATCTTGAAAACCATTTAATATTTTTAACTTATTTTTAAGTGTGTTATTCCTGGATAGTTGTGTCTGTAATTTCTATTTATTGCACACTCATTTTATAGTAATAATTTTCTTTTTACAAATGAGGTTGTCAGCCTTACAATAAGTGTGAAACATAGGTCTAACAGTGAAAATAGTTCTTTTAATTTGTTGTAATTTTCAGTTCTGGGAATATTTTGAATTCATTACATTCAAAAAGTTAACTTTTAGTTTCCTCTAACAAGCTTTAATGTTTTCCGGTTGTCAAACAAGCATAAACTCACTTTAAATGGTTTTTACAACTTTTGTTAACATCCTTCACAAGAATATTGCTAAAATAAAGACTGAATAATTAAAACAATTACAATTTATTAATATAAAACATACTTCTCACATATAACTTTAATATATTTAAGGATTTGTTGTTGTTATTTGGACAGGTGTCTATAACGTTGAATATACATGTGACGATCAAGCTTTAAGTTTTACATAAAGGCTGAAAATAATAAATAACAATAATAAATTAACGGAGAACCACACAGATAATAATAAAAACAGCAAATCTGTGAATTGCCTTGAGTATATGTAACAAAGAGGTTATGAACACAGAAAATTGCGGAAATACGTACAATAAAATGTTCTATAAAGGTATAGATGACAGTGTATGGTGTGCACATCACTAGAACTGTTGAATATCTAAGTTAATGTTCACAAAAGATCAAAAGTTAGTTTACCACGTGTTAGTTAAACACTTGTTGAATAACATTCAATAATAAAGTAATGACAATGTGTGTTTAAAAACTAGTTAAAAATTATAAAATTAATAACTTTGTTTCGAGATAATTCACAACACTTATTAACTGAATGATTGCGAAGATAAAGTTGGATAAAGAACATGGAGAAGAGACAAAGATGATAGAGTTAGGTAAGAGAGAAAAGCGGCTACTTTCAGGAGATGAGATACACACACTGCTGGAAAAATGGAGAGAGTATTGCACCGTAGATCGCGCACAATAGGTTATGAGCAGTAGTTTGACAAAATAAGAAATTTCGAGAAAAGTACTAAACAATACCAGTTTTCTTCCAATACCCCAACATCCTCCAAGTTGCCTCACTCTTCTTCTTCCAAGAAAAATTATACCTTTTTGTTTTATTCACAATTATTTCTTTGACTTTTGTAATATTCTCTCACCAATTCAAGTGTTGTATACCTTTCTTCTGGGCATTTCACTTTTGAAATCCTTGCACACTATTTTTATCCACATTGATCTTTTTTTTATTTTGTCTTAGATATACAATATTATTGTGGATAACGTTATCCAATTTTTCCAAGTCCATGAAATAGGCAGTCTTTTTTCTTCTAATCTGTTAGTTTTTTTTTGTATATCTTCCCCTTTTTATTTTAAAGTTTTTGGTATTGTCTTACATTAAAAGATTTAATTGTGTTACTTCAATAAATCACACAATCTTTGAAGAAAACTAGATATTCTATTAATTTCTTTTTATACATACAATTGATTATTGTTACAATATACAAAATTTTCAAAACTACTTAAAATTATGGTTACAAAAATTTTTTTGAAATGAAAATTTTGTGTAAATAATTGACTATTATAGCATGTTTTATACAGTTTATAAAATCATGTAAGACCTTGATTACGCCTCATTGACACCGTAAAGAAGTGCAATGATGACAAACCCCCATCTCCTTAAGGGATTAAGGAAATGCCATAGGATGTCTTCCTCTGAGATGTAGAGTATTATGATAGCTCACTAGTGCAGGTTGCATTTCTGATGTAGACCTACTCTCTAATGAAGCTATGGGAAAGAGAGTATCCATTCCAAGTTCAGAATAAATGTAGATTCTTTTATGAACGTCACCGAAATTATATTTAATATTTTTTAGTCTCCTTTAATTTTAAAGAAGAAAGCATAGGGCAAAGGTTTATGTATAGCTAGCTTGTGAGATTTTGTCAGAAAAGAACGAAATTTATATAATTTTTAGTTCTACATTCTTAAACGTAATAAAAATACATAGTTATTTTCATCCATCCAATATAAACAATAAACAATTAGATAAAATGAGCATAATTTCTTATGATTATAATTTAACATAGTTGTAATTAAAAGACTTAATAGTGTGGCAAGGTAAATAAGGCACAAGGGGAAGAGGGTAGGGAAGTAAGGGGAGGCTTGTAAGGCATGAAACCCTAATTAGATATTTATGTTTTTATTACATTTTATGTTTAATTTATATACTCCAAGCAATTTTTTTTAAAATTTAAATAAATAATAATGAAATGTTACTTTTTCATTACTTACACTTTATTTAATCTCTGTTAATAAGGATTTAATGTTTTTAAGGTTATTTGTAGTTAGATCACAGACCAATTTATGATAACACAAATAGATTTTCGATTTTTTATACGAAATTTTTTTTCAAGAGCTAAAGGTATATAAATTAATAGTAAGCTTTAGCTAGTAATATTTAAATGGTGCCCCTGCTATTAATAAGTATGGAAGAGTTTGAGTATGTTTCTGTATTTTGTCTACTTTAATTGTGTTCAAAATTTGACTGCCTAGTAATGCTATTTGACTAGTAAATATTATATTTATTTAAAATAATGAAATACTTGATTTTAATGTTGTTAAAATTATTGTTTATGAATGTAAGAACAGAAAATTATGGCTTAGTATTAAATTAATAAACTTTTAACTCTTGAAAAGGATTTTCGGATAAAAATATGAAATGTAGTGTGTATTTGTATTAGCATGAATTGACCTGTGATTTATCATTAACCTTAAACACAACTTTTCATAGTTACAAATAATTTTGTAAAAAAAGAAGAAACATTTCTTCAATGAAATGAGGGGTTGAAAAATAATATGATTTGTATTGAATGATACTTGCTCTTAATAGTAAAGGAAAAGACCAGAAGATATAATTACATATTTTCTGCTGTTGGATAGTAGAGCTTATATTTTAAAATTAACCTATTCTGTTCTTTCTAAGATTTAAACAATTGTGGATTATTTGTAGAACAAATGGTATTCATATTGAAAAAGTTTATAAATTTATCCACAAAAAATAATATATTTGAAGTTAGTGATGCATTTTTATGATCTTTCTACCTTATGCTGTTAAAAAACTAACAGTTTTTAATAATTGTATGTAATTATATGTGCGTTTATTCTTGCTTCTTAAAAATAAATACCATTTTTATGATGAAAAAGTTAAAGCAGCCGTTACAAATAATCTTAAAATAAAACTGACTTTATTTAAACATTTTTTATTGCACTACTTAACAAGGCTTAGCAGTACAATTGAAATCACATGTTTATGAAGTGGTTAATGACCCTATATATTGGTAACATTAGCTAATGATTGTTCACTTCCTATTGTCAGAATCCAGTGAGATCTACAATAAGACTGCAAAATGTCTGTCAGTCAAATTCGCCAAAATTTTCATGAAGAAACTGAAAAAGCTATCAACAAGCAAATCAACAAGGAGCTCTATGCCAGTTATGTCTACCTGACTATCGTAAGTAAAATACTGTGTTTATTTATGTTTAGTTTTGTTAGTCTGTATACATAAACACTGAGTACTGTTTAGTAATATATATTTGTAATCATATACATGTTCTCTTTTCCAGTTTATTCATTCTTATAACAAAGCGTATTTTTACATATTAAAAAAAATTATGTATATTATAAGTTTAGAAATATTCCTTAAACAATTATCATTAAAAACTAGTATTTTATAAACTTACAATGCCTAAACACTATTTAATTATATAAGAAATTTCTTGTTGCTTCAATATGAAATATATATTTTTTCCCTAAACACTTTAAAATGTTTTAAACTTGCCTATAGTAGCACTTACTTTGCTTGTTGAGGACGGCCGTTTCGGGAGATGTGTCCCTTTGTCAACTCAGACCGTAACTCAGACTTAAGTGCTACTATAGGCAAGTTTAAAACATTTAAAAGTGTTTAGTGATTACTAGTAGCTCACGAGAAGATGGAATCAACAAATGTATATATTTTTTAAAACCAGGCTATTTTTAACATAAAAGAATTTTCTTCAAGAGTACACACAAACAATATTACACCCTTTTAAATTCCAGGAGTCATTGTTGTTTGATACTGTTTCAAGAACAAAACCATAAACAACCTTAAACCAAATGTTAGTAATCTGTTTTTTTTTCACAAGGGCTATTATTTTGACCGAGATGATGTGGCTTTAAAAGGAACCAGACATTTCTTCCTGAAGGCTTCAGAAGAAGAGAGAGAACATGCTCAGAAGTTGATGAAGTACATAAACAAAAGGGGAGGCACTGTTGTTTTTGAAGACTATAAGGCTACAACTAAACAACGCTGGGAAACTGTTAAGGATGCATTCCAGGATGCTCTTAACATTGAAAAGGATATAAACCAGGTTGGTGTTCAACTGTACATTATTTTTCTTTAAAAAAAAATATAAATATATATATATATATATATATATATATATGAAGTTAATATATTACTATGTAAGTAATTTTATCCACCATTAAGTGCAATAATTTTACCTTGAGTGATGAGGCACCTTTCGGTCGTTGACCATTGTCGAATCACTGACAGTATGATCAGTGATTCGACAATGGTCAACGACCGAAAGGTGCCTCATCACTCAAGGTAAAATTATTGCACTTAATGGTGGATAAAATTACTTACATAGTAATATATTAACTTCATAAAGTCAGTGCAACGGAAAAACAATGGATAACGTTAAATATCAAGAATATATATATATATATATATATATATATATATATATATATATATATTGCTTTTCTCTGTATATTTAAAGTAGTATAACTATATTTAAGAAAATGTTTTTTGTTGTTCTCTGAAGTAAATTACAAAACTTTACTGTTTAGGAGTCCAAAAGTTTTCTACCAATTTTTAAAATAAATATCGAAATCTTGTTGCTGATCATGATGAGCTGGTTGTTAATTACTTATTACATTTTTGCTACTATTGCGACCAGACTTTTTGTTAACTAAAGGTTGTGAAATTGTTAACTTACACTAAGTGCAAGTTACCAGTTTAACAACCTTTAGTTAAAAAACGTCTGGTCGCAAGTAATAGCAAAAGTATAAGAAGTTCTAAAATAACTATATGTATTCTTGTTAAAAAGGAATAATTTTCTAAATGTAATTAACAAGTAATTAAATATTTTAATTTTAATTTACCGAAGTTGTTATAGTACTTTCTGCCAATGTATAATGTAAGTTTTGCAGCATTACATAACAGTGTGTAGATAATGTATATAAATCTAAAAGCTACTATGTATGGTTAGAACATTAAAGAATTGCTGCTTGTTGTAATCATCTAGAATTTACTGAATAAATCATAATATTGGTTTACTAAATGAAAACTTTCAACTTACTTGCTGACACATTTTGAAACAAGCATGTCAGTGACAAAGCCAGTAACACAATAATTACTTATGATTGAAGTTAAAAATTATTTTTAAAAGAAAATCTTGAAAAACAGCATGTAATAACTAGTTAATTTTTTTAACAAAATTTGTTTAAATAATTGTTACTTAAAACAATATCAGTTCAAAATATATTTTCATTTTCAACCATAATGAGAAGTCAATATTCCACCAAAAATTACATATATTCATTAACAAAATAAAAACCCCTAAAATTATTACACATATTTCTATTTTTTACGTTTAAACGTAGTATTGATTAGTTAAATTTACATGAACATTTTTGATTTATTGTAACATAGTTGATTAATTTCCAAATTTTTGATCTATTTATTAAATCATGGTTTACGACTTGCATGTCACTAGTAAAAATAACAATTGTACAGTATACCTGCATGCTTATCTATGACTGACATACACTACTTGATAATTCTGTGTTATGGGAAATAATGACTTATGTAGTTATAAAAAAATATTCAGTTATCATAGTTTTAATAATTTCAGAGTCTTTTGGATCTTCATCAGCTTGCAACCAGCAAGAATGATCCTAGTTTCTGCGACTTCCTTGAAAGAGAATTCCTACAAGATAAGGTGGACAGTATTAAATCGATAGGTGACCATTTGACAAACATTCGGCGTGTAGGTGAAGGTCTTGGAATATTTTTATTTGATAAACAACTCCACTCTTAATAATATTGTTATGTAAAAGCATATTATTTACATTAAAAACATCACTGTTCAATAAAAGAAGTAGTTTTTCTAAAGATTTTAGTAGATATCTTAAATTTTAGATTCATTGTAACAAGTAAAATTTGTACCAAGTTTTCAATGTACTCTTATCTAATCGTAATAACTTATTTCATTGTATTATAAACCTAAACTTATATAGACAGTACTAACAATATTTTAATAAAATGTACCTTATATTTAAATCATAATTTGTATTATTTGTTTCTACCTTAACTTAAGCTATTTACACATTTTAATATACATTAATATATGAATATTCGCCTGTAGTACCACTTACATTTTGTTTATATGGGAACATCTGTTTTGGAATAAGTGTCCCAATATTAACTCAAATCATAACTGATCTCTTGGTTCTTTAAGGGTTAAGGTTCATTGAAGGGTTGGACTGGATTACTGTAGTACCAAGTTTTCAATATATTCTTCAATTCATAATAACTTATTTAATTGTATTTTAAACTCAAACTAATAATGATCGTAAGTAACAATATTGTAATAAAATGTATCTTATATTTATGATAATAGATTATATTATTTGTTTCTACCTTAACTTAAGCTACTTGTACATTTTAATATACATTATTATGTAAATATTCGCCTGTAGTACCACTTACTTTTTGATTATATTAGGACATCTGTTTTGGAATATGTGTCCCAATACAGGCGCGTATCCAGCAACTTGCTTTGGTGGGGGCTATCGATGCATTATATATATATATATATAATATGTGTGTGTGTGTGTGTGCGCGCGTGCGCATGCGTGTATGTAAAAACATAAAACAGAAAGTTCTTTTTACGCTTGCATTAGAAATCGGTAACATGATAAAGATTCGTAGCAAATTAGACTTTTTAATAAATAATTATTCCAGTTTCCATAACACTTATGGCTAGAAAATATTATTAATTTCGTAATAAGCTATTATTATAAAAATGGTTTATTAATTAATATAAGTAGTTATTCTTCCAACACGAACAATTTCGGAGTCAACTGGGAATATTACGCTTGCAAAATTATGTATTGAAAATCATATGTTCGAGACTAAGCTTCACTAGCGCTATCTGTTGTTAAAACGTTTAGACGTTTATGAGGGTATGCCGAGGGAACGCGTCACATTTTCAAATTAAAAATTAAAATTGTATTTTTTATTTACAATAAAAGACGAATTAACTTAAGTAAAAGTCTAATTTAATAGAAAGTCCTAATTTAATAATATATTGTCGATTTTTAACCCAAAGTTCTTGAGGGTTGGGGGGCGATTGCCCCCCCTTGGATACGCGCCTGCAATATCAACTCGAATCATAACTGATCTCTTAAGGGTTGGGTTATGTTACCTCCACTGCAATTCTACCACATCCTATCTCCACTCTCATCCTGTCCATAAATGAACAAGAGGTCAGTTAAAGTCAGAATTGATAGTGAGAGACATTTCACAAAATGGCTGTCCTTACTCAAACAAAATGTAAGTGGCACTATAAACTACTAATTTGCAAAAACATTGCCAATATTTAAACCACTTGATAAATCTTACAGTTTTGTGTTGTACATCTTGAGATTTTTTTAAAAATTACTACTAAATTTTATTTCAGTAGCTTAACTAAACAAAAGATATTTTGAGGTGTTTTATATACTATAAATGTGTATAGTGTAGATACTGTATTTATTTATATAATACTGTACAAATATATATAATAAAATGTGAATATACTGTTCACACATTTTTAACAATGGAGAGAAAACTTCCACTTAACTAAAGACAACTTCTCTTCTTGTTAAATAGGACTTGCTTTCATGTAGGTCAAGGTCAAAATCCCATTCCATTTTGTAAAACAGTAGTCAGCTCAGAGAATACATTTGTGTATACTGAATTTTATTGAATTGTTACCGAGTGAATGTGTGTACATCATGTAAAATAGTGTCAGTTTAACAAACAGGTCTGTTAAATTGGTTGAAGTGTGTTTTCTGTTATAGTGTAGTACAACACATTTTAATTTTATACATTACTGGATTGAAATGAATTTAAAAAAATGGAAATCTATCTAAATTAGTAGCACAGAAAAAACGTAGAACAATAGACTTCGAGCAAAAAATAAACATATCAAAATGTTAAAACATGGTAAAAGTTATGTTTAAGATATTGCTTAAACTGTGGACTTGGTGGTTTCTACAACAGTTATAGTGGAATCTCGAATTTAAATTAAACAAGCTGTAAAGGGGTCTGCAGCAACGAAGTTGACAACTATTACATAGCTATTGTTGATTTTATTTCTGAAATAGAAAACTTGCTAACTTTTTGGATGGAGAGTTAATATGCTTTAAGTGTGTCTATAATACAAAAAAGGAAAGTAGTAATTTGGAAGATATAAAGAAGAATACAAATGCCACTGATGATACATTTTCAGATAGTTACGACTGGTTTTAGAGTTTTTGAAAGAGGAATATAAAACCAGGAGTTAGCACCTGCTGATAATGAGGCTGCTTTAAAATTAACTGAAGCATAAGTACTATAACTAGTGCATGTATTTTGTTCATTACATAATACAGTTGGCATTTCAAAACTTTTTTTTGTCTTTTTAACTGACGCATCAAGTACATGAACATGCTATAAATATTTTTTCTGTATTTTCATAGCTTAATTAATACTTTCAGTACTTAATTAAAACCAGTATGTTCATATTCAGCAAAACTCTCCTGAGCACAACCTGTATTTAACTCGGGGCCCGAGTGTATATAAAGAATTGTTTTTATTTCTTAAGATAGATTTCTAATATGCAGTTAATGAACAATGAGTTACCTCTTATGAAATCAGAGCTAGTCAGCTTATCAACACACCCACCCTGGTGGCCATCGTTATCACTGATTATTCACATGGACAGTTTAAAATGTTTTATGTTAGTAAGATTTGACAAATTTATCCAAACATAACTCCAAGCAAGTAATAAACATTTCCTCATAGAACTACTTATTTCTGTAATTCTAATAATAGGATCCAGCAAGGGGGCTCAAATGTAAGAATAAAACTTTCAGGTAAAACCCCAATTTCCTTGAATGTGACATATTCTAAAAAAAAACATCGATTAAACAATAGAAATTATATTTTTTCATATCTATTATTTTAACTGCTTCCTTTATGATGAGGTAAATAAAATGTTCTAAAATAATTTATTATAAGTTTTACTCGTACTGGGATGGCTAATGTAAAGCTACAATGTAAAGTGTAACAGGTAAAGCAGCATAGTCCCAACAATACTGCAGTGCAGTGTCAAGGTACAACAAAGTTAAATTATTGTAAAATAAACATAAGCATATTCCCATCCCTAACAGTATTCTTCTTGACATTAAAACTAGATCCAAAGACGAATCACTGAAGTATTTATCTTTAGACATATTAGACTTCACAACCCCAAACAAAAAACCAGAAGGTGTAATTTAATAATTATATGGTCCTAATACTTTAAATACTTTGCTAGCAAATGAAACTTAGGCCCTCAACATTAAACGTTGAAATGAAATGTTGTGAATTTTAAAAAGTTTTAATTATTAACAGCTTAAGAAAACAGAGTATAACAGTATTTGTTGATTCCATCTTCACGTGAGCTACTAGTTATCACTAAACACTTTTTAATGTTTATAAACTTGCTTATAGTAGCACTTACTTATGTTTGTTGAGGACGGCCGTTTCAGAAGATGTGTCCCTTTGTCAACTCAGACCGTAACTGATCTCAAGGTTTACGTAACCTCGTGGGTCTCATATGTTCACCCTAACCTACGTAAACCTTGAGATCAGTTACGGTCTGAATTGACAAAGGGACACATCTCCCGAAACGGCCGTCCTCAACAAACATAAGTAAGTGCTACTATAAGCAAGTTTATAAACATTTAAACATGTTTAGAGTATAACAGGCTATCAGATATTTGTGAAGCTGGACATCTGAAGGAAGAAGAAGCAAGGATTTTCCCCATTCCGGTGCAACGAAGAAACATGAGTATAATTACACAAAACCATTACAACCATTTCATTCTATCCTAGAATTAAATACAGGGCTGATTCTTCTAGGTAGGTTTTGTGTTAGTGTAGTTAAAAATTAACATATATAAAAAATAACTTGTGAAAGTTGGCTGAAAAGTTACTAATTAAAAGTTGATGTTTTTCAGTTTAAAAATGTTGATATTTTGAAAAATGGAGTAGACTCTACATAAGTAAATTGTATTTTTTTAAACTTGCAGTTTTGTGTTGTACATCTTGAGGTTTTTCTATAATTACACTTTTGGTATTAACTTGGCAAAATTCCACTACTCACTGATATTTTCAGCAGACGCATTTCACAATGGGTCAGCACATTATTCAATACCATGACTCACAGCATTAAATAATGCACTGATCAAGCGGAACACGTCTGCTGAAAGTATTAGTAAGTAGTGATTGTTTGCCAAGTTAATACCAAAAGTGTAAGTATTTTTTAATTATATTTTAAAAACAAGACGTGTGTGTAACAAGAAAACTAACATTTGGAATATAATGTGCATGTTTGTTTTTGTGTTGAAACAGCCAAAATTGATGTTACATTGTGAGGGATATTGAATTAAAATTAAATTTCACAAAATTATAAAAAATGAACTAAAGCTTTATTTTTAAACGTTTGTAGCTAGCCAAATGTTTGGCATTGGTTGGATGCATATAATAGCCATTATCGGCTGAAACATAATAATTGTGTCTGTATTCAAAGCATTTATTTTTTTAAAATATACAGTAGGGGCCTACTCATCTCAATTCATCAATGAAGGATACTCAAAATAGTCACCATACTCAGATGACAGTTTTCAATTAGTTTTTTTAAATAATTAATTACTCATGATTTAGTTACTAAAATCAAGATGAATTCAACAACCTGCTTTAAGTGAATTATGTTATCAAGTTACAATCTTTTAGAAAATATACAAGAAGTTTTATAATAGTTTAATCAGCATGATATGTTGGAACTAAATGTTTCTCAGTAAAATCTGAATATTTGTTTGTAAATTATTATGAAGTGATGTGTGACTGATGTTAAGACTGAAAGAGCGAAATAGTGAACAAAAAGGCCTACAACTGTAATTCAAGTTTATAATAGAGCCATAAAATATCACACGAACAATAACATAGTTAATGTCACAAACTAAAGTTATGGGGAAAATTCATTATACAGGTATTTTTAGAATAAATAAAATCTATGTTGTTCTGGGGAGAGGGGATATTCTGGAGTTAGAGATTTCCCAATGTGACATGCCATAATGTAAGTGTAAATGTTTGAAGATACTGTTCCATGTTGAGAGCACCTCAAGTTTGAGCCAAGATTTGAAAAGGAAATATTTCTATCAATAGTTTAGTAACCCTAGTTACATATCAAACAATGGGAACCATCATCATGAATTATTTTAAATAAAAGCAGTTTAACAAATACGTTGATTTAATGATTGTAAGAACAAGTACCCACAATACTTTTTATTAATTACACTTACCAAATTGATGTCAGTTTGATGATCATAATAACAATACATATCATCAACCACAATACTTATTATTAATTAGACCTCCAGTCCAAATCTCAGTACGATACAACATAGTTACATAATTATCTTCTGTTGATTCAATGATCGTAATAGCATGTATCATCAACCACAATACTTATTATTAATTAGACCTCCAGTCCAAATCTCAGTACGATACAACATAGTTACATAATTATCTTCTGTTGATTCAATGATCGTAATAGCATGTATCATCAACCACAATACTTATTATTAATTAGACCTCCAGTCCAAATCTCAGTACGATACAACATAGTTACATAATTATCTTCTGTTGATTCAATGATCGTAATAGCATGTATCATCAACCACAATACTTATTATTAATTAGACCTCCAGTCCAAATCTCAGTACGATACAACATAGTTACATAATTATCTTCTGTTGATTCAATGATCGTAATAGCATGTATCATCAACCACAATACTTATTATTAATTAGACCTCCAGTCCAAATCTCAGTACGATACAACATAGTTACATAATTATCTTCTGTTGATTCAATGATCGTAATAGCATGTATCATCAACCACAATACCTATTATTAATTAGACCTCCAGTCCAAATCTCAGTACGATACAACATAGTTACATAATTATCTTCTGTTGATTCAATGATCGTAATAGCTTGTATCATCAACCACAATACTTAATTAGACCTCCAGTCCAAATCTCAGTACGATACAACATAATTATCTAATTATCTTCTGTCGATTCAATGATCGTAATAGCATGTATCATCAACCACAATACTTATTATTAATTAGACCTCCAGTCCAAATCTCAGTACGATACAACATAGTTACATAATTATCTTCTGTTGATTCAATGATCGTAATAGCATGTATCATCAACCACAATACTTATTATTAATTAGACCTCCAGTCCAAATCTCAGTACGATACAACATAGTTACATAATTATCTTCTGTTGATTCAATGATCGTAATAGCATGTATCATCAACCACAATACTTATTATTAATTAGACCTCCAGTCCAAATCTCAGTACGATACAACATAGTTACATAATTATCTTCTGTTGATTCAATGATCGTAATAGCATGTATCATCAACCACAATACTTATTATTAATTAGACCTCCAGTCCAAATCTCAGTACGATACAACATAGTTACATAATTATCTTCTGTTGATTCAATGATCGTAATAGCATGTATCATCAACCACAATACTTATTATTAATTAGACCTCCAGTCCAAATCTCAGTACGATACAACATAGTTACATAATTATCTTCTGTTGATTCAATGATCGTAATAGCATGTATCATCAACCACAATACCTATTATTAATTAGACCTCCAGTCCAAATCTCAGTACGATACAACATAGTTACATAATTATCTTCTGTTGATTCAATGATCGTAATAGCTTGTATCATCAACCACAATACTTAATTAGACCTCCAGTCCAAATCTCAGTACGATACAACATAATTATCTAATTATCTTCTGTCGATTCAATGATCGTAATAGCATGTATCATCAACCACAATACTTATTATTAATTAGACCTCCAGTCCAAATCTCAGTACGATACAACATAGTTACATAATTATCTTCTGTTGATTCAATGATCGTAATAGCATGTATCATCAACCACAATACTTATTATTAATTAGACCTCCAGTCCAAATCTCAGTACGATACAACATAGTTACATAATTATCTTCTGTTGATTCAATGATCGTAATAGCATGTATCATCAACCACAATACTTATTATTAATTAGACCTCCAGTCCAAATCTCAGTACGATACAACATAGTTACATAATTATCTTCTGTTGATTCAATGATCGTAATAGCATGTATCATCAACCACAATACTTATTATTAATTAGACCTCCAGTCCAAATCTCAGTACGATACAACATAGTTACATAATTATCTTCTGTTGATTCAATGATCGTAATAGCATGTATCATCAACCACAATACTTATTATTAATTAGACCTCCAGTCCAAATCTCAGTACGATACAACATAGTTACATAATTATCTTCTGTTGATTCAATGATCGTAATAGCATGTATCATCAACCACAATACTTATTATTAATTAGACCTCCAGTCCAAATCTCAGTATGATACAACATAGTTATCTAATTATCTTCTGTCGATTCAATGATCGTAATAGCATGTATCATCAACCACAATACTTATTATTAATTAGACTTCCAATTTAAATCTCAGTTCAATACAATATGGTTCCATTTTTTAAAATATCTTTTTCCATTTTTTTCAAAACAAAGAGTAGTAAACAATCAACAAAAACTAATATAACAAAAACAGCTGATCTTGTCTATCTACTTAATTAATATAGTGTATGATTGTATATAAATCAAATGTAAATTGATGTGGGAGGTTATAATTTAATACAATACTACATCAACAACAGGCCTTGAACTTTTCATCTATGCCTAATAAATCGTTATGTGTTATATCTGATTGATCATATAATTGGTTGTTGAAAAAAGACAAAAGCCTTGAACTTACCATGAAGCCAGTTCGAGGAGTTGGGCAAGTCGTTTTAATTTACATTGTCACTTTACATTTATTAAAATTTCATAAAATATTTTCTAATTTGTTAAATAATTAAAGTAACTGTTATAAAAGTAAACAATGTGTTAGCATTTAAGAAAAACTGTGCAAGTTAGAAAAGAAGGTTGAACAAGCTTAAATGAAATCGCTTCGAATGAGGGACTACTGAATAAAGTCCACGTACTATCAGGCAAACAACAAAGAGGAGTCCAAGCGTGGAGACCTGGTTATGGAGGGTTAAAGCACGGATGACCACGACTCTTCCCTCACTGCTAGACACCCTTGGGATAGATCTTTGTAGCCATAGACAGTAAGATACTTTAAGGGCAGCCTTGGAGATACGGCTCAAATATTCATTAATTTTAATTCCTACCAATACCCAACTCCCTCAAAGAAATGGACAGACTTCGCTGGAAGAACCCTGGCACCTATCTCAACAGAGAAGTAGTGACGGGAGAACCACTTTCGATAAATAGAGGACCTCAAAAATGCATACTTGTTTGCCTTGTAGAGATGTTTCTTTGGGATATTAGACTCCCATGGAACTGTCAATTCTACCATCACCACAAAGATTTAGTGTCCAAAACAGAGGGAAATTCATGCCTGTTGCCAGGATCCATACATATACTCCAATTCGTAGTTTTCCCTATAACATATGGAAACCCTACATGCTGGTCTTCTCATTTTCTCACCTTCCATAACAACAACGAAAGGGACTGGACCCTTAAACCCCTTCCTCTCGGCTGAAGCGATGGCATAACTTACAACCTACCTGAATATCACTAAGACCCTATCATGGTGTCAAGTGAATAGTCCTTTCTGCAAAGGCCGGGAGCAGCCAACAGCAGAAATCACTGAGCACAAATTACACATGCTATCTGATGCAAGATTCCAGCAACACAGATTACTTGTATCTGGAAGTGTCCCTTCAAGACATTTGCATAGAATTTCAACATTTCAGTAGACCAATCACATATAAAGGCTCAACATTGCAACTTTAGAAAAATATATACCTCCCCCAATTATACTTTAAGTTTTTATACGTAAATATGTTGAAACAAAGCACATAAAATCAATTTTTTTATTTCATACCCTAAAAGGTTAGTTCAATAAATACACTAATCATGAAAAATTACTTTCATTTGGCTTACCTATAACTGAAATTTAATCAAACAAAAGTAGAATTGGTCTAGATTCATCTGAGTAGTTTTGACATAATAAGATAGCCATTTTTAGAAGTGTAAAGTGAGCAAATAAACAAAACACTTAAATAATAAAATACAGTAGCCTTTGCTTATTGTAAATCATTTTTGTAAGAAGCATATTTGATAGCAAAAACGGATTGATAACAACAACCGACAGCGTAATCACAATGTACAATAGTACTGCATTGAGCTAACTGCATTACGGTCACAAGTGTTCACTGAACAATATTTAGGACTAGCATTACAGTAAGTCATTTTAGTTTTATAACACTACAACACAAGGCAAATAAGGCACATGGAAATCATGAGTGATTACTTACCAAATTTTGCCACTCCAGACAGTTTTATGTACTGGAGTAAAACTAAGTAACTAAGTCTTCTAATTGTTAAATTTTGCAGGCATATTTCACGTCAGATTCTTTTAATCCATTGTAGATTTTTTCTAAACACTAATTTAATCTAGCATAATTTTTAAAAAGTTATTGAATTAGCTATAAAACACTTCAATCTTATTTATTTATTTTTCAAAAAGAATTCCTCATGAGATTGTCTGTAATCTTTCAGTAAAATATTGTTGATAAATTGTTAATATTCTTAATATCTGTTGAGATGTATTTTTTTTTTAACAAAACTGCAATAGAGTCTCAAGAGCTAGATATACTTCCTAGTTAGATTTTTATGGTACACATTGGTCATTTTAATCGTCATCAGTATCTTCTTCTTCAGTAAAATTTGATATTGAAGCAACTGCCTTACAAATGTTGTCTCCAGTCATTGTTTCAATGCTATTGTCAATTTCCACCCATTCATTGTATTCTTTTAAAGACAAATCAAAAGTCTTCAAGTTCTCTTCTGACTCTTTCTCAGATATAACGTGCTCTTGATTTTTGTAAATAAAAAACCCGACTTTTCTAAAGCAAATTTTTACAGATTTTTCAAAATCTTGATTCCAAGATTTTGCTAAATGAATAGTATCAAGTAAAGAAGTTTTTTTAGCCAATTCCATTGAGGGAAGGGTTTGAAATGCATACATATTTTATATTATTCCAGCATACATCTCTTGTCAGTAAAAATCGTTCAGATTTTTAACTATGCCTTGGTCACATGGCTGAATATATGATGTAGTATTGGCTGGAAGGTAAATCACTCTGATATGTTTCAGGGTAGTGCTTATGTTATGTGTTCTATTAGAAAGGCAATGTTGTGATTCAGACTGGTATCCCAGAAACTTTTTAATATCATCCAAGCATTGGAGTTTGAAGAATAATCAACCCGTAGCTTTTTGATACCTTGAAAACAGCGTTGATTTTTAGATTTCCAAATGATTAAGAGCTTTTCTTTTTTCCAACCATGTCAACTTAACACAAGATAGTTATACACTGTTATATTTTACAGCCACCAGGATTGATTGATTTTTAAATACATAAGTATGTTTGGGTTTGGGTAAAGCACGATAATAAAGTCCTATTTCATCTGCATTGTATACGCAGCTAGATCATTCAGCCAAAATTTTTTGCCTTCATATTATAACCAGTCCTCAGCTCCAACAAAATCAGCATCTTTGTTTTCACATGTTTTCTTATAAACAATGTTTTTTTTTCTTCCATCAATTGAACCATCCATCTGTGGCTTTAAAATCTTCCCAAATGTCCTATTTTTTTGCAAAATACTAGGGTTTCGAGATATAACTTGACCCGAACTGTTAGCGTTGCAGCTTTTAGATTGAAGACAGGTCACGATTATCTTGCTGCGCACATCCACCTCATACTTGTGTTACCAGCCCTGGAGTATCTGCTGTGTGGTGGTGAACTTATGAATGCCGAACACTTTAATGATTGCACAGCTCTGGACCGGGCCCAAGATCACAACAGTCCCATCTTCAAGGAGGTCCATCTCTACTGGCCAGTGCTTCGCCAAATGGCTCAACTGCTAGGAGTGGGCGTTGGCTAGTAAGTAAGGATTTTGGGCGCAACTTGAGCAGCTTAGTCTTTATTGTGAACATTTTTAAACCATAATTTCAAAGCTGATTCCCCTTGTGGATTCTCCCCGGAACAATTACTTTTGCTGTTAACATTTTCATTACACTTTAATAACAAGATGGAGTCTTTGTTCTTCAAAATTTTACATAACAGAGGTTGCCAAATGCCAAGTTAAAAAGCAGCGTTTCTTTGACTCGTTTCTAGTAATTTACAGTATCGATCTAGAATGTCAAATTTTTCTCTAAGACTTAAATCATGTTGTTTCTTATGAGATTCAAACATCTTGCTACATTTTGAAACTTCAAGTAATGAAAAAATAAATACTCTGCAAACTTCGCAAGAGAAATGAAAAAAGATCTGAAATTCAATTAAGTAAGATTATTCTGAAATCTAAAAACGTATATGAAAATAAATAAATATACTGTGCAGATTATGTAATAGTCGCACGAACAAATGGATTACGAACTAGATGGACAAACGACTACTGTACATTTTCACATTTACTGTAGGTCACATTTATGAAACCTATAAGACGTATTTGAATAAAGTCAAACAGGATACGAATGACATATCGATAATGAATCATGTCCATAATGTTGATAACAGGACTGATAGACAGGATGTGAGACACCATATCGCTCAATGAATTTCTCAGAATTTACAATAGATGTAAAAATTTTTGTTTGGTCTGTGTTAGTGAACGGATATTTAATCGGATGACAAATCAAATGATAACAATAAGCGACTCAATGTATTTATATTATTCTGTGTCAGTCTTCAAGTGAAACGATAGCAACAACCAAATGATAACATTAAACATGATCACACTTTGCAGCGGCTACTGTATATGAAATATCTAGTAGCTTAAGAGAAATAATTAAATAAATTATTTTAAAGTTAATTAAATAAATACAATTTTTAATAACCAGTAGATATATTGTAACCTAAATACATCCAGCAGTATGAGTATAAGGTAAAATTAACTACAAAAATATTGTGGAATAATTGTTTACAATTAACAATAATAACTTTATATATATGCATACATACATATGTGTGTGGGTTTGTGTTTATTTGCTGTGATAATTATCATGTTTTAATCAGCAAATGAGAAAATTAGTTATTAATAAAGACTGTGAATACTACAATTGTGAACATGTTAACAGAGATGTTAACGAGATGAAACGAACTTCATCTGACGACTAACTATCAAATATAATTATAGAAATCATAAATATTGTATTGGTAACTTTTGGTTGGGAATTTTATATTTTCACAAATATTTTAGCATTACCTTTTTTTAAAAAAAAGTCATTTTTAGATTTTCTTCTTATTAAAAAATGTTGATTTATTCTGTTGTCATTAAACAAAATAAGAGTTAACAATCCAAACCAATACACCCCCTGTGATAATTTAGTAATAAAATCTTAGAACAAAATACAATTTTAATATCCAATTACAAAATTTTTTATCATAGACCTTCAAAATGATAAGGTCTTTTATTAAATAATACAAAAATGTTTACAAAGTAAAATTTTAATTATAAATTATTCAAACAAAAATATACAGAATCATTGTCAACAGGAAGTAATATTTAAGAAAAGGAACCCATACCATAAAATGCAATTGTAGATATAGAAGGATTATTCAAGTATGAATCTAATTAGCTTTTTGTTTAAAAAAAGTCTAGGGCCAGGTACCCACAGGCATATCCTACTCGGCATATGCAGAAACCTGGTTCAAGTAAGTTGGGTAGGATAATATTGTGACCTCAGTGTTTCATAGTATTAAATAGCCATCATTAAGGCTCTCTTTACAATACAATAAGTAGTCTCATATTTACATCACATGTAGACTCTGCACTCATATTTAGCACCCCTCTCCTCCAGCTGTATAAACTAAACAACTAAAACAAAAGTAAAATATTGTGTAGAAGGCAACACAGCCTAGTAATATTAATTCACAGGCTGGTATGCAGTGTTTCAAAGAGAGGTTTGTTAGCCTGGGGCAGAGTGTGTGTATATATACTTAAATGGTATGAAAATGATCCACAAAAACAAAATAATGGATAAAGGCTTTTAATAAAAGATTTATAGATTAGAGAAATGAATTACAGAAATTTGAAGGAACATACACTACATGGAGAGGCAAGGAAAACAATTTGTCATCATGTTTTTTCTGGAAGTTAGTGAATGATTTTCAGTTACAAAAAAGGGAAGGAGAATATTCATAAAATAAAACAAAACAAAAGTATGTAAATATATTTTTCATTACAATAAAACTAAAAATAATGAATTTTGTTCTGAAAATTTATTAATTTAGACTGCCTTTAAATACTGACATTTATGGCAGTAAAAACAAAAGGTTTCTAACGGATATTACAAAAATTGAAAAAATAAAAAAGGCATACATTTTTTAGGACTTTTAAAATCTTTATATTTTTTGGCAATAGTAACGTCTACTAATAAAACATCTTTAAGACAAGTAAGACATCAATTTAGGTTCAAACAAAAAATCTCTCAACATACATACGTTCTCAAAGTAATAGAAACAATTTACTTCTATTTTCTATAAAATAAATATATTATATAAATTATTATTTAATTTGTACACAATAATGTTATTAAAATTTAATAAATAAATACCTTTAAGCTATAAATGTTCTGAAGTAATAATAGAAACTAAATTAAATATATTTAACGTTAAATCTATACATACAATATTAACAATAAATTTACAAAATATTTCCTGTTATGTTTAAAATTGTATTAAAATATTTATAAAAATTCAGAAATATGTAAAACAAGAAGAATTTTAAAATAATATATATAAATTTCTAGTATTCCCCATCTGAAGTTTTGCAATACTGTTTTTAAGACAAGTTTAGGTTTTTATTTTCTGTTAATGTTATCATTTTATTGTAAATCCTTTAGAGTTTGAAATAAATAGACTTTGATCGAACTCATTGAAATTTGGCATATTTTAGCTCTTATAAATAGAAATTAAGTACTTACATTAGAATATCATAAATTATAATAACTAAAATATGTCTAACATAAAGTTACAATACCATTAAGTACATCAAAATTAATTTTGGTTTAAATGACTTGCTGACTTATAGTCAGTCATTTTTGTTTTGAAAGTATACAATACCATTAAATACATCAAAATTAATTTTAGTTTAAATGACTTGCTGACTTATAGTCAGTCATTTTGGTTTTGAAGTAATGACATGCTGAACTTAAACTTTAGGAAAATAACTTATTGTGATTAAACACTTTATATTTCAGAACGTTTTCTATAAGTTTAGTTAGGGAAGTTGGTCATTCGTCAATTTATTTAATAAAAGTTTCACTGATGGTCAATAACAATGACGTTTACAAAATGTATATTTTCCAAAAAGGCAAAAATATATAGTGAAAAAAATATAGTGAAGAGTTAACAAAAGTAATATATTTTTGTTTACATCTTTCTAGCAAGTAATGTAAACAGTTCTTGGTTATTATAAAAATTAAAATTTAACTAAACAACACAATTTTGTTCCTTTAATTTAAAAGAATTCCATGATATATTTATTATTTTTTTCAATAATAAATTACAGGAATAAGAATTATTACTTTACAATACACTCATTTTTCTTTGAGTTAAAGTTTTTGTACTAATTTCTTTCACTTATTCACTTTCAAAATTTGATAATTAATTTCTTTATAACTAAATGAGAATCTTGATGAGATTACTCTGCTAACGAGTTTTGAAATCATTGATTCATTCCGAAGCCTACCAGGTAGCAGGTAGACTTAATAAATAAAAGAATGGTTTCTAAATTGGTCATAACAGCAAGTCCTTCAAATTATTCATAAAACAATTATTCATAAATATAAGTAATGCAATCAAAATTATTAACAACAACCAACTGTAAAATTTACTAACAGTAATTGTATTAAATTAAAGAATCTTTTATTAAGGAAATTTAACAATTGAAAATAATAAAATTAATTACCTCTGTATCTTGTGAAATATTATTTTAGGTCTTTCATTAGTATCATTTACAGCAATACTTGTTTATAGTCTATTCACCTGAACACTTTTAACAAATTCTCTCATAAATTAACCTAATGTTCTTTATGAAAAACATAAATTTTTAGTACTTTTTAAAATACTCTACTAAATTTCTATTGTTATTGTTTGTAAAATATAAATAGAATTATTGGCACAATAAGTTAATAAATGGTAAAAAAAAAATATTCTATAAAAAGAAATACTTTCATCTATATTTAAAGATAAAACTAAGCCTTTCTTGTAAATTATTCAATTTCAACTTAAAAGAAAAATGCTTTCTGCTAAAATTATAGATAATAAACTCTCTTATCACGTTATAATTACTTTATCCTGCTTATCATTGACATATCCCTGAAACAGAATGGAATTTCAGATCCTCATATGTTTTAATTTTATATATTTATAAAAGATTCAATATTTTTGTCTCTTTGGAACTAACTTTCCATTCTTAATCTGTGATGAAATAATCCACTATGTTATTTTAAATTAAAAACCTTAAAAATAACAATTTACAAATAACCAATGAGCGTAATGAATCTTAACTAAGTTGTAGTTCAAAGAGTTTTCATTTAATACAAAATCTATTTCAGTGAATTGTAAAAAAAATCTGGTTAAATTAGTTACAGAATTCAAAATATTTTGTGAATTGACTTGTCATATATAATAATTATTATAAAGTTCATAAAGAAATTCATTATTTCATTATTATTCCCTGCGATACAGGAATAGTGAACTCATGGAGCAATAACTGCAAATACCTGGGAGTTTCAATAGATTCCAAAATGACCTGGAAACCACACATCAAAAAAAGCGCCAACAGAGCCATTAAAAGAGCAAGACTGCTGAAACGCTTAACTGCCACAACATGGGGAGCAAATCAGGATGTACTGAACACAGTGTACAAAACATATATACATGTTTTATGTACTCGAGTACGGAGCTGAAGCAACAATCACAGCGTCAAACACCACATCCCAAATCTTGGATAGAACCCAAAATGCAGTGCTCCGAGTCATAACTGGTCGACCAAAATCGACCCCAATAGCAGCAATGGAGGCACAGTTGGAAACAGAGCCAATGCAGTTTAGAAGAGACAAACTCAGCCTCGGGTTCTGGGAAAGAAACAAAAGGATGTACAGCCACCAATGGGCAAACTTTAAAGAAGCCACAACGAGGCTAAAAACACAAAAAACTCCGATAACCACATATAAAGAGTTGATTAAGAAATACAACATCAACATTGGCACTCGTACAACAGATATCGGGACACACGAAGTGTTCAATTCACTGCCCAAGGGAATCCTAAATCTTCTTGACCATAATATCCCAAAGAAAGACTGTAACCCACTAGAACTAAAGGCTGCAGCCCTCAGAACCATCAACACAGTCTATCCAGAGACATAGTGTCTACATGTATATACCGATGGATCGTACCTCTCAGACAAAGGACAGACTGGAGCTGGTTATTACTGTAATCTTTTCGAAGGATCGCTAGCAGTTGGTAACAACCAAAGTAACTTTGACGGTGAAATAACCGCCATACCAGCCACATCAAACGAAATGAAGAAAATAAAGACACCGGCACAAGCAGTCTTTCTTGTAGACTCAATGGGTGCAATAATGGCCGTAACAAATAACAAGAAGACCGATTGCAGATCCACTCTAGCCTGTCGTCAAAATTTGTCAAAACTAATGAATAGGTGATGGAAAATTGAATTACAATTGATCCCCAGCCACGAGGATATAAGAGGTAAGGAATTAGCTGACTCATTGGCAAAAAAAGAAACAACGCTTCCACAACCGAGCGTAGCAACTTCGCTCCCCTCCATAAAAATACAAATAAACGCTGCAATAAAGAGGAGCACTCAAGCCTACTTAAGGGAAGCATCTCTTAATAAACATTGGGCTACTCTTGTCGAAAACGGGCCAATTAACAACATGTTACCCCGATGGGATGGGGTTGCACTTTTTAGACTCACAACTGGACACGACTACCTAGCTGCACACCTAAACAAAATACACGTCTTCTCGTCTCCCAAGTGCACTTTTTGTCACAGTGGGGACGACATGACAGCTGAGCACCTCCAGTCATGTGCAGCTCTGGACCATAGACCCCTGAATGACACAAAGGAAGAAGAGATTTCTCGCCTCTACTGGTCAGCGCGCCACCATATGGCTCAACAGCCAAGAGTGGGCGTTGGCTAGTAAGTAAGTAATAAAGAAATTCATTTAGGTTAAATTTTACAAACATTTTCCAAACTTATAATTTAAGTATATTTAAGAAATATTGCTGAGACAAAACATTTTTGGGCTCACTAAGCAATCTTATCAGTATGTAGGTCATCAGAATGTAAACATTGTTTAGCCAGGCAGCATTGATTTTAAAGGCAGAATTTCTATAATGTGGTCAAAAAGAATATGTGATCTAAATCAGATTTATACATTTAATACATTTTTATTTTGTGTTCTGGTATGTTTTAAAATACCATTTATGTTCTAGTATGTAGAGATAAGGTCCTTTTTTGTTAATGTAGGGAATTTCTAGGTCATAGTTGATAATACAGTGTATATGTTCTTTAAATTTATGTTTGAAACCTGCAATCTGATTGTCAATGTACAAAATTGTTACAGTCTGTCCAGTTAGTGTGTATATATTAGTTTAGTTTGAGAGTAATTTAAAAATGTATTGAAAAAAAATATCTACTCAAATTTTGAATGGTTATTAGGAGAGCATTAGATTTGTAGTTCAAAGTTACATCAATTTTATTTTGTTTGATAAAAATTGAAAAGCTTCACTTTGTGAATACTTTTACAAACACATCATTTTATGTGAATAAGCTCACAGATTATAATAAATAGTTTTGACGATTAATCATTATCACAAAATTAATTTACAAATAATTTAAACCACAACTTTGAAATTCAATAACAGTCACCACTATGTTGTACATAAATATAATAAAATCTTTCGAAAAACTCACTGATTGTTTTGGGCTAAAATACAACATTCTTCATACTCGAGGATATGACTAGTCGTAATCTTCAATGTACCTCAACTTCAGGTAGAGACAACAAGATAGAATCATTCCAAATACTTGTATTACACAAATACCAAGTCCTACTGCACCGATGATATTTAACTGATCCTTTATTATTTTAACAAATCCTTCTTTACAACCCTGAAACAAAAACCCTTATCATGAAAATGAAAAATTTACTTTACAATAAAAATGTTTTAATTAAAATTATTCATACAAAGCAATCAAACCCTTCGAGAGGGCGCATGCGGAGTTTTTCCAGTTGTCAGAAGCTTATATCGGCCTGGTTACTCCACAACCTGCATTCTAGTAATCGGCCCAACCTATTTTTGTTAACTTTTTTCTCGTATCATTCATGTGAATTTAATCTTTGTCTCACGCGGTCAGATTGTGATTTCGTGTAAGTTATTTGTGCGGAGTTCCTTGTGGGCGTCTATTTATATTACAAAAGACTTTGTGGACTTAAATTATTAGTGTTTTTGTTGTTATTCATGGTGTGAAGTGCATTCAAACTGAAGAATTCGTAGAAGAACTCACTGGTGACTAGCGAGTTTAGAAATGAAAAATTATGAGTTGTTTTTTTCAACAAAGACTGTAAGTTTCCGCTAGTTTTATTTTACATTAGAACTTGTTGTGTTATAAAGCCACTTTGTAAGATTATATATTTGAAGTAAAACATTCCTAATTTTCACTAAATATTATAATTACTTTCATATTTTTATATGTACAATCACAATTAAATGTTTTTTAATGTTTAGACTATGAATTACTTTATATAATAAATAATAAAATAACCTGCAAATGCCTCTCCCGTAATAAAAACAGTGGTCTAGTATACAGTTGAACAATTCAAAATATTTTTAGAAATATGACGTTTAGAAATTCAAAATTGTACAATAATGATTTTTTAATTTGTTTACAATGTATATATATATATATATATATATATATATATATATATAATACGTTTTCTTGTTTAATAATAATCTGTAGGATGATGCTGGTACTGTTTACCAACGAAAAGCTTTGGATATAAATTAATAAATATTCTTGTATTTGAATAACCTATGTTGTTTTAATATATATATATATATATATATATATATATATATATATATATATATATATATATATATATATATATATATATATATATATATATACATATATATATATATATATATATATATATATATATATATATATATATATATATACATATATATATATATATATATATATATATATATATATATATATATATATATATATGATGTTTAACGTTATCCATTGTTTTTCCGTTGCACTGACTTTATGAAGTTAATATATTACTATGTAAGTAATTTTATCCACCATTAAGTGCAATAATTTTACCTTGAGTGATGAGGCACCTTTCGGTCAATTGACCATTGTCGAATCACTGATGTTTTTCTGTTGTAGATGTTCGGTCTGTGAAGTTGGTGTTAGTTGACGTTACACGCACTTTTTCTTGATCTTTGTGTATGATATTTCTATATAGTATGTCTTCTGTATACGTTGTTTGTAGATTCATTAAATTGTTGTGTATGTTTTTATAAATGTGGTATTTTTCTAGTGAGTTTAGTTCTATTGGGTTGTTATTTATTTCAAGTATGGTTAGGTTATTTTCGTAATTTGTTATTTCGTTTTTATGGGATATTAGGTGTGCTGCAACATTTGATACTTTAGAATTTTTGTTTTTGAATGCTCTATAATGTTCTTCAAATCTTATTTTAAATGTTCTGGTTGTTTTTCCTATGTAAAAAGCGTTACAGTTGTTGCATGTGATTTTGTAAATTCCTGATAGGTTATGTTTTTCTGAATTTGTTATGTGGTTTGTGTTATTAAGATATTTTATTATTTTGTTGTTTGGTTTGTAAGTTGGAGTGTAGTATTCTTTGTTGTATATATTTGTTATTTTTTCTATTTTGTTATTGGTGTATTTATATTTTAGGTACATTTTTTTTATTTTCATTATTTTCTTGTTCCGGTTGTAGTGTTGTGTTGAGGTTAGGTTTTTTTCTGAATTTATTGTATATATTTTTTATAATGTGTTTGTTGTATCCATTTTCTATTGCTATTTTTGTAATGTTATCTAATTCTTCATTTAATTTTTGTTTGTTATCCTGTGTGTATTTTATTGCTTTATTTATCATGTTACTGTAAGTGTTAATTTTGTGTGTCCAGGGGTGGTTAGATTTGTAGTGTATTGTGGTGTTGTTGGAAGTAGGTTTCCTGTATACTGTAGTTTCTATTTTATTATCATTTATATTTAAAGTAATGTCGAGGAAGTTGATTGTTCTATTTGTTTCTGTTTCAACGGTGAATTGTATGTTTTCGTTGTATGTATTTAGTTTGTTTAATATTATGACGTGTTCGTTGTGAATGGTAGGTTGGTATATTACAAGTATATCGTCTACATATCTTGTCCATAGTGAGATATTGTGTGTGTTTATTATAGGTTTAATTATTATTTGTTCAAAGTGTTGTAAATATATTTCTGACATGACAGATGATATGGGTGAACCCATGGGGAGTCCTGTTGTTTGTTTATAATATTTATTGTTAAATTGGAAGTAATTTTGGTTACATATGTGTTTGGTTAGCGTAATGATACTATCTATTATGTTTCTTTTTTCGTTATTGTGTATCAGTTTGTTTTTTATTATTTCTATGGTTTCTTCTATTGGGATACTAGGGTACATGTTAGTTATGCCATAACTTATTATTTTTGTGTTGCTGTTTGTTTTTATCGTTTTTATTTTATTAATTAATTCGTATCCATTTTTTATATTGTATGTGTTGTTGATATGTATTTTAGATCTTAGGATTTTGTCTAGAATTTTTGCGATTATGTAAGATGGTGCTGTTGTGAAATTTATTAGTGGTCTAAATGGTGTGTTGGGTTTGTGGATTTTAGGTATCCCTGATAATACTGGTGCGCATGGTTTGAATGGGTATAATCTTGTGTGGTATTTTAATTTATTGTTATAGTTTAGGGTGTTACGGTGAGTGACTATTAAGTTTTTTATTGTAATAAGGTATTTGTTAGTTGGGTCTGGGATTTGTTCGTATTTATTTTCTTTTATGTAGTTAGTCATTGAATCGATATATTTGGTATTTTCTATTATTACTGGAGTATTTGTTTTATCTGATTTTAATATTAAGTAGTCGTTGTTTTCTAGTTTTTCTCTGAGTTTTATAATTTCTTTTTTATTAATATATTGTTCCGTTTTTTTGTTTTTTTCCGTTTTTATTAGGTTAATTTTATTATTACTGTATTATTTCTTATGTGCTCAGTATTTTGGTGGGTAATTTTGTGAATTTTCGATTTTTTTGTTTTGTCTGTTAATAGTGTTTGTTTTATGTTTTATTATAATTTGTTGTGTTTTTTTGTGAATAATAGGTGTGAGAGTGTCAAAAGTAGAATCTAACATCCTAATATCCCATATCACGAAATAACAAATTACGAAAATAACCTAACCATACTTGAAATAAATAACAACCCAATAGAACTAAACTCACTAGAAAAATACCACATTTATAAAAACATACACAACAATTTAATGAATCTACAAACAACATATACAGAAGACATACTATATAGAAATATCATACACACAGATCAAGAAAAAGTGCGCGTAACGTCAACAAACACCAACTTCACAGACCGAACATCTACAACAGAAAAACATCAGTGATTCGACAATGGTCAATTGACCGAAAGGTGCCTCATCACTCAAGGTAAAATGATTGCACTTAATGGTGGATAAAATTACTTACATAGTAATGTATTAACTTCATATATATATATATATATATATATATATATATATATATATATATATATATATAGTATTTAATTGTAAAGTCACCCTAATACAAAAACATAAACCGTTTAAATTTTAAACGAGTTTGTGCGGAATAAAACTCTGCAAGCGCCCTCTCCAGTTTGAAATTCTCATGAAGGTTGATGACAAAATAAAGTAATAATGAAATTTGCTCTAAAGGTACCTTATCCCTAGCCTCAAGAAAGAAGAGAATGAGGTAAACACCACTTAAATCTTGATAGTGAAAGCCCTGTAGAGTTCTTGACAAGGAATAATTTATTCAGTTAACCCTATAACAGTCGCTGCAGGTCATGGTGACCCGCACAGCTTTTTCCCCCTCTCCCACTCCTACATCGACTCTGATCGCTGGATGCCATACCTTGTACCTTCCCTCCTCACCTGTTACTACAATGTTCGCTTGTTTTTGCTTAGTCTGAGTGGAGCTGTCACCCGTGATAGTGATGTTGGGGCCATGGTGACCTACTGCGATTGTTTGTGAGTGGATAAAATTAATTGGTGACACTTGAGTCTTGTTACGTTATGAGTTACTTAGATTGATATAAAGTAGAGTAGATTGTTATTTTACATTTAATTAAGATTTTCCATGGATAATAGTGAAATAGACAGAGTTTTAGCAGACGTTGACGACGGTCCTACATCACAATATGAGTCGAACATTGCTGAAATAGAGTTTGGGAGTGAAGGTGATAAAGAAGAAGAAAGAGCTGATGATTTGTTTAGAAGTACTGACAGAACAATGTGAAGAGGAGGAAGATACATACTCTCGCTCATAGAGGAAACTTTGTAGATAAAGATAAAATCAAATGGTAAATAGCTGAACCTACCCAAGCAATTCGTAGAAGTCAAAAGAATATTGTGTTGCACTTACCTGGTACTAAAAGTGAAGCAAAAACAAACAACTCTCCACTGAGACAGTTTTATCTGAGACAACAATCTTGACAGTTTTATTTTACAAATACTTGTACTGTTTTATTTTAACATAAAATAGTCGAGTTTACAAACTGACCTGCTTGAAATGTCTAGATGAAAATTCTTTCATTTTTTATTAGCTATAAGTTATATTATGTTCATGTCTTAGTTATTTTCATTTAATCTTCGTAAAATTGTAGAAAAAAAATAATATGTTTTCAACAAAAAGTTTTCAAAATCTTGTTGCTGTTCATGACGAGCTGGTTGTTAATTCTTATTACACTTTTGCTATTACTTGCTATCACACCATACTCTTCAATCACATCACTTCTAACTTTCAAAATAATGGTACCGAGGAAGCGCAACTGCAATATTCCTAGCAGCAAAAATACGAGGCTGAAGAAGTCGTAAGACAAAAACGTTTCCTCCAAGTGTAAGTTAACAATTTAATAACTTTTAGTTAACAAAAAGTCTGGTCGCAAGTAATAGCAAAAGTGCAATAAAAAAAAAGTTTTCATTTAGTGATTTTCAAAATTGATTATTGTTTGTTACCAAGTTTAACATGTATTTCCATACCAAAATACTATACCATACCAAAAGTGAGATTACACATGTGAAGTACCATACTAAGACTTTGAAAATGTTACTTGCAAAACAGGGGTGTGATGTCAAAACAAAGACAATTGTAAGAAACAGAAAATTTTAAAAGAAAGAAATTAAATGAAAGAACAGCAAAGTAGGATTCTGACAACTAGCATCTCAACTTAATCCATTGTTTATAAATTTATATACATATAATTTAAAAGAAGGTACAATCGATTACAATGACTCATTAATATTTATTACCTAAATCTAAAGATTAAAGAAATTTCAATAATATTTAAAACATTCATTGGCTACAAATAAATCGATTAAAGGTACTTACAGCATAGTATATATTGCTAGGGTTTATGCTTTTGCCACATCCTGGACTTTGGGTCCAGCAGCAGGAATCTGGGACTAAAACTTGGGTCTCTGGAGATTGTTTCTTCCACACTGAGTATTTCCAATCTTCGAAGCTTTCTGCTCCACAACATGATAGCTGTAACAAGTATTTTATTAATTCTTGAAATTCAAATAAATCACTTACACTTTTTAAAAAATGTTTTAACTTGCCTATAGTAGCACTTACTTTGCTTGTTGAGGACGGCCGTTTCGGGAGGTGGCCCTTTGTCAACTCAGACCGTAACTGATCTCAAGGTTTATGTAGGTTAGGGTGGGGGTGGGATATTTTGGTGGTGTGGGTGTATTTTGTGTGTATTAGGAGTTATGATGTCAAAAAGTGCGTGTGAGTTGTAATGTAATTGTGTATTGAGTATGTGTGTAGGGTGTAGTTTGAAGTGCCTATATATTTCGTATTGTTCGGTTGTGTAGCGTTGGTTATTTCTGTGTTGTTTATGAAGAATTTGTAGGTTAGATGTTATGTCTATGTAGTCGTGTTTAGTGGAGTTGAGATGATCTGCGAAGTAGCTCACGCGAAGATGGAATCAACAAATGTCAAATAAATCATTAACAAATCACATGAAATTATTTAATTTTCAAAATACATAACCTTTAAGCTTAGTTTTTATAATAATTTGGCATTCAGTCCTTGATTCTGAATGAAAGAAATTTTAAAAAATTAATTTGTCGGAGAACCACACTCATAAATTTAAAAAGCAAACCTCTGAGTTCCCTTAATTTATAAGTTGCCGAAGAGGTTATTAACAAGAGTTTTAAAATGCAGTAGTGAAAAAATTGCTAAAGGCGCTAATTAAATTGGACTTTAACTTACTTTTGATGGAATAGTTCTACATTTCTGATGTATTGAAGTTACTTTTTTACATTTCATGGTAAAATGTTCACTAAATACTTAAATTAATAAAATTGAAATGTTCCCCAAACAAATAAAATTAAATACATACTTTCACTAGAGGTTGTTAAATTACTTTTGGGAACTTTAGTAGTTAACAACTGACTTTATATGGTAAACTAACAAAATTATGAATTTAAATAGTTTAAGATTAAGATAATGAATAAGTCTATAATTGAGTCAGATCCTAACACTTATTTCACAAATAATTTAAAGAATCAAAGGAGATTAATTTATGCATGAGAAGGGCTAAAATAAAAATAAAAAAGAGAAGAGTGTTATAAGGTTGAAGTTCTTGTTCCAAACTAAATGGAAAGTGCAAAGCATTCTAGGTGATGATGCCTATTAGATTTCCATTGTCATTGACTTAAATTGCATAGAACACAGAACAACAACAAAGCACAGTAGATCATGTGTAAGAATTTGACAGATAGTTTAAACAGTTATCTGTTACTAAATGTTATCTGCTACTGGTAAGAGGTTAGAACCCATATCAAAAGGATATACTGTATATAAACTCATATAATTACTTATTAACATTTGAAATTACTTGCGACCACATATTAAATTAATATGTTGTTTTAGCTTACCTATGCTAAATGGGAGGCAATAACTATATTGCATACCTTGCCCCTTTTGTGAAAAGTTTTTCCCCTACTAAAATTAACTCATTATTAAATTTAATTAATGAATTATTATTTGAAAAAACTGTATTCATATCAAGTGTCATCCACTACATGTTTTAAAAAAAATGTATATGAACTTGAGTAAATGAATAAAAAGTATTTTTATTAATTGATTTCATCTTATGTGAGCTACTAGTTTTTAAGTAAAAACAATTGTAAAATATGTTATATTTATTTATAGTAGCACTTACTTTTATCCTCCCCATCAAACATCGCTGAACCTACAAACCACAACTACACAAACATAACATCTAACCTACAAATTCTTCTATAAACAAACAAAAATAAACGATGCACAACCTACACACAAACACAACACCCAATTACATTATAACTTACTTACACTTGTTGACCTCATAACTCCAAATATTTACCAAAATACACCTACATCCCTATCCTAATATCCCACCCTGACCCTAACCTACAAAAACCTTGAAGTGAATTATTGTCTGAGTTGACAACAGGAAGGCTCCCAAAATCGCCTTCCTAAACAATTATAAAAGGATGTGCTACTATAGGCAAGTGCAATATATTTTTACAAATGTTTTTAATCAATTTTATTTATTAAAGAGTTAAGGGCCAACAAAAACATACAATTATAAAGTTTTGTTTACACAAAAATATTTTTTAAAAAATACACATTGTCCCTTCAGGCTTGAGGGTTCTATATTGCTCACATGATAGATATGTTTGTTTTAGAGTTGATCTGTGGATTGTAAAATTATGTCTCAACTCTTGTTTATAAGGATGTGTTTGTTTCAAGATTAATGATAATTTTTTTAAGAAATGGTTTTAAAAAAAGGTGAAGTTTTTAACTATTTCATGGGAGACGAAAGTGAAAATGAAAACGATATTATTCTTGATAAAGAAGACTATGGTTTTTGAAGTTTTGACATACAAGTTAGTCAATAGGTAATTTTAAAAAAACAATGGTAGGCCTTACTTAAGTAAATTTAGGTTTACCCCCTCAAAATTCTAAGTGTGTCTAAGGCCCTGCCAAAAAATAGTAGGAGGTGTGGGCCTACAATAAACTCCAAGTCTTGCTTGTTCTTAATTGAAAAACAACAAACTCAAATTCAAAGACTGCCAAGTTATGCCTTTTTTATATTTGAAAAAGCAATATATGAAAGAAAGAGAACACTTTTGCTGTACCCCAAGCTCATTCTCTTCCCCTTAACTTTTTACATCGAACCCACGATTAGCTAGAACTATCACACCTGGTCTCTGCTTTATGTTGCAGGTAACAGTTAGAACAGAAAGTATAGAGTTTGCATCGGGATTGGTTAAATTTGCATGTTTTTCTATAAGTTTCATTTTACTAGGAGCACTATAATTTCCTGCTCTCCAACCTAATAATGCTTGGTATTGAACCATGTTTCTCGCTCTCCATGACTTCCAACTCCTGGAGAATTAAAACTCTAAAATATAAATTGATTACAACTCTTATTAATTTACAAAATATGACAAACATATAAAATGAACAAACATTTTCTTTTATGTTTAAACTGATTATATATATAATTTAAACAAATGTAACATACACTAAAGTTTTTTGTATTTTACACCATTAGTCCCTAACATCCGTTAAGACATATTTTTCCATTTCATTAATCCTGATATCACATATATTTTGACTAAAACGAGGGTCTAAATTATATAATTACATTATAGCCAAGTGTTAAAACATTAGATATAACAAAATATAAACACTTGTTGATTCCATCTTCGCGTGAGCTACTAGTAATCACTTACAACTTTTTTAAAAATGTTTTAACTTGCCTATAGTAGCACTTACTTTTTTGTGTTGAGGACGGCCGTTTCGGGAGATGTGTCCCTTTTTCAACTCAGACCGTAACTGATCTCAAGGTTTACGTAGGTTAGGGTGGGGGTGGGATATTTTGGTGGTGTGGGTGTATTTTGTGTGTATTAGGAGTTATGATGTCAAAAAGTGCGTGTGAGTTGTAATGTAATTGTGTATTGAGTATGTGTGTAGGGTGTAGTTATAGGCACTTCAAACTACACCCTACACACATACTCAATACACAATTACATTACAACTCACACGCACTTTTTGACATCATAACTCCTAATACACACAAAATACACCCACACCACCAAAATATCCCACCCCCACCCTAACCTACGTAAACCTTGAGATCAGTTACGGTCTGAGTTGAAAAAGGGACACATCTCCCGAAACGGCCGTCCTCAACACAAAAAAGTAAGTGCTACTATAGGCAAGTTAAAACATTTTTAAAAAAGTTGTAAGTAACAAAATATAGTTATACCAACAAACCATATAAAGCTGAACTTTGTGTATTAGATGAACTTCTAATTTTTACAAAGTACACAGATTAATTATGACATTTATAGCAATGTTTTCAAATCATTAGCACTTTCACACTTCAACTTCATAATTAGCTTGACCAAATTTACAAATATCACAGTTTTTTATATTACTTAATGTTTTTATCATGAAATAAAAATAATAGAAATTATGAAAATACTATTATTTAGAAATTAATGAAAAACTATTAGAATAAAGAAGGGAAAGATATTAATTGTTCTTGTTTCATCAAGAACACTTTTTCTGACAATATAAAAAAAATTGTTTTCTCCTATGAATTTTAAAGAAACAGTTAAAAGTCATGTTTAAATAGTGTGAATTGTAGAACTTGGGTGATAAAGAAAGAATGGGAAGACTTCTAATGTAAGAACAATTAAGAAAATAAATTGGTTTGCTGAGTCAGGATTGTGGAGAGGAAAAAATGTGAACAATGTACTAAGTAGATTATGTCTGTCCATAAATAACTAAATATGATAATGTGATCTTTGCAACAACGGAACATGTTGACAGATCAACAGATAACTCCAATCATTTACATATACGGACTTTAACCCTAGAACATTCGCGCTAATATCCGTTACATTAGAGCTTGCATGGGGTAATTTTTTACCCCAACTAGTTTTCAGGTTAATATCAGTAAAATAGTTGGTGTTATAAATTTAAAAAATTATTTTAACATATTTTGTTAAACTATAAAAGATATGAACAAACACATACAATATGATTTCCTTTTGTTTATACGTCAAAACACTCTTCACAAACTTCAACTAAATGGTCTTTACAAACCCTTTTCCCACAATTAGCACAGCATTTTGTTGTTTTTTGTCTAAGTTCCTCAGGCAAAAATCATACCTTTAATTGAAATACAGTATTTGTTTTGTAATATTCCCAAATATAAAGATGTATCCCTTATTGTAAATGGATGTTTTTTTTGTTATAATAATCATGAAAACAAAATATTTCATAAACAAGAACAGTTTACAACACACAATATACATCAAAACATGATATTTGCAAGAGCAAATATAATCTGTATCTAGACATTGTACACATTACTACATCCACACCAGTTCCGTCTTTTGTCTATATAGCTGAAATAGGATTTAAAGTATAACATTTCAGGTGAAAGAGAGATCTTTTAGAGAAATGAAATGACAATAAGAGTCCCTAGATATCTATGAGATCGCTATTATCCAGGTTGAGCTACAGTGAACATATTCTTGAATAATCAACTTACAGTATAACCTAATTCTTTCTACTAAAAAATATAAAAATACAGTAGTAACTTATAAAATACATATAATAAAAACTTTACCTTTTGCTGCATCTTATCGATGGCAGATGTTTCAGGGTCTTTAATCCTGTATGTCTCCAGGAATGTTGTATTGAGATTTAACGTTAGCTCTGCATGAACTTGTCCTTGGTAAATATAAGCAAGAAGTCCTGACATTACTTCTAGTAGAAATATCAGAAGTAGCAGGAACGTATACTGAAAAAATGCAAACTTTGTCATTAACAATTTAGTAATTTGTGAGTAAATAATCAGCACACCATGAACTGGTTGAAATTGCTTCCACTTTAGGTACACAATAGTGCAGAGTTTTGGTTTATTCTAAGTTGTAATAATCAATTTCATCCAATTGTAAATTAATACTGTAAAATTATTTCAATATACCTTAATACCAATGTAGCTTTACTTACATTTAAAAAAATCAAAACTTTGGTCATAAATCAAAGACGTTTTCAAACAGAATTTCACTTAAATCAGCGAATATCAATAGAACATAGCACCTGCCCAATGACAATGCAGTGGTGCTAAAACCTATTTATAACTACTAGAATGTTTTATGGCAGACCTAATTTTCTAAAAACTTCTCTTTTTTCTACCTTAAGCCTCTTTCAGTAAATCCCTAGAGAGAACATTTCTCCTTAATCAAAACAACTACTGTAGGCCAATTCTTTTTTCCATTTCATGATCAGTTCATTCCTAAAATAATTATTTTTGTTCATTATTTGCCAAATCTACATTTAAAATGTCGTTTTGCTATTTAATATAGTGTCCAAACAATGCAATGAATGCTTTCTATTTTAACAATTAAATATTTGTCCTATATTTGATGCAAAATGTAAACATTTGAATTAAACAGAATTTGTAGATTTTATGAACAATGTTCAGGAATTGCTTAAAGATGAGATCTGGCTGCAAAAATAGGAATTTGAAGCTGTTTAGTTTGTGGGTTTGGATTTTTGGGAGGGCCTAGAAGTACATGCTTTGGAGTGGACTATTAACAAATGCTTACACTTTTAAAATGTTTTAAACCTGCCTATAGTAGCACTTACTTTGCTTGTTGAGGACGGCCGTTTCGGGAGATGTGTCCTTTTGTCAACTCAGACCGTAACTGATCTCAAGGTTTACGTATGTTAGGGTGGGGGTGGGAAATGGTCTCCGAAACGGCCGTCCTCAACAAGCAAAGTAAGTGCTACTATAGGCAAGTTTAAAACATTTAAAAGTGTTTAGTGATTACTAGTAGCTCATGTGAAGATGGAATCAACAAATGTTAATAAATGATCACTGTTGAAAAAATTAACCATCACAGAACTCTAAAATCTTAAATGGACTTCACCACAGAGTTTGAATTAGACAAATCATAATTCTTCACAATAACTAATTATTTCATTGTTACACTACTAATGACTTGCAAACTTATAACTTTAGTAAATTTTGAAACAACTAGTCAAGTTGAAAAAAAATTTACTTACATTATAAATTTGGCAAGATGTTAATTAGTGTGGTGTAATAATAAAGTTAAAGTTTCATTGGTAGTAAAGATTAATAAAATCCATGACATAATAATTTTTAAATAAATTAATATAATTATTTACTGTTATCTAAAACAATCCAATGCTACAAACAACTTAAAAGTATTTTGAAAGTATTGTCCTAAAAATCAAATTACTACAAGAGGTTAATAAAACAAGTGATGATAATGTTTTAAAAGTTTCATAAAAAAATACATATGATGTGGCTTGAGTAACTAAGAACCTCACATTCATTCATTTGAGTGTCTACCTTCTCATGAAAATGTTTTAGACCTTTTAATGCTTCTATTCTTTCTCATTGACCACATTTAATCTTTCTTCACTTGAGGTTAATCTTTAACAATTTTCACACCAAGTGCAGAGTTCTTTCGCTAAATGTCCACTTGTCAGGGGCGCACCTAGGATTTTGACAAGGGGGGCCAAAAATAAATTGGGGAATTTCGGTTTGTTCACCCCTGTAGAAAGTATTGAATTTTTACCACTCTAAAACTTGTGTTTTAAGCACATTCAGCATTAAAAAAACTCAAATTGAAACTGAATCTGTGTTTTTTATGACAGTAAAGTAGGCCGTTTATTATTTTTCGACAATTTTAATATTTCCCCTTATTTATCAATTGTCAAGTTACTTCAATGCTTATTTAGTTATACCTTAAGATGCCAACTCAAAAACTGCGTATTTTACCGCAAAGCGAAATGTTTAGATTTTTTAAAATGAATGATACATTTAAAAAGTGCTAACGTTTTAATGCTACTCAAAGCCTAATAAGGCTTTTATAAGCAGATACTTCAGACACAAATAAAAGTAATGAAAGCATTTATTTTATCCAAGGGAGAATGGCGCGTTTAGAATAAATATAGGCTATTACAGTTCATTCACTAGAGAAAATACAGTAAACTCCCGATTATCCGTGGAATAGGGTGGTCCGGCAACGCCGGATAACGAATTCCCCGGATAATCCGCTATGAACAAAGAATACGCAAAACGATCGATAATCGATTATTATACCATAAGTTACAAAAATAATGACCCCGGTTAATGCAATTCACAAATAATCTTCAGAGGACAAAATAAATACAGAAAATAATTTAAAATGTCGATTTATTTGACGGATTATAACATGTACATTTATATGTCTAACTATTTACAATACGTACATAAGTATATGTCAAAAGTAAGTATGTATGTACATATGTAATTTCCTTTACACATAATACTTTCACTTTTTTACAAAAAAATCTGTCACTTTCGTCTGTTTCTTTGTGACCATTGATTTACCTTTAACGTGCGATCTAAGGTTCTTGAGAACCATTTTGTCGCACAGTGTCTACTTGTGTCACAAAGCCATAAAGATCAATAATGTATAATATGACAGACATGGATAATGCATATGTCACTTCCTAGACTATTTATAGCCGAGTTAAGCTGACATTTGTTTACAATCTTATGATACACATTAGGTTTTCGGGCGTCCAAGCATTTTGTCTCCTATATACAGTAGTCTAATCGCACCTTTTATTTCGCTGGCCCGCGTCGGGATGCTTCCCTATTAATGTAAAAATTAGTACGTACATATTTACATATCTATTCCCTTCATCTTAACTTCTATTAAGCCTTATATGTATTTACGTCGTAATTCACCGTTTGGAAATTTAAACACATGAATCTGATTGGAATAAAAATTGGATATTTGTAAAACAATGGCGGCCCCCGGATAATCCGCAAACCCGTTAATCCGCCCACGGATAATCGGGAGTTTACTGTACTGACTCAGAGAATCCAATTTACAAGTAGGCTAAAATTATTTTCTATTGTCTTTCGTATTACCCTACACCTAAATTCCAGTTAAACATATAACATTTTTCTTGTCATTTTTAATTTCTTTATAAATTTTTATTTTTTCATGCTAAGGAGGGTCTGGGCGTCCATACACACGGGCAGGGGGGGCCGTGCCCCCTAGCTCCCAGAAAAATACAAATTAAAATTATTAAGACTTTCGTACAAAAATTTCTTTTTTATTTTCAGCTGATGTGGAAGAACTATATTTTAATTATAATAAATTTTCACCGTATTAACAATATAAATAGTATATTTATGCGATTCTGCTATATTAACACCTTGACTGAACGAAGTAGGTTTTAAAGTCAGAAACTATCGAATATCCATATTATGTGACTATGTCAATGTGGACCAGTTAATGGTTGCATCAATTAAAGGAAACAGTTAAACAGGACACGACTAATATCCTAGACGCTGACACAGCGAGCCAGCTATCCCAATGATAAGGAAAACGTGACAGGAAGGATAACCTAGGCCCTTCCGACTGACGCTGCATTTCTTCTCTGTTGCATGTCATCTGCGTTCGACATTGTAGTACTATATTGGGTGTAAGTAGGAAGCAGGGAGATTATATATTGACTATAGCGTACGGTACCGTGTTACGATTTACAAAATTGATAAATTATTAGCCTAATTGGTAAGTGAAAACATTTTCTAATAACGAAACATAACAAACGTAAAGGATCAATTTCAAAAGAATTCCTATGTATATTAATACGATACATAGATATTAGGTATATTTCTGTTAAGTTAATTAAACAAAACATACCATTTTGTACACATATTAATTTTAATAGTCTATTATATGTTATAGCCTATGTTACATTACCTTTAATTGAATTGTAGAAATTGACGTTTTAATTTGATTTATCTATAATATTAGTCCAGGAAACGAAGCTTAAAATAGGAAAAAACTTCCCAAATTTTTCGGAAAAGACCAATTTACATACAAATTTGGGATTAAGTTCAACTTACCCTCTACTTCAAAATCTATATAGTGCCGAAGGGAGCTTTTTATTTTTTAAGCGTGAAAACTATCCCTTATTGTCAAAATCTATAAAAAAGCGTAAAAAGAGTGAAATTTGGTTGAGATGAATTAAAAATAATGATTGTCTGATACTCTAATTGTAATTGTTAAATATTTCAACCCTCTAAAAATTCATTTTTAAGGGTGAAAACTACCCCTAATTGCTCAAATTTATAGAAAAAGCTTAAGGAGGATAAAATTTGATTCTGATAATTAGGGTAATAATAGTTTGATATTCTTAATATAATTTCTGAGTATTTCAACCCTTAAAAAAAAATTTAAGGGTGAAACTACCCCTTATTTCAAACTACAAAAAACCAAAGTAAAAACACAATTTTCAATTTTTCACCCAAACCGATATATTGTCATAACTATTTAATACACAAAATTAAACTATTTATGATAAATTGGTGGAGCACGTAGTGTGTTTAGATCTTAGAACAATACTGGCGAGCTGCTCCAAAATGAAAAAGATACTTACATAAGTAAAAACATCAGCAGATGTTTCAACTTTCACCTGGCCCTGCGGGAGTAGATTCGTCCCGCCTATATAGGCCTATACGTACTCGTATGTGCTCTATGGTTCCATGTGTCCGAGTATGAATGAATGTATGCATGCATGCATATAAGTTTCTATCGTACAGAATACAAAAAAAACGCCGCTAACGTACATTATTATGCTTCCAATTGGAGGTCTCCATTTGTTTCAAAAAAAAATATATTGGGTTTTTAACCGGAACCTTTTGTTTTTTTTTTTTACTTTAGAAAATTCTGTAAAAAAAGCATTTTGTAGGTTTTTGCAATAGATACAAAGCTATTAATATTAAATCCTTTTGAAACCCTCAGTTTCAAAAAGGGGTGACTTTGAAAGGGTTAGTAAAGGTAGTTTTTGCTTTGCAAGTTGGTACAAATTTTAATTGTCAATATCTCACTCAATTTTTGCCGTACAAAAAATTTTTGCAAACCAAATTCTTGGAAATTAAACAAGCTACAATTTTATATATGAACATTTTTTTCGTATCTCTGGTGCTAATCTTTTTATTTTAAAGAAAAGAGCATTTATACCAAACTACAAAAATTCATTATTCGCTTTCAACTCCAGTTTTTTTAAAAACTAATCATTCTAAGTCGGTAAAACTTCTAGAATGTGCATATGTGATGGTCCAACGGTGGACGTTTCCGAACGTAAAACTAATCATTCTAAGTCGGTAAAACTTGTAGAATGTGCATATGTGATGGTCCAACGGTGGACGTTTCCGAACGTAAAACTAATCATTTTAAGTCGGTAAAACTTGTAGAATGTGCATATGTGATGGTCCAACGGTGGACGTTTCCGAACGTCTTCAGCCATACGATAGAACCTTTTTGGACGTTCCGGAACGTCCTTAGCGTTAAACCATGGATGTTTTAATGTTTTCCGTTCTATTTTAGTGACATGGATATCAGACATTTCTTTGGGCCAAAAAATAATGGTGGTACTTTGAAAAGAGTCGGGCAGGAGGACTTAATTACATCTGAACCTGAACTAACATCTTCAAAAGTGCCACGCCAAAATATCTCCAATCATATTGTCATTGAAGAGTCGACTGTGCTTGATTATACACAGCCCCAAGCATCAACATCAGTTGCTAATCAAAATCAGTTTGATTTAGGTGAGTACATAAATCTAAATCAGGACGTATCTGTAACGCTGTCAGATGACATGAAGTATAGTTTACTAACCAATCCAATTGTACGAAATTCGACATGTGACTTCAAACAAGATGTTGAAACTGGCAAAATAAGAAATAGAAGTTTTCAAAAAAATTGGTTGGAAAAATATTCATGGTTGGTCTACTCACCAAAATTGAAAGGCGGGCTTTGCAAATTTTGTACGATATTTAGACCCGTTTTAAAAAGAGGATTATTTGGAGCATTTGTTGTGAGAGCTCATCAAGATTACAAACATTTTCATGAAGATGCTAAAAGCCATGAACAGAGCAATTGGCATCATGAGTCTATAAGTAAAGCGAAAAGTTTTACTGATTCCATAAAAATGAAGAAGAAAAATGTCATCGAGCAAATAGACAACGGGATCACTGAACTTATAAATGCAAATCGTGAAAAGCTAAGACCCATTCTAGCATCACTAATATTTTGTGGCACCCATGATATATCAATTCGGGGGAAACACTCAAATGAAGGAAATTTTGAAGATTTACTTCAGTTCAGAGTTAGTTCAGGTGACAAAGTCCTGAAAAATCATTTAGAAAACCATGGCAGTAGGGCAAAATATACGTCCCACAGAGTACAGAACGACCTAATAAATGTGTGTGGCTCTGTTTTACAAGGAGAGATTGTTGATGAAGTTAATAAATCAGTGGCATTTTCGCTTTTAGCAGATGAAACTGCTGACATAAGCGGTAAAGAACATTTATCAGTCGGTGTACGGTTTGTTGTTGAAGAAGAGTCCATGAAGTTTGATGTGAAAGAAGAGTTCTTAGGATTTTCTGAACTAAGCCGGTTAGATGCTGAGGGAATCTCTTCATCAATTTTATCATTTGTTGAGAATATTGGATTAGATATGACCAAATTGATTGGCTTAGGGTTTGATGGTTGTTCTACAATGGCAGGACATGAAATTGGTGTGCAGGCTAGAATAAAAGAAAAATACCCTAAAGCAGTGTATTATCACTGTGCCTTGCATAGACTGAACTTAGTAGTTAATGACCTAAATAATGTTCAAGAAATTCGGAATAGTGTTGGAACCATAAAACAAGTTATACAGTTTATTAGGGAAAGTGTTTTACGTAGAAAGAGCATAAAAAATATTCCACTATTCTGTGAAACACGGTGGTCACAAAAATATAAATCGATCAGGCTATTCAAAGAACACTTCCTGACTATTAAAGAAAGCCTGGGCAGACTTGCATCTGATCGAAATGTCAGTCAGGAAACAAGAACACATGCCAACCAGCTAGATACTGCTACATCTTCGGCAAAATTCATTATTTGCTTGATTATTATTTCCAGATACTCTTCTTATCTAGAGCCTGCAGTTAATAAGCTACAGAGTATCGATATGGACCTTCACAAAGTACATCAATACATAAATACAGATTTACTGGGGACTTTTAAAAGCCATAGAGAGGAAAATTCGAATGAATTCTCAAACATTTTCGAAGAGGTCACGCGTACTTGTAATGAACTTGATATTGACATAAAAATTCCAAAATTGGCTGGCAGGCAGACCAAAAGATTTAGTGTTGAGTGTGGTACATGTGAGGATTACTTCAGAGCATTAATTTATGATCCTTACATAGATTCATTAATTATGTCTTTATCAACAAGATTTGAAAACAGTAATGAGGTAGCGTTCAAAGGAGGAATTTTACACCCTCTTGCAATAAAAAAGCTTCACAGTAAGGAAGATTATAATGACAGATATTAAAAGACTGCAAGAGTTCTATAACATTGATAACTTGGAAGGAGAGGCCAGATGATGGTTCGATTTATGGAAATCCAAAGAATTTTCGGAAAAAACAACACTCCAAGATGTTCTCACAGAAACCACATTTCATCCAGCAGTGAGGGAAATGATAATTTATTATCAAACTATACCTCCTACAACTTGCACTGTGGAACGTTCCTTTAGTACACTCCGCCGTGTAAAGACTTGGCTACGTAATACGATTGGCGAACACCGTCTTTCTGGATTGTGTCTGCTCAGTTTACACAGAAACAGAGTGAAATCAGAGTGTGCTAGTTTCCAGGATAAAGTTATTGATCAATTTGGACAGAAAAAGAGAAATTTGCAATTTGCATTTTCAGACAAATATTAGTCTAGGGTAATCTGGCGAATACGAAGGCCTGTAGCCGCGTCCAGACATGAGCCGCGAGCATTATGGTGTAACATTTTGGCGTCATTTTGCCGATCAGCGAGCCTTATCGTCATAAATAATCGTAAAAATAAATTAATCGATACAAAAAAGGCTGTAAAAATTAGAAGTTTCGAATTTTCTAAAGTGCCTTAAAACTCACCATATTAACCCTAATTTTTCAAAATTTCCCCGGTCCCCCCTTCTCATGGAGGGAATCCCATTCCCCCAGGTATCAGATTTGGCCCCCCCTATAAAATTATACATGGGTGCCCATGGGGGGGTCTCCTTGGCCCCTCCCTTGGGTGCGCCACTGCCACTTGTTGACATGGCTAGCCTTTATCCTGCCTTTATACAAGTCTAACAATATCTGTTAGTAAACGAAGTTTTGGAAGTTTGTAGGCCTATTGTTAAAAACAACTGAACAATAGTGCAAATGTTCGCTTTGAATTTTTTTCTAGGAGCAATGGGCATTAGCTTTATCACTCCGGGTAACATGTAGACACCGGCTGGGAGCAGGTCCAGTGTGGAGGTATAGTGCTTGTATATGTCTTTGGGGCTCCATTAGAGAGTAGGTAAACGAGTTTCAGGCACGTCTGTCCACACACGCAATGCTGTGGGGCCTAAACCTATTCAACCAAGCAATTTTATCATCGCCTTAATACTACAAATAAGCGTTTTTATTACATCTCTAATACATTACTTCTCCTGAATTGATGTATTTTTATGCCCTTCAAACCTGGTTCTGTTCGTTATGTTCTAGGTTACCATAAATGTGTAACGAGTTTGTGTCTTATAAAAAACTTGTTGATATCTTATTATCTTCCGACAAAATCAACAACGCTTGACATAATGTCACGAACCCTACATGTTTCAATCCTGGGTCTATTGTTTGTTATTTCTCGCGGAAGATCGGGACAACTTGGATGGTGAATGTTTTCTCGAAACAGAAGTAATTCCGCGAAGTGGGTAACATAATGTCACGAGCTCTGTTTAGTTCAATCATGCGTCTATTGTTATTTCTCGTAACAAAGAAAGACATCTTGGTTAGTGAATGTTTCCTGATAACAGGAGTAACTCCGAGAAGTGCGTAACATAATGTCACGAACTCTGTTTAGTTCAATCATGCGTCAATTGTTATATCTCAAGACACAGAAGGACGTATTGGTGAGTGGATGTTTCCTGATAACAGGAGTAACTCCGAGAAGTCGTAACATAATGTCACGAAACCTGTTTAGTTCTATCATGGGTCTATTGTTATATCTCGAGACAGAGAAGGACGTATTGGTGAGTGGATGTTTCATGTTAACAGGAGTAAGTCCGAGAAGTGCGTAACATAATGTCACAAACCCTGTTTAGTTCAACAATTGTTATTTCTTGTAACAGAGAAGGACATCTTGGTTAGTGAATGTTTCCTTGTAACAGGAGTAACTCCGAGATGTGCGTAACATAATAACACGATCCCTGCGTAGTTCAATCATGGGTCTATTGTTATATCTCGAGACAGAGAAGGACGTATTGGCAAGTGAATGTTTCATGTTAACAGGAGTAAGTCCGAGAAGTGCCTAACATAATTCACGAACCCTTAGTTCAATCTAAGTTATTTCGTGTTGCGATCGAGATTTTACGAATTTTATCAACCATCCAAGTTGCCCTGCTCTTTAATGTTACACAACTTTACTTTCGAACACTCCATATTACATTAAATATTCCGCCTGACAGCAATAATAATGAAAAGACGAGATCTAATAATAATAGTAACAATAATAATTCTTTATACTTATTATACATAAGTTATTGATCATTTGTAGTTTTAATTGTTTATTGAATTTTTACTTTTTCTAATTTTTATAATCCTTTGAACAAGGATCTGAAAATGTTTGACCATGCTTTCGTATAGTTTTAATATGTATGAAATAATACAGAGTAGCTTGAAATGACGCTTATAGATTCATTGCTTTGCACCAGTCTAGATAAAACACTCATGCAAAAATTAAACATTTTTTTTTTTAATCGGTTACCACACTCGACACTGACCGTCGACAGACAAATTGAATGGGAATTGTTGACGTTAAAACCCTGATGTGTAAACACCAAGCCAAACAGATAAACATCTGAGAAATGTCAAGTCCAGTGTTCGCTGCCACCCACGCACTGCCTTCTTCACAGCTGGGACTGGTTTCCACAGCCAATTAGATAGTCGCTGCGATCGTCGACCTCACCACCGCCACCGTGATGTAGGTTTGGTCCAACAGTGCCGAGTACAGAGTGATAAGCTTTGATTTTACCACATCGGAGCTATACCTATTTCACCAGAATCTATTTACCACTTGTCTAGACGTAACAAATTTTGCCTGTCGAAATTATACCAAGCGACATCCTCCGGAGTACGGTGAAAACACTTCGTGCAGGTGCTCCAAAAGTATAAATCTTGACAGAAATTAAAAAAGCAACTTTTTGTATAACAAACTCGAAACTTTCTAAATTCAAACAAAACGAAAATCGGGGAAAAGTTCAAATCTTGTCTCCGCTCTTCTATATTAAATACTTTATATCAGACACTAATTTAACTACAACGTGCACTCTTGAATGACACTCTTTTGATCTTCTAGAACATAACATGCAATTACTGAAATTATTGTGATTTTTCAAAAAAAAATTTTTTCAATCTTAAAATATTAAGCTGTTTCCATACTATTCTGTGAGGTGTATGATAATTTCGCCATTGGACAACAACGATGTACTAAGAAGGAAAACTTTCTCAACATATGTACATATATATGAACATACAAAAGAGAAAAATATAGAGAATATACAAATGATAAAAATGCGATGCATCTGCTGTTTACTAAATAAAAGAAATCAATAGAGCCAAGTTATTGTTAATTGTTAACGTCAGATATTCTACAATAACTTAAACAGGGTGTAAAGAAAACGTGAATACAATACTTCAATAATGTTAAACGATTCTGCCCTTCTTACAACTGGTGTTTGCTGGAGCAGAATTGCCTTACGCAGCCGCTGGTAACTGCTGGCTCAGCGGCCAACGCCAACTGACCTGGAGCTGTTGAGAGTAACAAATCACTTTTAAGTCACGTCTGCTCACGAATCACGTATTAAACATAGTCCCTATGTTTGTTGTTACAGTTGCTCCTTATGTGATAATAAGTGTATTTGTATTAAATGTATAAAAGACGAATACAACTCAATAACGTTTTACAAAAATGTAACAAATAATAAAAACCAGTTATTAAAGAGTTGCTTGTATTTACCCTATCACTCTGTTCAGAGAACACAAAAAACCGCTTCAATTTTATAAACTTCAACATTGGCTGGACCAACACAACGAGAGAAGTAACCTAGGTATAGCAAAGTAGAAGCGACCTGACTAAATGTCGCCCTACACACATGTGATGTCCCACTGCTTTCCCACCCTTGCTAGCTTGGCAGGACCAACATAAAGATAAACGTCATCCTAAGTACAAAAAAGTATAAGTAATCTGACTCAGTGCCGCGCTACATTCATCTGCTGTCCCCCTTCTTTCCCACTCTTGGCAGCTTGGTAGAACCAACACGAAGAGAGAAGTTCCTTAAGTATAGCAAAATAGAAGCGACATCTATCAGTATAGCCTTGCAACATGTGCCTGTCCTACTGTGTCACTACCCTTGCTAGCTTGGCAAGAACAGCACAGAGACAGAAGTCATCCTAAGTACAGCAAAGTAGAAGCAACCTGACTCAGTGTCACCACACACTCATGTGCTGTCCCACTGCTTCCCTACTCTTGCTAGCTTGGCAAGAACAGCACAGAGACAGAAGTCATCCTAAGTACAGCAAAGTAGAAGCAACCTGACTCAGTGTCACCACACACTCATGTGCTGTCCCACTGCTTTCCCACCCTTGCTAGCTTGGCAGGACCAACATAAAGATAAACGTCATCCTAAGTACAAAAAAGTATAAGTAATCTGACTCAGTGCCGCGCTACATTCATCTGCTGTCCCCCTTCTTTCCCACTCTTGGCAGCTTGGTAGAACCAACACGAAGAGAGAAGGTCCCTAAGTATAGCAAAATAGAAGCGACATCTATCAGTATAGCCTTGCAACATGTGCCTGCCCTACTGTGTCCCTACCCTTGCTAGCTTGGCAAGAACAGCACAGAGACAGAAGTCATCCTAAGTACAGCAAAGTAGAAGCGGCCTGACTCAGTGTCACCCTAACTCATGTGCTGTCCCACTGCTTCCCTACTCTTGCTAGCTCGGCAGGACCAACACAAAGAGAGAAGATCCCCAGGTAAGGCAAAGTAGAAGCGACCTGACTCAGTGTCACCACACACTCATGTGCTGTCCCACTGCTTCCCTACTCTTGCTAGCTTGGCAAGAACAGCACAGAGACAGAAGTCATCCTAAGTACAGCAAAGTAGAAGCAACCTGACTCAGTGTCACCACACACTCATGTGCTGTCCCACTGCTTTCCCACCCTTGCTAGCTTGGCAGGACCAACATAAAGATAAACGTCATCCTAAGTACAAAAAAGTATAAGTAATCTGACTCAGTGCCGCGCTACATTCATCTGCTGTCCCCCTTCTTTCCCACTCTTGGCAGCTTGGTAGAACCAACACGAAGAGAGAAGGTCCCTAAGTATAGCAAAATAGAAGCGACATCTATCAGTATAGCCTTGCAACATGTGCCTGCCCTACTGTGTCCCTACCCTTGCTAGCTTGGCAAGAACAGCACAGAGACAGAAGTCATCCTAAGTACAGCAAAGTAGAAGCGACCTGACTCAGTGTCACCACACACTCATGTGCTGTCCCACTGCTTCCCTACTCTTGCTAGCTCGGCAGGACCAACACAAAGAGAGAAGATCCCCAGGTAAGGCAAAGTACAAGCGGCCTGACTCAGTGTCACCCTAACTCATGTGCTGTCCCACTGCTTCCCCACTCTTGCTAGCTTGGCAGGACCAGCACAAAGCGACCTGACTCAGTGTCACCCTACACTCGTGTGGTATCCCACTGCTTCCCTACTCTTGCCAACCGGACGTGTGTGTAAAATAGTTGTAATGACAATAATTTTTATCTTAAAACATCGCTTGTACGGAACTTAATCTCACGCCAGGGGGGTACAATGCAAATGTAAACATAGTTAGATTGCAAAAATAACATATCAGTTTCTGTTAGATGTGTAAATAGTATAAATTTTAAAACCGTTACAAAAGCTGTATGACATTAACACAGATACCATCATCAGATGGCTACAACAAAACTCAGCTTTGTAACTGGTTTAAAATATGTAGTTTATCGTTTTGTATTTTTTAAAAAACATATTTTGAAATATAGATAGGAAATAATAAGCATGTGTGAACCTATTTTGTGTGGCAATTTAACGTAAATAAGGGATCTATTGTATATCTGTAGGCAAGGAATAACTTGTGCGCTTGTAAAAAAAACTTACACATTCATAGGAAAATTAACCTGGAAACTGCAAAAACACCTAACACAGGTAAATTAATAAGTGTCAAAGTTCTGAAGCGCGTGCAGTTCCTAAACTAGACTCTTCCAGAGAAGAACGTAATTTCTAAAACCAGGGGCGTAGGAAAGCACAAATGATACAATAGCATGTGTTCAATACAACAGATAGAAGACAGGTCAGAATTTACTGAATTATGAAAGGAAAGATCATTGTTGGACAGGACAAAGGTAAAGGGGGAACATTGTTGGACAGGACAGAGAAAAAGGGAAAACATTGTTGGACAGGACAGAGAAAGTTATAACATTGTTGGACATGACAGAGGAAAAGGGAAAACATTGTTATACAGGACCGAGGAAAAGGAAGAACATTGTTGGACAGGACAGAGGAAGAGGGAGAACATTGTTGGATAGGACAGAGGAAGAGGGAGAACATTGTTGGATAGGACAGAGGAAAAGGGAAGCAATTAGAAACAATGAACCATAGAGGGGAGAGTGCAGTCAAGGATGCAAGATAGTATTCAACATAAGACTAAACAATTGTTAATTGTAAAGCGTTACTTATCTGTTTTACCACTTAAACTAAGCAGGTTGTCAGGGGGTAGATATTTATATTACGAGTACAAGTGAATTTTTTATGAACTTCAATATTTTAGATGGATTGTAGTTGTTAAAACTGAATTGATCGCAGTAGTATCATCAAAGTTATATTAAGGAAGTGCTGCGGAGTTTTTTGTCAAGGCTAGAAGTTCTAATAATACTGCACTGAACGCAATCTGTTGAGAAAATACAGATTTAGTGCCCAACAGTTAAATATATTATTAATTATCAATTAACAAGGTAAATTGTTAATAACGTAGGAATTAAGCACATTTTTTATACTAAATTAACTTAATATTTTTCAATATAATTTATTTCGTAATATACACTAAGAGTTCTCTTATTAACGAAAGCAGTGTTATGTCATATGCTACAGTCCTCTCTGCATGGATGTATTGTTGGTATGGAAGCCAGTTTAAGAACGAGGTTTTGACAACTGCGGCTATGCGGTACCGCTCGCTTTAATGGCGTTTTGTAAAGTAGTTAACAATCGCCACAACCGTTATCTCACAGCTGGTTCAAGTATCCATTGTCTTGCATGATGTGGCTGTAGGCCTATGATTTGGACATGGCTATTTATTCCTCACGTCTTCAATCGATGGTTGCCAGAGTGTTCAGAAAGAGCCCCTCGTTTATCCGAATGTGGTTGCCAGAGTGTATAGAAAGAGCCCCTCGTTTATCCTAATGCGGCTGTCTGAGAGCGTGTACCACTATTTATAATAGATGTTGAATATTGGAGTTATATGTTGAATAATTTATAATTAACCTGCAAAGGTTATGTGCATTCTCATTGAAATAATAAGAGGTATGTTTTTTAAGAATAATACGTATCAAGAATTTAATTAATTATGAATTCCAAAATAAAGAAAAACTGAACAAATGAAAACTATTTTCTAATTACACATGTTAAAATATTTTATCTCGTTGACTAGGAATTTATTAAATTAGAACAGTATTCAATAAATTAAATAGTGGTATAGATATGAGATATCCTTTCGCAAGATTGTTTCAATCATTTAAGGTATTAGACATACTATGAATCTAAAATCTGTTACTTGAAACATGGAATTTTAAAATCACGTTGCTTAATCACTCATTTAAAACACATATTAAGTAACGCTAAAATATTAGACATTTCACTATTCGACCGCCCAAACTGTTAATTACGTAAAACTATATTTATTTGAATATAATTTGAAGAAGAAGATTGTAACAAATTATTGCATCACTTATCTGAAGGAGTTGATCATTTTTGCCTATTCTTCCACCATGTTCCTGTTTTGATCGGCTTGCGTATTGGGTTTAGAGATGTAATTTATTAATAAATAATACAGAAATACAAAAGATTACTTTCGGAACTCATATTTAAATAAAATTGTATAAAAAAAACATTAGTTCTGTTTAAAAAAAAAAAAAACTTCTATACATCAAATGTCCTCTCGCTTGAATCTATTGGATTTTAAAACGAACATCTCGCTCCAAAAGCTAATGACAAGTTGTGAAAAACTGGGATGACAAGTTAGTAATTCTGATGCAAGTAATTTTATGCCCATCGCTCTGCGCATTTCCCCCCGAACGCTTTCATAAATAAATGACTTACGGTTTGTTGAAATCTGATATCTTTAGCATTCTTTTTACATATATTATGAATGAACTAATTCACATTTTTTTAAAATAATAATTATTAGGAATTGTCCCGATTCGTTTTTGAATGCTGACCCTCTAATATAATTATTATTTTATTTAATAAAATAATGTTACAAGCGTACTGAGAGGCCCTTGTTTATCCGAATGTGGTTGTCAGAGTGTAAAGAAAGAGCACCTCGTTTATCCGAACGTTTCTGTTAGAGCGTACTGAGAGCCCATTGTTTATCCGAACGTGGTTGTTAGTATACAGAACGATCCTCTCGTTTATCCGAACGTGGCTGTTAGAGCGTACTGAGAGCCCCTCGTTTTTCCGAATATGGCTGTCAGAGCGTACTGAGAGCCCCTTGTTTATCCAAACGTAGTTGTTAGTATACAGAACGAACTTTCCGTTTATACGAACGTGGCTGTCAGAGCTTACTGAGAGCCCCTAGTTTATCCGAACGTGGTTCTCAAAGTGTAAAGAAAGAGCTTCTCGTTTATCCGGACGTGGCTGTCAGAGCGTGCTGAGAGCCCCTTGTTTATACGAACGTGGTTGTTAGTATAAAGAACGATCCCCTCGTTTAACCGAACGTGGCTATTAGAGCGTACTGAGAGCCCCTCATTTATCCGAACGTGGCTATTAGAGCGTACTGAGAGCCCCTCATTTATCCGAACGTGGCTGTCAGAGCGTACTGAGAGCCCCTTGTTTATCCGAACGTGGTTGTTAGCATACCGACCATATATTGACATTCACCCGCTAGAAGAGTGTAGAAAGAATATCGTATGCATTATCCATTTGCATCATAAAGGTACATTCACATGACACAGGAGTGTAGAAAGAATAGCACATGTACTATCAATGGGGCCCATAAAGAGACATTCACTCGGTATAGGAGTGTGGAAAGAATATCATATGCACTATCCATTGGCATCATAAAGATACATTCACATGACACAGGAGTGTAGAAAGAATAGCACATGTACTATCAATGGAGCCCATAAAGAGGCATTCACTCGGTATAGGAGTGTGGAAAGATTTAGCGATGAGAAAAAGGATCCCTTGGTACTGTGCAGAGGGAGAGAGTCACGGGCAGCGTCGTTATTAAAAATGTTACTTAAATCGGAAAAAAAACATTAGAAAAGAAATGTGTTAAAAAGTGTTTGTGCATAAAATATACGAAATGGAGTATATCGATGATGTTTGCAATAGTTTTTTAATCATGTTTTATTACTACAGTTGTTGCAGTCCATGTTTAAAATGCTTGTGTTACAAACTCTAATTAATAGAGGCTTTCTACTTTCATATAGGCCTATTATATTCTTTATATAAACGTATGGCCTTCCATAACATTAATTAATGTAGTTGTTGCTCCTTTCCAAATCTGTAAACTTGACCGATTCTGTGAGAGTCGGACTAAATGTTGGGCCATGCGACATTCCATCTCGTTTGGCTCTGCGACCTGATAAATCTCCGCTAATTGCCTGGCAACAGAGAATTTATAGCAAGCCTTCGGAAAACACACAGCCGATATGTAAATTCCATTATTTGGTACCCAAGAATCCGGTGTTTATTGTAAACGCGACATTGTTTTTTTGCGCTAGGTGGAGAATGTCAAAATGTGTTGCGTTCCGTTAGGTGGAGGAAGACCGTTGTGATGCGTTCGTTGGATATGGCCGTTTGTGATGGATTTGGTGGGGGATGGCCGTTATTGATGCGTTCAGTCAAGGATGGCGGATTGTGATGCATTTGGTTGCGGATGGCTGTTTGTGGTATGTTCGGTGAAGGATGGGCGTTCGTGATGCATTTGGTGGGGTGGGGGTGGCTATTAGAGCAGCGATCGTTGGATTTGGGCGTTTGTGACAGATTTGATGAAGAATGACTGTTAGTCCTGAGTTATATGGAGGATGGCGATTTGTGACACGTTCGATGGAGGATGGCCATTAGTAATGAGTTCGTTGGATATGACCGTTTGTAATGCGTTAAGTGGTAGATGGCCGTTAGTGATGAGTTCAGCGTAGGATGGTAGATTGTAATGCTTTCGGTAGAGGATGGCCGTTTATGATGCGTTCGGTGAAAGATGGCCGTTTGTGGCGCATTCTTTGAGGGATGGCCGTTAGTTGGATATGTATTGATTGACAATAACCGAAACAACCAGAAGTATTATACAATGCTAAGAACGTATACTCAGCAGAACAACGTTGTCCTTGGAACATTTACAAATGCATAAGAGGTCTTACTTTTTATAAGGGCCTACGCAATTCTGGACAAGTCAGGTTGGAACCAACGGCGACATGGCGCCACTTTTATCTAACCTAACACAAAATACTTCATTATTCCTTTAAAATATGAATTAAGTTTACACAATTTTAAAACGTCACACATTCCTATACTTTATGGTGGTATTGATTGGTCCTGAACACGGCGCCAAAGGACGCGTATGACGTCACACACGCAAGTATGTAGGTCTTGATTAAAGTAAAACGTCTCGCTCATTTCTATTTATATTTCTCTTTAACTAAAGTTTTATGTTTACATAAAAGCTAGCCTGTGATAACAAGACTTTTAACATATGTTTCTATTTTGGGAAGTACTTGTGCGCATGTGCGACTATTTCTCAAGTTATTATAGGTTATCAAGCAAGTGGCGCGGAGGTGGGGCATGTGGCTTGCCTTACTTCAAAGGCCTCCGGTATAAATAAACGTTATTTTAGGGAATTTAAATATAAACCTATTAGTGACAGGCCTACGCCATGTTTGTAAGTAAATGACTCGGCCTTATCCTTTATACACGAGTAATTTACTGAGCTATGAGATGAAGAGAACAGCAATACAGAACTTAGCTAAAGGGTTCTATTGAGAGAACCGTTACTATATGTACTGGGCAACCTGTTCACAGGGTAAAAGAAGGACAAAGACTTCCGGTCTGTACGGCTACACTTGCAGGTAACGTTACCCTAATCTTCCAAGGTCACACGCCTTATTGCACAAATATCCACTAAGCGATATATGCGTTGCATGTATACGGATGCGACGCGTGACGTGTAATTAAAGCCAGTGCAACAGATTGGCCCCCTTCCAAAGAATATTGCGTCTTCCCAAATAGCAACAGGTTCCATGAATCACACCTAATGACTTTACTCGTCTAAATTTAGATTAAAGATATTTAATTGTTTCTAACTTTTGCTAGTTGTACGATCTCGCGTATTAGGCCATACGATCTGGTTAGTTGTTGATCTACAACTGACTGTGTTATCAACGACCAAATGGCAGAAAAGCAAAAACGAAGGGGATATACAAGACGCTGGTCGGGCAAGTTATCTCGCTTACATCGAACAGGAAGACATGCAGTTGTTTAAAGGGTAGACTAATGCAAAACCAAGTGATGATGAAAATCAAATATTTTTAAATCAAAGAAAATGATTAATCATTTAATTCAGGGCCGGCTCGTCCATTTAGGCAACCTAGGTGGCCGCTTAGGGCGCGAAATTTGAAGGGGCGCATAATTGAGGATTTTTTTTTAAATTTGGGATTTAATAATGTAAAGTAAACTAAAGTTTAGTACTTCTGCTACAACCTACAAGTCGGCGTATTACTAGATAATGAAAAGTGAAAGGAATTTTATTATATTTAAGTTGCCTTAGAAAATAGCAGTCCCTTTTGCCAAAAACTATGAGGGTTGGATATCGTAAGAGTGTTAGTTTTTTTAAGGCAAAGAAATCATAACCATGAAAACTATAGGGCTGTTATAGGAAAAATGGATAGATACTGCTTAATACTTTATGATTTATTTTACTGAAGGAAATATATTGGCATTTCTTATTTTATTTTTACTTATTTAAGTTACCGGATCTCATGTCATGAGTTTATTATTCCTTAATCTCAATTCATTCTTAACACGTGTGTGAATGTCAATAAACTCAGAGCGGAACGGAGGTGCGTTTCTTTGGACAGAGCCGATTTTAACCAAACATTCCCGAAGTTGCAGCCCGTGTGCAACCTAAGGAGTGTTGTGGCGCTGCCTAGCTGTTTCAGTTTATCTGTACCTTCCAATGCGTCTTCTCCATTAGGAGTGACGTCACTGAACGAACTGTTATACGCTCGCTGTGGTTCTGACGTTTTTATTATTATTTATAATGGTGGAATGTATTAAAATAATGAATAATCGCTCATAACAATGTACATAATTTTTAAATAATAATTTTTTCCTATGCTCTCAGGTTTGGGGGTTGCACAACCGTGCAACCTGCCCACGAGCCGCCACTGGAAAGTAGGAAAGTAGGTTTACACAATGCTAACAGAAACGTGGATGGTCATATTATGTCAGGAAAACACTGTAGCGTTTGCTTTAAAAAAGAGAGAAAAGAAAGAGAAGAATAAAAAAGGCTAAATGATCTTTTAAGTAATATTTCATTAAATCAAAAGAAATGACACATCTCTAGTTAGAGAGGAACAGATAAAGAACCACCATCTACTTCTGGAGAAAAAAACCAGCTCCGACCTCAAGAATGCCCTAATCATTTGAAACAGACGTTACCTACGCAAGGAAGCAATTTACCGCCGGAAAAACCAAGTCATAGTTACGATTGGTTATGCTCCTCCAGCCTCTTGGGACATTCTAAGTAATAGTCGTCAAACCTTACGGACTATGTTAGAGCATGGAGCTGATCACGAAGACGATTGATTTCCAAAGGGTCTGAATAACAGAAAATGTTCCTATTTTCATTAAAGAACAATGTTTCCGAATGGAGAAGATGTGTACCAAGACTATCTTCAATATTCAAATCCACAGACAAAGCTTTCTGATTTTGGTGTAACGTTTTTGGTGTGAATGTCTCTTCTTCGTAAGGCCAAAGTGGTTGTAATGATTGCCACCAAATTTCGTCCCTCCTTGGATCGCACGAAACATCAAATGAACACCTTCAAACTGAGAATGGAAAACACTAAAAAAACTATCTTACTATCTTAAACGATATTTAACAGTTGGCAATGTTCATGAAAAAAATTGAACAAGAAATTAAAATTACCGGCAGTAATTTTTACAGCTGTTTGTTCTCTATAAGGCTGTTAGCTCTCGTTTAAACTCATGGTTTCCAAAACGTGACGTACTTTCAATTACTCTATTTTTCTATGAATTTTATGTAAAATTGCCATTTGTTTTATTTACATACTGCAGACATTAATGAAATATTGTAAACATTTACGTTGTAACAATTATTAACAAAAACACATTTCCAAAGTTCTATACTCGGCAAACACTGCCGAAGGCACTTTAACGAGAGCCACAGGGCCAAAAACCCTAGAGCCGGCCCTGATTGGATGTTGAGAAGAGTTATAGCTAAACTCCTGCCGTTTCATTTGGTACATTAAAAAACCGATACCAAAGTCATACGGACAGATGATCTGTTTCAAGACCGAAAAATAACATAAATGCAATATGAGGAATGGTTGATGGTCGGGCTGTCGCGTCATGTAATACAACGGTGGATTGCCTGTTAGGTAAAACACAAGGGCGAAGTTTGGAGATGAAGTGACTAAGTTAGAGTTGAACTCACCAGCAGCAGCGTGCATCTGTTCTCTCTCCAGACTCCACAGCAACCGACGACTGCTACGAACAATACCAGACCTCCGGCAATGATCAGCACGTAGGAAGTCAGCGCGTACGTGACTGTAGTCAGAAGAGAGACGAAATCATGCTTATAGAGGACTGTCCAAATGCCGACGGCCAGAACACCTCCGCCGGTTAACTGCGAACACGCAAAGCATAACATTTTATAATATGAAGCCAATTTGAAGCACAGAATCCAGGGAAGGTAGGAAATGTGAAAAGGACTGGAGCTTACCTCGATATTTTACTCATTTAGGGTTAATTAATATTTCATATACGTACATAAATATACGATAAATAAAAAATTACACAGTCAACGATAAGAGTTCTTTATTTTATATTCACACATTTTAATTTTGCTCATTTAGGGTTAATTAATATTTCATATAGATATATAAATATACGATAAATAAAAAATTACACAGTCAACGATGAGAGTTCTTTATCTTATATTCACACATTTTAATATTCAAAACAATCCCCCCCCGCCTCGTTGTTTAAACCTCACGCACTGACTACTCGATTTGTTTCCCATATCAAATCGCATATAAGACATGAATCAAAGTGCCGTGTTTATCTGAACGCTGACCGGAACAGCTGTTTCAATGATTAACCGCATTTAAAATCAATCCGTATAGTAATTAAATCTTATCTAACCGTAATAAATCGTATTTAAATAGTACTTGATCTCACAGCATCGAGATACGGGCCGGAGTAATTTTAATCGATTAATTTACGGTCTTGATTCGATCGTTGAACCGTTCAGGCGCGTCCAAATTCCATTTGGGTCGAGTTCCTTTAGATTAGTGTTACTAGTTGAGAAATTCACTGACATGCTCAACCTTCTGTGGGCTCTAGTTGTTATTCTTGCATGCAAGACGTGCCCACTTTTAAATCATAAATAATTGCATGATCACATGGGAATGACATTTCATCGCTCGGGATTTCTTGAATCTACTAACGTCATCTCTGTAGATTATACTGTATTTGCAAAGAATCACGTGCAATTCGCCACAATCACACACTTTACGAAACTGTTCATGTTGTACCCATAAGATACAACACGACGTGGGCGAGCAATCATAAACGTTAGTCACGCTGAGAGAATAAGAAGAAGCGAGCATTGTTGTCGGGGGATAACTACCCTAGTCCGGTGTATTGTATGATAATAGCTCGGGCAAGATGGCCGTGCAATAAGTTACAGCTGTTTTATATCATCTGAGTATCATTGAATCAGGAGATTGTCTAAATTCGTTGTTGGTAAAAAGAAGGATAGTTTTGTAAAACTAATTACCGAGTTATCGAACTTTTAATTTGGATAAATATATGACGCACGTGCATAAGTAAACTAACATTTTCTACTGAGGCTTACAATGCAGTTTCCTCAGTGTGTCACACCGATCGTACAGTACGATCATCAACGTTTTGTCTCGGTGCGTTTCGTATAAAAGTTTCGACGATCGTCATTGGATTGTACTGGACGAGGTGAATGGAGGGCAAAATGCAATGTTAAAAAGTACCTAAAACATAATCAGTTGAAAAACGATGAAACCAGATTTCCAAATTTGTGCAAAATGTGTTTCACATATTTTCCAAACAATTCGTTTTGATTGGTCGGGAAACCGAGGAATAGTCTTGATTTTGAAAACAATAAACCTCCAATATTAATCATGTTTACACTCGTAGAGATTATTGTTAAGTAAATGTGGGTCTGACTTGCGAGTCAACTATAATTATTCATTTCTACAGGTAAAGTTTCAATAGATACGTTGTCATCATCAGGCATATAATACATAGGTACACTCTTAAAATTACCGAAATAATAACAATAGTTCACAAATAAACAAAGATACAATGGTATTGCCCATAATTCTAAAACACTACATAGACCTCTAAAATAAGTAACGTCAAAAAATCGTTAAATCGTTTTGATACGTTGCTTGTATAAATAAATAGTTGTACCTGACTCGCAAGTCAACCGCTTTTATTTAACAATGATTCTTCAAATTATTTATATAAAAAGACTGGCAGAAAGCGTTTAGGATGATTCTGGACAGAGATTAAAACAGAGGTAATTGGAACTACTCCTTGGTATGCGATATATGCTCGCATGCGTTGGATTGTAAACAGAGATAGGATGAAGGCGAGTTCATATAGCCTACTCCTTGGTATGCGATATATGCTCGCATGCGTTGGATTGTAAACAGAGATAGGATGAAGGCGAGTTCATATAGCCTACACTTTGGTCTGCTACATAAGCTCGCAAGTGTTGGGTTGTAAACAGAGATAGGATGAAGGCGAGGTCATATAGCCTACTCCTTGGTATGCGATATATGCTCGCATGCGTTGGATTGTAAATAGAGATAGGATGAAGGCGAGTTCATATAGCCTACACTTTGGCCTGCTACATAAGCTCGCAAGTGTTGGGTTGTAAACAGAGATAGGATGAAGGCGAGTTCATATAGCCTACACTTTGGTCTGCTACATAAGCTCGCAAGTGTTGGGTTGTAAACAGAGATAGGATGAAGGCGAGGTCATATTAGCCTACTCCTTGGTTGGTGATATATGCTCCCATTCAAAGGATTGTAACAGAAATAGGAAAAGGGTAATGCATATAGCCTATTCCTTGGTTTGTGATATATGCTTCCATTCAAAGGATTGTAACAAAATAGGATAAGGGTAAGGCATATAGAATACTCTTTAGTTTGTGATATATGCTCGCATGTGTTGGATTGTAAACAGAGATAGGATGAAGGCGAGTTCATATAGCCTACTCCTTGGTTTGCGATATATGCTCGCATGCATTGGATTGTAAACAGAGATAGGACGAAGGGGAGTTCATATAGCCTACTCCTTGGTTTGCGATATATGCTCGCATGCGTTGGATTGTAAACAGAGATAGGATGAAGGCGAGTTCATATAGCCTACTCCTTGGTTTGCTATATATGCTCGCATGAGTTGGATTGTAAACAGAGATAGGATGAAGGCGAGTTCATATAGCCTACTCCTTGGTTTGCTATATATGCTCGCATGAGTTGGATTGTAAACAGAGATAGGACGAAGGGGAGTTCATATAGCCTACTCCTTGGTTTGCTATATATGCTCGCATGAGTTGGATTGTAAACAGAGATAGGACGAAGGGGAGTTCATATAGCCTACTCCTTGGTTTGCGATATATGCTCGCATGCGTTGGATTGTAAACAGAGATAGGATGAAGGCGAGTTCATATAGCCTACTCCTTGGTTTGCTATATATGCTCGCATGAGTTGGATTGTAAACAGAGATAGGATGAAGGCGAGTTCATATAGCCTACTCTTTGGTCTGCTACATAAGCTCGCATGTGTTGGATTGTAAACAGAGATAGGACGAAGGGGAGTTCATATAGCCTACTCCTTGGTTTGCGATATATGCTCGCATGCGTTGGATTGTAAACAGAGATAGGATGAAGGCGAGTTCATATAGCCTACTCCTTGGTTTGCTATATATGCTCGCATGAGTTGGATTGTAAACAGAGATAGGATGAAGGCGAGTTCATATAGCCTACTCTTTGGTCTGCTACATAAGCTCGCATGTGTTGGATTGTAAATAGAGATAGAACGAAGGCGAGTTCATATAGCCTACTCCTTGGTTTGCGATATATGCTCGCATGCGTTGGATTGAAAACAGAGATAGGATGAAGGCGAGTTCATATAGCCTACTCCTTGGTTTGCTATATATGCTCGCATGAGTTGGAATGTAAACAGAGATAGGATGAAGGCGAGTTCATATAGCCTACACTTTGGTCTGCTACATAAGCTCGCATGTGTTGGGTTGTAAACAGAGATAGGATGAAGGCGAGGTCATATAGCCTACACTTTGGTCTGCTACATAAGCTCGCATGTGTTGGGTTGTAAACAGAGATAGGATGAAGGCGAGGTCATATAGCCTACTCCTTGGTTGGTGATATATGCTCCCATTCAAAGGATTGTAACAGAAATAGGATAAGGGTAATGCATATAGCCTATTCCTTGTTTTGTGATATATGCTTCCATTCAAAGGATTGTAACAGAAATAGGATAAGGGTAAGGCATATAGAATACTCTTTAGTTTGTGATATATGCTCGCATGTGTTGGATTGTAAACAGAGATAGGATGAAGGAGAGTTCATATAGCCTACTCCTTGGTTTGCGATATATGCTCGCATGCATTGGATTGTAAACAGAGATAGGACGAAGGGGAGTTCATATAGCCTACTCCTTGGTTTGCGATATATGCTCGCATGCGTTGGATTGTAAACAGAGATAGAACGAAGGCGAGTTCATATAGCCTACTCCTTGGTTTGCTATATATGCTCGCATGCGTTGGATTGAAAACAGAGATAGGATGAAGGCGAGTTCATATAGCCTACTCCTTGGTTTGCGATATATGCTCGAATGCGTTGGATTGTAAACAGAGATAGAACGAAGGCGAGTTCATATAGCCTACTCCTTGGTTTACGATATATGGTCGCATGCGTTGGATTGTAAACAGAGATAGGATGAAGGCGAGTTCATATAGCCTACTCCTTGGTTTGCGATATATGCTCGCATGAGTTGGATTGTAAACAGAGATAGGACGAAGGCGAGTTCATATAGCCTACTCCTTGGTTTGCGATATATGCTCGCATGCGTTGGATTGTAAACAGAGATAGGACGAAGGCGAGTTCATATAGCCTACTCCTTGGTTTGCGATATATGCTCGCATGCGTTGGATTGTAAACAGAGATAGGACGAAGGCGAGTTCATATAGCCTACTCCTTGGTTTGCGATATATGCTCGCATGAGTTGGATTGTAAACAGAGATAGGATGAAGGCGAGTTCATATAGCCTACTCTTTGGTTTGCGATATATGCTCGCATGCGTTGGATTGTAAATAGAGATAGAACGAAGGCGAGTTCATATAGCCTACTCCTTGGTTTGCGATATATGCTCGCATGCGTTGGATTGTAAACAGAGATAGGACGAAGGCGAGTTCATATAGCCTACTCCTTGGTTTGCGATATATGCTCGCATGCGTTGGATTGTAAACAGAGATAAGATGAAAGCGAGTTCATTTAGCCTACTCTTTGGTTAACGACATATGCTATCAATATTATTTATATGCTTTCAATATGCGACATATAGTTTTCAGTAAATTTCTGCTCTTGTAAAGAACGTCGGTTGATACTAATCCGCACGTTGTTATAAATTATTCTAATATAACACGATATGTCTGCATTAAAAAAAAACTACAGAACATTAACAAGGCAATGCTAGACGGCCTTGTTTGGTAACAGGAAATAATATTATAGTGACCTCCTTGTGAAGCCTGTAATCTCTTGATAACCTGTCAAAATGTTCGCAGCGTGTTTACTAACTAATCTACTCACAGATAAATATGGCGGGAGATAAGTGCCAGCTAAATGTGTAGGTTGAAAATGATCGTTGGCTAACGGAAATTTCTTCGCCAGGGCATGCCATTAGCTAAGAGGACTGTCTTCGCCAAGACATGCCATTAGCTAACACAACTGTCTTCGCCAGGACATGCCATTGGCAAACGGAACTGTCTTCGCCAGGACATGCCAATAGGTTAACGTAACTTTCTTCGCCAGGACGTGCCATTGGCTAACGGAACTGTCTTCGCCTGGACATGCCAATAGGTTAACGTAACTTTCTTCGCTAGGACATGCCATTGGCTAACGGAACTGTCTTCGCCTGGACATGCCAATAGGTTAACGTAACTTTCTTCGCCAGGACATGCCATTGGCAAACGGAACTGTCTTCGCCAGGACATGCCAATAGGTTAACGTAACTTTCTTCGCCAGGACATGCCATTGGATAACGAAACTGTCTTCGCCTGGACATGCCAATTGGCTAACGTAACTTTCTTCGCTTATTACCCACAAAATTTTGAAGTCGGCTAACAATTTATTATTTATTATCCTGCATTTATTATTTTCATTTCCTTTTCTTTAGTAATTACAACGAAAAGTATGACAAGTACAAAGACGATAATGAAATGGTGATTAGGTTAGGTCAGATTTAAGATCCAGTTAGAGTTTGCATTCAATAGAGTATAACGCAGGAAGATAGAAACAGCCGAATTGAACGAATCTGTAACAGTAGTTAATGGAAACATTATGCAAGCAGAGAGGCGGACGTGTGGGCGGCGCACTTGTCTCAAGAAACTCAATACAAAACTCCGAGCCGATGAAGGAAATTCCACTGCTCCTTGTTATGGAAAGCCCAGCCAAGCGCTCGTTATGACGAATTTAGCACGATCCATACTAAATACAATCGGTTAGTTAGTGGGCGGCAACAATAAGCTAAATATATCATACGCGTTCTTTAACACTACGCGAGCACGCGGTTACATACGTCTTGTTAATGTTTATGTATTCAGAGTTATGGACCAGTGTAGGCTACATAAAAAGTAAAAAGGGTTCGGCGAAACACAGAAGGAACTTATTTATAGTAACTTACTTCAACAACATGTAGACCATACATGTCCCCCTCACGCTATTAGAATAGCTTCCTGTCCCTACTTTGAGAACTAATAACTCATATTTGCCCCTCCTTCATGCCTATCCTGTAAAGACGATGCCATGATCTCCTTATACATTTTACCAAAGGATTTTTATGTCCGTACTTTAGGATCTAACGTCCAGAGGGAATGCCCTCGTGATTCATTTTGCCTCCTTCATCCCAATCCTGAACTCCCGATGCCATGATCCCCTTTATAAGCCTACAATCTACCAAGTGGTTTTGTCTGTTGCTTAGGAACTAAGGTGCAGTTCCGTTTACTCGTGACTCACCTTCAAGTCATTCATCCATATCATGATCACGCGGTGCCATGATCCCTTATACATTGTACCAAAGAAGTTTTATATTCGTTCTTTAGGAACTAAGGTCTAAATCGATTCTCTGTGACACATCATTGATTCTATCCTATGTTATGATCCCCTAATACATTCTACCAACAGAGTTTTATGTTCGTTCCTTAGGAACTATGGTCCAGATCCATTCCCTCGTGACTCATCTTTACCTCCTTCACCCATATCCTGCACACGTAATGCCATGATCCGCTTATACATCCTACCAAATTAGATTCATGTCCGTTTCTTAAGACTATGGTCCAGATTCGTTCTCTAGTGACTCGTCTATACCTCCTTCATCCCTATCTTGTACACGCGATGACATGATCCCCCCTATACAGTCTACCAAGGGGTTTAATGACCGTACCTTATGATTTAAGGTCCAGATCCATTCCTTCGTGCCTCATCATTTTCTCCTTCATCCCTATTCTGCACACGTCATGCCATGATCAGCTCATACATTCTACCAACAACGTTTTATGTCCGTTCCTTAAAAACTAAGGTCCAGATCCGTTCTCTCGTGACTCATCTTTACGTTCTTCATCCCTATCCTGCACAGGCGATACCATGATCCACCTTATACAATCTATCAAAGTGTTTTATGTCCGTACCTTAGGAACTAAGGTGCAGATCCGTTCACTCGTGACTCATCTTTACCTCCTTCATCCCTATCGCAATGCCATTATCTCCTTTTACATTCTACCAACGGAGTTTTATGTCCGTTCTTTAGGAACTAAGGTCGAGATACATTCCCTCAAGACTCATCTTTGCCTCCTTCATCCCTATCCTGCACACCCGATGCCATGATTCCCATTAGATAATCTACCAAGGGGGTTTTCTGTTCCTTAGAACTAAGGTCCAGATCCGTTCTCTTTTGACCAATCTTTACCTCCTTCATCCATATCCTGCACACGTAACGTCATGCCACACTTAAACAATCTACCAAGGGGTTTTATGTCCGTGCCTTAGAAACTAAGGTCGAGATACATTCCCTCAAGACTCATCTTTGCCTCCTTCATCCCTATCCTGCACACCGGATGCCATGATTCCCATTAGATAATCTACCAAGGGGGTTTTCTGTTCCTTAGAACTAAGGTCCAGATCCGTTCTCTTGTGACCAATCTTTACCTCCTTCATCCATATCCTGCACACGTAACGTCATGCCACACTTATACAATCTACCAAGGGGTTTTATGTCCGTGCCTTAGGAACCAATGTCACATCTATACCCTATTAACTCATCTTTCCTTCCTTTATCCCTAATCTGCATGCGCGATGCCATTACCCCCCTTATACATTCTAAAAACAAGTTTTATGTACGTATCATAGGAGCTAAAGTTCAGATCCGTTCTCTCATGACTCATATTTGCCTCCTTCATCCCTATCCTTCACGTATACCATGATCCCCTTATACATTTTACCATAGGAGTTTTATATCTGTTCCTTAGAAACTAAGGTCTAGATGGATTCCCTTGTGACTCAACTTTGACTCGTTTATCCCTATCCTCCACATGTAATGCCATGACCCCCTTATACATTCTACCAAAGGAGTTTTATCCCTGTTCATTAGAAACCAAGGTCCAGATCCTTTCCCTCGTGTCACATCTTTGCCTCCGTCATCTCTATCCTGCACACGTGATGCCATGATCCACATTATACGTCTATCAAAGTGTTTTATGTCCGTACCTTAGGAACTAATGTCCAGATCCGTTCTCTCGTAACTCATCTTTGCATCCTTCATCCATTTCCTGCACAAGGGATGGCATGATCCGATTATACCATCTACCAAAGGTATTTTATGTACGTCGCTTATGAATTAAGGTTCTGATCCATTCCTGTCGCGGTTCATCGTTACCACCTTCATCTCTATCCTGCACAGGCGATACCATGATCCCCATTGTACAATCTACCAAGGGGTTTTATATCCGTACCTTAGGAGCTAACGTCCACATCCATTCCATCGTGACTCATCTTTGTCTATATTTGATTCTTCATTCTTATCCTGCAGACGTGATGCCATAATCCAGTTATACATTCTACCAAAGGAAGTTTTATCTCCGTACCTTAGGAGCTAAGGTCTAGATCCGTTCTCTCGTGACCCATCTTTGCCTTTTCATCCCTATCCTGCACTCCCGATGCCATGATCCCCCTTATACAATATACCAAAGGGTTTTGTCTATTGTTTAGGAACTAAGGTGCAGTTCCGTTCACTTTTGACTGATCTTAACCTCATTCATCCCTATCCTTATCATGCGATTCCATGATCCACTTGGACATTGTAGCAAAGACGATTTATGTCTGTTCCTTAGGAACTATGGTCTAGGTAGATTCCCTCGTGACTCAACTTTGCCTCCTTTATCTCTAGCCTCCACACATGATGCCATGATCCCCCTATACATTCTACCGAAATAGTTTTATGTTTGTTTCTTAGGAACTTTGGTCCATATCCGTTTCTCATGATTTATCTTTACCTCCTTCATCCCTACCCTGCACACACGACGCCATGATCGCCCATATACAATCTACGAAGGGGTGTTATGTCCGAACCGTAGGAGCTAAGGTAGAGATTCGTTCCTTCATGACACATCTTTGCCTCGTTCAACCCTATCCTGCAGACGAGGTTTTTTGTCCGTTCCTTAGGAACTAAGGTACAGATATATTACCCTAGCTACTCATCTTCGCCTCCTACATCCTTGTCTTGCTTACGTGATGCAATGATCCCTCCTTATACATATTACCACGGGGTTTTGCGCACATTGATATATATATATACTTTCTTTCTATATATGCTGCTGCCATATTTTTATATTTGACTTACATTGTATCGGCGCACATTGCTAGATGTAGGTACTTGTCTTTTCCTTACGCTACTGCCAAATTCTTTTATTTGTCTTGCATTGTATCGGCGCATATTGCTAGATGTAGGTACTTGCCTTTTCCTTACGCTGCTGCCATATTCTTTTATTTGCCTTTCATTGTATCGGTGCATAATGCTAGATGTAGATACTTGGCTTTTCCTTACGCTGCTGCCAAATTCTTTTATTTGCCTTTCATTGTATCGGTGCATAATGCTAGATGTAGGTACTTGCCTTTTCCTTACGCTGCTGCCATATTCTTTTATTTGCCTTTCATTGTATCGGTGCATAATGCTAGATGTAGATACTTGGCTTTTCCTTACGCTGCTGCCATATTCTTTTATTTGCCTTTTATTGTATCGGTGCATAATGCTAGATGTAGATACTTGGCTTTTCCTTACGCTGCTGCCATATTCTTTTATTTGCCTTTCATTGTATCGGTGCATAATGCTAGATGTAGATACTTGGCTTTTCCTTACGCTGCTGCCAAATTCTTTTATTTGCCATTCATTGTATCGGTGCATAATGCTAGATGTAGGTACTTGCCTTTTCCTTACGCTGCTGCCATATTCTTTTATTTGCCTTTCATTGTATCGGTGCATAATGCTAGATGTAGATACTTGGCTTTTCCTTACGCTGCTGCCAAATTCTTTTATTTGCCTTGCATTGTATCGGCGCATATTGCTAGATGTAGGTGCTTGCCTTTGCCTTACGCTGCTGCCAAATTCTTTTATTTGCCTTGCATTGTATCGGCGCATATTGCTAGATGTAGGTGCTTGCCTTTGCCTTACGCTGCTGCCATATGCTTTTATTTGCCTTGCATTGTATCGGCGCATATTGCTAGATGTAGGTGCTTGCCTTTGCCTTACGCTGCTGCCATATTCTTTTATTTGCCTTTCATTGTATCGGTGCATAATGCTAGATGTAGATACTTGGCTTTTCCTTACGCTGCTGCCAAATTCTTTTATTTGCCTTGCATTGTATCGGCGCATATTGCTAGATGTAGGTGCTTGCCTTTGCCTTACGCTGCTGCCATATTCTTTTATTTGCCTTGCATTGTTTCGGCGCATACTGCTAGATGTAGGTATTTGCCTTTTCACTACGCTGCTGCCATATTCTTTTTTTTACCTTGCATTCTTTTTGCGTACATTAGACGACAACGGACTCTGCAGGGTGAGGAAGAGTGCGTCCATCAGCTGTACCTGGATGTTAGTATTTGTATTTGGCATTTCCTGGCGTAAAATATCACCCAAGAGTTTATATTTAGGCAAAACATGGAATAAACACATCCCACACGCTTCTACTTGTAAACACACTTAAGCTGTCAAATCAGGTTGCTGCAGATTACGGGCACTGAAAGACATGCAATTACAACACTATTCTCTGCCTTTTGTTACTTCTCGTGATCAGGTGTATTAGATAGTTCAAAAATAGTAAGGCCAGTGTAATGTAGCCTATGTAGTTCCCCAGGCAGTGAGAGTGGCTACAAGTGTTGGAAGCTTTAAGGACTCCTCTAAGCATTCAATATTTTTGGGGTAATCTCAGAAACGATAAAAGATTTTTAGTTGGATAAACTAGAGTTAGAAAACACACAAACAATACGGTCAGTACAGGTTTGTGTGTGATATGTTCTTTCTATTTTTGTATAAAATCAGAGATAATTGATAAAATTTAAAGAAAATGATTTGTCAAAAGAAATAATTCCATTACAGTGTCTGCCCCTAAGAGTCAAAAGACCCGAACAAAAAATATAAATAGACACTCGTAGGCTGGCGCTGGATCGATCAGTAAAAAACCAGTACTAGTTCAAAATCATTAGTTTTTGTAGTGTGTGTTGCATCAAAGGTAATCGCTAAGAAATTGCAGGCGTTGCAGGCGTTTGGAAAACAGATATAGGCCTTAAGTAAATATCACCAAACTCCCTCCTTCTCTGACTGACTGACTGGCCTTTATGTAAATGTTCTGGTTAACATGACAAATCAAACAAAATAATATTTATAGCACCTTTTCGTCCTTGTCAATTATAGGTTATTGTAATATAAATACTATACTTCATATTATAATGTCTCTTGAACGGTCTTTTGTTTCGTCAACCCCCCCCCCTCCTTTGCTCGCCCATCGAGGTCAAACGCCAGCTTACGTGTGACCAGCTATACCCCTCTCACTATAATTACAAATTTGAGTACCCCGGTGCAACAACACACGTATACGTGATTTGGCTACCCCTACAATATTTTTGGTATTTCATACATCAGCCCAAAGACTTGAACATAAGATACACCTCTCACTAAAACTACAAATTTGGGTACCCCAGTGCCCAGACTAATGTACCTCACCTGTCCCTACAGTATTTGTGGAACTGCACCCATCAGTTCAAAGACCTGAACACAAGATACCCCTCTCACTATAATTACGAATATGGGTGCCTCTGTGCAACTACACACTTGTATCTCTGCCCATACAGTATTTGTGTTACTGTACCCATTAGCCTAAAGACCTGTACCCAGGGTCAGTAACCCTCTCACTTTAACTGAAAATTTGGGTACCCCAGTGCCCAGACTAATGTACCTCAGCTGTCCCTATAGTATTTGTGGAACTGCACCCATCAGTTCAAAGACCTGAACACAAGATACCCCTCTCACTATAATTACGAATATGGGTGCCTCTGTGCAACTACACACTTGTATCTCTGCCCATACAGTATTTGTGTTACTGTACCCATTAGCCTAAAGACCTGTACCCAGGGTCAGTAACCCTCTCACTTTAACTGAAAATTTGGGTACCCCAGTGCCCAGACTAATGTACCTCAGCTGTCCCTATAGTATTTGTGGAACTGCACCCATCAGTTCAAAGACCTGAACACAAGATACCCCTCTCACTATAATTACGAATATGGGTGCCTCTGTGCAACTACACACTTGTATCTCTGCCCATACAGTATTTGTGTTACTGTACCCATTAGCCTAAAGACCTGTACCCAGGGTCAGTAACCCTCTCACTTTAACTGAAAATTTGGGTACCCCAGTGCCCAGACTAATGTACCTCAGCTGTCCCTATAGTATTTGTGGAACTGCACCCATCAGTTCAAAGACCTGAACACAAGATACCCCTCTCACTATAATTACGAATATGGGTGCCTCTGTGCAACTACACACTTGTATCTCTGCCCATACAGTATTTGTGTTACTGTACCCATTAGCCTAAAGACCTGTACCCAGGGTCAGTAACCCTCTCACTTTAACTGAAAATTTGGGTACCCCAGTGCCCAGACTAATGTACCTCAGCTGTCCCTATAGTATTTGTGGAACTGCACCCATCAGTTCAAAGACCTGAACACAAGATACCCCTCTCACTATAATTACGAATATGGGTGCCTCTGTGCAACTACACACTTGTATCTCTGCCCATACAGTATTTGTGTTACTGTACCCATTAGCCTAAAGACCTGTACCCAGGGTCAGTAACCCTCTCACTTTAACTGAAAATTTGGGTACCCCAGTGCCCAGACTAATGTACCTCAGCTGTCCCTATAGTATTTGTGGAACTGCACCCATCAGTTCAAAGACCTGAACACAAGATACCCCTCTCACTATAATTACGAATATGGGTGCCTCTGTGCAACTACACACTTGTATCTCTGCCCATACAGTATTTGTGTTACTGTACCCATTAGCCTAAAGACCTGTACCCAGGGTCAGTAACCCTCTCACTCTAACTGAAAATTTGGGCCCCCCTTTACAACAACAAACTTCAGTGTCTCGGCTGTCTTTACAGTATTTGTAGTACTGCACCCATCACTTCTAAGATCCGAATTCAAGAAAGGGATTAATCGAGTTTATTATTTATTATTTATCTATTTCTGTACTTAATCCTTGTATTATTCTTACAAAGCCTCAGTGAAATAACATAAGCTACGTTCCCATGAAAGCAACACTTCATCTTTCCTTCAACCACGTACAATAGTAATTTGCTTCTCTGACATAATTGGCTCACGAACATTCTTCGCTAGATTATTCATTACTTTTTTTAGCTCTTCATAAATTATATATTTTTTATTTATCTGAATTAATTTATTTTAACTTGACAGAACATATTCTAATTAAGTGTACCCCTAACGTTTTACATTTGCTCCTTGCTAAACGTTAATGTTTTCAACACCTAATTAAAAAAAAAAACAAATGAAAACATACACAAAACTCACAAATTAATCATTTATTAACTCATACGCGTTTCAATAACAAAATTATCATCATCAATGAGTGTTACTACCACAAACTCTAACTTACAACTCACGAAGTTGTAAGTTAGCGTTTGTAGAAGTAACACTCACTGAGGATGATGATGATTTTGTTATTAAAACGCGTATGAGTTAATAAATGATTAATTTGTGAGTTTTGTGTATGTTTTTATTTGTTTTAACATAACCTCACAAGCCAAGTTCAAAGAATAATTCTATACCTAATTCATAGTATAATTCTGAAAAGTGTCTAGAGCAAGCGCTCACCAGAAAGACGATGTTGAAGATGTGGAAGAAGTAGGTGAGAAAGTTGATGGAACAGAAGTCGGAGTCTCGTGTCTTGATGGTGCCTGGTCGTGCCATTACATGGGCTTATGGGCTTATCTCATTCTGGCATCAGTCTGAAACAAAATCAGAACGCGATCAGATCGGAGTCACACAGAAAGCGATCTGACCTCGCGGTCTCTGAAGTCGCACATAACGTAAGTTTGGCAGAGATCGCGTGTTGTGTGAAGCAGGCCTAAACAGGTAGCACAATAGAATTTTCCTAATAATTTCAAACTTTATTAGAAATCACAAAATTATAAAATACTTGTAATAATATTAAAGAAAAACAGAGATATGATTTCGAAAGTAGAAAGCTAAACGAAGTTTAAGAAAGTTCCACGGTACTGCACCAGCAAACGTCTCGTTCATCAAGACAGTGATCTCTTCCAAGTAGGAAATAATCGTAAAAGATGAGATTAACTGGAACCTTTGTCGATGCTGGAGAAAGGAAGCTCTCAAACCTGTAAATACAATCAAACAAAAGTAAATCACATAAACGTCTCGTGTTTGCGCCAGTCGCAGAGTGGAAATTATCTTGGTCCCAATTGGTGCGACTTGTGTTCGTGCCAGTCGAAGAGAGAAAGTGGTGGCTGTGCAACTTCATCTTGGTATCATTGGTGCAACATGTTCATACCAGTCATTGAGAACACGTGATGGTTCTGCTACATCGTTTTGGCATCTATTGGTCTGAGGTGTATTAGACTTAATCGGAGAGAGCAAGTGGTGGTTTCGCGACTAAAGCTTGACCTTTATTGGTGCAATGTGTGTTCAATACCATTCATTGACTAAACGTAATGATTACGCGACCTCATCTTGAACTATATTGGTGCAACTTGACTTTACCCTATTATAAAATGGTTCAGATAAAATATTATGTATACAAAGAATATCCAATGTAAAATAAATTTTGAACTTACACAATTAGCTAAATAACCGCTCATTTGTAAATGTGAGAAACAGATTATCAAATAGAAATAATAAATAAGTTTGAGTGATTAGTAATAACCGAACACAATTAATTTATCGATTCGAAATTTAACACTGACTAAAAGTACAGATACCAAATTTCGCATAAAAAAATGCTCATGCTTTTTTTTTTTAAATAGAGTTCAAAACATCCCGTTACCCGTCGTTAAAATGGTATTTCAAGCTTTTCCAACGGATCAAAAGCTTTTAAGACGTCTAGGATGGTAACAGGTTTCAAGTAGCATGTTCTACGAATCTTCACTTGATGGGAGATAAATATTGTGACTTATTTTTCAACTTGAATGAGACAATCAGATGCAAGACCTAGGCAAGTTCATAATAATATAACATGATATTATAACATGTTATGACATTATAACATGCTGCAAATATTGTACATGAAATTGAAATTGGAAGTAGCCTCTGAAAATTCGAACGCTGCTGCAGGATTGCAGATCACTCTTCTCAGTCAAACTAATACGATTTATGTCTACGTTTAATTGTAAAAATGTATAAATTCTAGTTCACCAAAGTAAGTCAGGAAATATTGTACACGAAATTGAAATTGGAAGTAGCCTCTGAAAATTCGAACGCTGCTGCAGGATTGCAGATCACTCTTCTCAGACAAACTAATACGATTTATGTCTACGTTTAATTGTAAAAATGTATAAATTCTAGTTCACCAAAGTAAGTCAGGAAATATTGTACGTTTTGGAGAATAGAAATTCAAGACACTATACAAAATGAATCTGGAAATAATTATGATCAGCAAAATTTCAAGATGAATAATGTGACTATTTTCCTGCTCTAATATTGCAGAAATTGTAAGTAAAATTGAAATTGGAAGTAGCCTTTGAAAATTCGAACGCATGATTACCTTGATTGGTGCAACGTGTTAGTGCCAGTCTAAGAGAGGAAGCGGTTGTTGGTCAACTTAATCTTGACCTCTATTGCTGCATCTTGTATTAACCCCAGGAGAGAAAATGTGGTTGTTGTTCGACTTCCTGTTTACCTTGATTGATGCAACGTGTTAGTGCCAGTCTAAGAGAGGAAGCGGTTGTTGGGCGACTTCATCTTGACCTCTGTTGCTGCATCTTGTATTAACCCCAGGAGAGAAAATGTGGTTGTTGTTCGACTTCCTGTATACCTTGATTGATGCAACGTGTTAGTGCCAGTCTAAGAGAGGAAGCGGTTGTTGGGCGACTTCATCTTGACCTCTGTTGCTGCATCTTGTATTAACCCCAGGAGAGAAAATGTGGTTGTTGTTCGACTTCCTGTTTACCTTGATTGATGCAACGTGTTAGTGCCAGTTTAAGAGAGGAAGCGGTTGTTGGGCGACTTCATCTTGACCTCTGTTGCTGCATCTTGTATTAACCCCAGGAGAGAAAATGTGGTTGTTGTTCGACTTCATGTTTACCTTGATTGATGCAACGTGTTAGTGCCAGTCTACGAGAGGAAGCGGTTGTTGGGCGACTTCATCTTGACCTCTGTTGCTGCATCTTGTATTAACCCCAGGAGAGAAAATGTGGTTGTTGTTCGACTTCATGTTTACCTTGATTGGTGCAACGTGTTAGTGCCAGTCTAAGAGAGTAAGCGGTTGTTGGTCAACTTAATCTTGACCTCTATTGCTGCATCTTGTTAATACAAGGAGAGACCCAGTAAGAGTTTGTGTTACTACCATTCCCACAAAGGAAGTGGTGGTTTCGTGATTTCGTTTTTACTTCTAATGGTGATCGTGTGTTTGAGGAAGTTCCAAAGAGGAATTTTAATAAATAATTTAACCTGATTTGTTAGTACAGATTCCCCCAAAATTCAGGTAGTAGATAATTTTAGTCTAGTTCCCTTCTCGGCCCTGTCATCTCTTTGTGAAGCTCCATCGGTAGTCTCATCCTCTCATACTAGCAACGCCTTGGTCTTTATCATTCTTCTTCCCGGAAAGGCCTTCGGCTACCCCACTTTCATCAAGTCCCCAGATCGCAATATGCTTTACACCTAACAGTAACGTGTTGCACCCTCTTCCGATAGAGGCTTGTTGAGCCACATAAGAGGTTGAAGAGCAACCCACTATCTTCCATCTTCGTATATTCTCTATTTTATACCATTGTATGCTAGAGTAACAAAGCAACATGCCTGTCGCTCGGCTGTCAATCACATCTTAGGTAATCAGCTGTATAGGCCAACAATGACTCGCTCTTTTCGTTCACTATAAAGGTTTGTCGGATCTGTCCAATTCGTGACCTCGTTAGTCATCGTGTCCTAATACGGGTAGGCGTTTCATTGGCTCAAAGGCGATATAAACAGGTTAAACTTATAATGTCATTTGTAGGATTGCGGGAAGTATCTTGATCTAACATGAAAACTGTTCCCACGGCTTTAAGAACGTACAGGTGGTCAATTTACTATTATAATCATTATTTTCTGTTTGCAGAATATACCAAGATATGATAGACAAATAAATAAATCCATGCTGCAGCCTTTACCTTGCCTCAGATACGCGGCATCTCAGGTAATACGTTATACCAATGATATACGATTACGGTTATCAATTAAATGAAAAGAGTTACAACTAAAATACAATAAACTAGAGAGACAAAATTATATTTGAAGTACAAAATGATAGAAAAGGAATCAGTCATATTAAAAATAAAAAGATTAAATTTTATATAATTTATGATGATAGATTACAGTAGAAATATAAATTTACTGCTTATTTATTAATAATGTGAACTATACGGCAATGAAAAGGAGCTGGTGATAGGAAGTTGTTGTTGACGGTTAGCATGATTTCGTTCTCTGAAACCCACTATTCAGGTCCTTTGATCACGTGAGTTCATCAATGACCTTGTACAATACAAAGCCAATGTTACGCATGAACAGTGTGACCTTGACGAATGATTCTAAGGAAATGCAGTGTTGCTAGTTGTTGCGCAGGGAATGCTGAATGCGAGCTTTCATGAATAATGTTACATCACGTCTAACCAAACACGCCACACAACATTCTGTCTATTTTATACAATTATTAGAGTTACAGTAAGTAATGGCTGTAAGTCCCCATGTTGGCATTGGTGATTTCGTCTTTAACTTGCGTTTAACGATCACTTCTGAACTCCCTCAAAGTAGACTACAATTAAATCGTGGAGAATGTAAAATTACGTAAAAGTTAGCGAATGTGGAGTATAAGACCTTCTGTGAAGGTTTGAAACTTGAAGAAGAGAATATAATGTTCTGTAAAAGTCTGAAACTTACAGTGAAGAATATAAGTTCTGTAAAAGTTTAGCTCTTGCAATGGAGAATATAAAGTCTTGTAAAAGTTTCTCTAGTGGAGATATAAAGTTCTGTAAAAGTTTAGCATTTGAAATGGAGAATATAAAGTGTCAAAGTTTCTCTAGTGCAGTGAAGAATATAAAGTTCTGTAAAAGTTTAGCTCTTGCAATGGAGAATATAAAGTGTCAAAGTTTCTCTAGTGCAGTGAAGAATATAAAGTTCTGTAAAAGTTTAGCTCTTGCAATGGAGAATATAAAGTGTCAAAGTTTCTCTAGTGCAGTGAAGAATATAAAGTTCTGTAAAAGTTTAGCTCTTGCAATGGAGAATATAAAGTGTCAAAGTTTCTCTAGTGCAGTGAAGAATATAAAGTTCTGTAAACGTTTAGCTCTTGCAATGGAGAATATAAAGTGTCAAAGTTTCTCTAGTGCAGTGAAGAATATAAAGTTCTGTAAAAGTTTAGCTCTTGCAATGGAGAATATAAAGTCTTGTCACAGATTCTCTAGTGGAGATATAAAGTTCTGTAAAAGTTTAGCTTTTGCAGTGAATAATATATAGTGTCAAAGTTTCTCTAGTGCAGTGGAGAATATAAAGTTCTGTAAACTTTTAGCTCTTGCAATAGAGATAATAAAGTTTTGTCACAGATTCTCTAGTGGAGATATAAAGTTCTGTAAACGTTTAGCTCTTGCTGTGGAGAATATAAAGTCCTGTCAAAGATTCTCTAGTGGAGATATAAAGTTCTGTAAAAGTTTAGCTTTTGCAGTGGATAATATATAGTGTCAAAGTTTCTCTAGTGCAGTGGAGAATATAAAGTTCTGTAAACGTTTAGCTCTTTCAGTGTTGAATATTAAGTGTCAATGTTTCTCTAGTGCAGTGAAGAATAAAAAGTTCTGTAAAAGTTTAGTTCTTGGAATGGAGAATATAAAGTCGTGTCAAAGTTTCTCTAGTACAGTGGAGAATATAAAGTCTGTAAAAGTTTAGCTCTTGGAATGGAGAATATAAAGTCGTGTGAAAGTTTTTCTAGTGCCGTAGAGAATATAAACTTCTGTAAAAGTGTAGCTTTTGCAGTGAATATAAAGTGCCAAAGTTTCTCTAGTGCAGTTAAAAAAATTTTATAAAAGTTTAGTTCTTGGAATGGAGAATATAAAGTCGTGTCAAAGTTTCTCTAGTGCAGTGGAGAATATAAAGTTCTGTAAACGTTTAGCTCTTTCAGTGTTGAATATTAAGTGTCAATGTTTCTCTAGTGCAGTGAAGAATAAAAAGTTCTGTAAAAGTTTAGTTCTTGGAATGGAGAATATAAAGTGTCAAAGTTTCTCTAGTGCAGTGAAGAATAAAAAGTTCTGTAAAAGTTTAGTTCTTGGAATGGAGAATATAAAGTCGTGTCAAAGTTTCTCTAGTACAGTGGAGAATATAAAGTCTGTAAAAGTTTAGCTCTTGGAATGGAGAATATAAAGTCGTGTGAAAGTTTTTCTAGTGCCGTAGAGAATATAAACTTCTGTAAAAGTGTAGCTTTTGCAGTGAATATAAAGTGTCAAAGTTTCTCTAGTGCAGTTAAAAAAATTTTATAAAAGTTTAGTTCTTGGAATGGAGAATATAAAGTCGTGTCAAAGTTTCTCTAGTGCAGTGGAGAATATAAAGGTCTGTAAAAGTGTAACTCTTGGAACGGAGAATATATAGTCGTGTCAAAGTTTCTCTAGTGCAGTGGAGAATATAAAGTTCTGTAAAAGTTATATCTTGCAATAGAGAATATAAAATCGTGTCAAAGCTTCTCTAGTGCAGTGGAAAATATAAATGTCAAATTTTGCTTTTTGAAGCAAAGAATAAAATTCAGTAAAATTTTGATTTAATTTAGAGAATCAAGAAACAGAGATACTTTTATCAGGGATCGATACTGATTTTCCACACACAGCTCACAAAAATGTGAACGCGCTAATTCAGACAGTATGACATAATCTGACTTTATCTATTGTCTAAAATTAGCCGATATGTAGATAGATGGCATAAAGTATGATCTGCTCAGCTTACTGCAGAGGGATTACGATCCGGTGAAGGTCGCGAGATAGCGTTATCAGTGTAGGTTGTGTTTGTTCATTACGCCTACTGCTTTACATAACCTTCGGTGTAACATGGTTTACAAACTCAGTTATTTATATTCTTTTGAAGTACCAAGATGAAAAAAATTACTAATTAATATAAAGCTGGCCATACAATACGAAACGATCGGGTGATATCACTGGTTCTGGTAGGGACAAATCGCATATTCAGCGTCGCATATCTGGATTATACCTAATCTCTACAGTCATAGGCCCCACCACATTCCTTGTGCGTGTATTTGCACTCCTATGCGGACGCTAGCGTTGTCATTCTTATTCATTGCACAGAACACTGCATAATCATGTATCTGTTAAGTTTCATCACGTAAAATGCTAGTTAAGTTAGTTTAAGATCATCCATCACAACTTTGTTATTCCATTCTAGCTCTAAGTTGTATTACACATATTTACATTATCTTAAGTCCCACAAACACCCTTACTACATACATGCATGGTCACACACACAAAACGAAAAATGTCACCCACAAAAAAACCAGCCAGCCAGTCCAAATGTTTAAATTAAACGCAATCCCACAGAATAAAATCCTTATTGCCGCCCCACCCAAAAAAAGCCTTCCTACATCCAGGATATATATATCTTGTTCAAATTTTCAATCGTTAATATAATACTTTTAACTAAAAACACTTGTGAATATATTACACTTGCCTATAGTAGCACTTACCTTTATAATTGTTGAGGACGGCCATTTCGGGAGACGTGTTCCATTGTCAACTCAGACAATAATTCACCTCAAGGGTTTTGTAGGTTAGGGTCAGGGTGGGATATTAGGATATTAGGGATGTAGGTGTATTTTGGTGAGTATTAGGAGTTATGATATCGACAGGTGTGTTATAATGTAATTGTGTGTTGAGTATGTGTGTAGCGTGCAAGTTGGTATCGTTTATTTTTGTTTGTTAGTGAAAAATTTGTAGGTTATATGTTATATTTGTGGTTTGTGGATATGAGATGTTCGGGGAAGTTTGATTGGGCGTGTTTGTTTTATTATAAAAGTAAGTGCTACTACTGTATAAGCAAGTGCAATATATTTTACAAATGCTTTTAGTTAAAAACTAGTAGCTCACCTAAGATGAAATCAACTAATAAAATTACTTTTTATTCACCCACTCAAGTTCATGTGCATTTTCTAAAAATTTGTAGTGAATGACACTTGATGTTATTACAGTTTTTTCAAATAATAATTCATTAATTAAATTTTTATAATTAATTTTATTTTTGTATGGGGGGAAAACGTTTCACAAAAGAGGCAAGGTATGCAATATAGTTATTTCGTCCCATATAGCTTAAAATAAATGATAACATGATTTTAAAACAGCTGTTTTTATATTATAGGTTATGTGGTAAAACAGCTGTTTTAACTCATAGGTTATGTTACTTTATTTTTTATTAATTGTAATTACTTAATTAAAAGTAACAAAAATAAAATTTCTTTTAGTTGAATTAAGTAGGAATTGACTTTAAAAACTTTTGTTCATATTACTTGTTTTATGTAATATATTTACTCTACAATGTCTATATTGCCATTGCAGACCGGAACTTTCACACCGGAAGATATCTCATTTCCACACAAAATATCAAATCACTTGAATGTCACTCGTAGTCGCGTACACTCTTTTTATAGTTGTGGTACAATGCAAAAGTTCAAGACGATCGTGAAAAGCTACAATTTTTAATTAATATAGACAGAGACATATTTCCTTTGGCTGGAGGTATCCTACAATGTAACGGGATGGCGGCGCGGCGGCTATAATCTTGGACAGGTTCCCAACCTTGAGATACGACTTAGGTCCGCTAAGTTCGACATTTACGTTTTTTGTTCCAATTAGTGCCGACGTTGTTTTTGTGAAGGGATTAGTAACCCAAGCGCAAACACTAGAACAATCCTCGACATCAGACCTGAGGTCATATTTTATTGTTATGGAGGGAAAGGGGTAGACAATGTTCGTTAACCGCGATCCTGAACGTGTGTACGACTTCTTAATATGTCTCATGTCTAGTGACTTTAAAGAAAATGTATTTAAAGCTTTAAACCTGCATAATTTACAATTGTTTGAATTTAAAATTACAGCTTTTGAAAGTTACATGACTACATTTCTCACATGATCAATACTTCAACAAAAAAACAAGTTTAATTAAGTTTTAAAAGAAGAAAATAGTTTTAAAAATAAGTGAGGTAAATATACAGACAACAAAGGCAAGCGTGTACAATGGTCAGGCAGTATTTTATGGTTTCTACTTCATAAAATAAAGTTATTGTATATTATAGCAAGTTAACCGAAAGCAACAGACTAGGGCACATGATAAGCCTCGTGGTGTAGCGTACAGGGCTGTGTGGTGTGTGTGCGCGCGCGTGCGTGCGCTCGCGAGAGAGTATGCGTATGATATTTTCGTAAGCCGCGTAAGCCAATTGGCTTTATCTTTTACGTGTTCGAACCACTGCACCAACTAAATCCATGGCCCCTCTTGACCTGCCCGAAGGGTACTAATCTTAAACATCCCTCTCCAATGCTCACTTGTCTGTCGGAGAGTACTAATCTTAACCTTCACTCTCCACAGCTTACTCGTCTGCTGGAGTGTACTAACACTAACGTTCTTCCTCCCCTGCTTACTGGTTTGTTGTGGGGTACTAACCCTAACATTCCCTTCCATTGCTCACTGGTTTTCCACAGGGTACTAAACTTAACCTTCACTCTCCACAGCTTACTCGTCTGCTGGAGTGTACTAACACTAACGTTCTTCCTCCCCTGCTTACTGGTTTGTTGGGGGGTACTAACCCTAACATTCCCTTCCATTGCTCACTGGTTTTCCACAGGGTACTAAACTTAACCTTCACTTTCCATAGCTTACTTGTCTGCTGGAGTGTTCTAACACTAAAGTTCTTCCTCCCCTGCTTACTGGTTTGTTGGGGGTACTAACCCTAACATTCACTTCCATTGCTCACTGGTTTTCCACAGGGTACTAAACTTAACCTTCACTCTCCACAGCTTACTCGTCTGCTGGAGTGTACTAACACTAAAGTTCTTCCTCCCCTGCTTACTGGTTTGTTGGGGGGTACTAACCCTAACATTCCCTTCCATTGCTCACTGGTTTTCCACAGGGTACTAAACTTGACCTTCACTCTCCACAGCTTACTCGTCTGCTGGAGTGTACTAACACTAACGTTCTTCCTCCCCTGCTTACTGGTTTATTGGGGGGTACTAACCCTAACATTCCCTTCCATTGCTCACTGGTTTTCCACAGGGTACTAAACTTAACCTTCAATCTCCATAGCTTACTTGTCTGCTGGAGTGTACTAACACTAACATTCTTCCTCCCCTGCCTACTGGTTTGTTAGGGGGCACTAACCCAAACATTCCCTTCCATTGCTCACGGGTTTTCCACAGGGTACTAAACTAAACCTTCACTCTCCATAGCTTACTTGTCTGCTGGAGTGTACTAACACTAAAGTTCTTCTTCCCCTGCTTACTGGTTTGTTGGGGGGTACTAACCCTAACATTCCCATCAATTGATCACTGGTTTTCCATAGGGTACTAAACTTAACCTTCACTCTCCACAGCTTACTCGTCTGCTGAAGTGTACTAACACTAACGTTCTTCCTCCCCTGCTTACTGGTTTGTTGGGGGGTACTAACCCTAACATTCCCTTCCATTGCTCACTGGTTTTCCACAGGGTACTAAACTTAACCTTCACTCTCCACAGCTTACTCGTCTGCTGGAGTGTACTAACACTAAAGATCTTCCTCCCCTGCTTACTGGTTTGTTGGGGGGCACTAACCCTAACATTCCCTTCCATTGCTCACTTGCTTTCCACAGGGTACTAAACTTAACCTTCACTCTCCACAGCTTACTCGTCTGCTGGAGTGTACTAACACTAACGTTCTTCCTCCCCTGCTTACTGGTTTGTTGGGGGGTACTAACCCTAACATTCACTTCCATTGCTCACTGGTTTTCCACAGGGTACTAAACTTAACCTTCACTCTCCACAGCTTACTCGTCTGCTGGAGTGTACTAACACTAACGTTCTTCCTCCCCTGCTTACTGGTTTGTTGAGGGGTACTAACCCTAACATTCCCTTCCATTACTCACTGGTTTTCCACAGGGTACTAAACTTAACCTTCACTCTCCACAGCTTACTCGTCTGCTGGATTGTACTAACACTAACGATCTTCCTCCCCTGCTTACTGGTTTGTTGAGGGGTACTACCCCTAACATTCACTTCCATTGCTCACTGGTTTTCCACAGGGTACTAAACTTAACCTTCACTCTCCACAGCTTACTCGTCTGCTGGAGTGTACTAACACTAACGTTCTTCCTCCCCTGCTTACTGGTTTGTTGGGTTTACTAACCCTAACATTCACTTCCATTGATCACTGGTTTTCCATCGGGTACTAAACTTAACCTTCACTCTCCACAGCTTACTCGTCTGCTGAAGTGTACTAACACTAACGTTCTTCCTCCCCTGCTTACTGGTTTGTTAGGGGGTACTAACCCTAACATTCCCTTCCATTGCTCACTGGTTTTCCACAGGGTACTAAACTTAACCTTCACTCTCCACAGCTTACTCGTCTGCTGGAGTGTACTAACACTAACGTTCTTCCTCCCCTGCTTACTGGTTTGTTGGGGGGTACTAACCCTAACATTCCCTTCCATTGCTCACTGGTTTTCCACAGGGTACTAAACTTAACCTTCACTCTCCATAGCTTACTTGTCTGCTGGAGTGTACTAACACTAAAGTTCTTCCTCCTCTGCTTACTGGTTTGTTGGGGGTACTAACCCTTACATTCCCTTCCATTGCTCACGGGTTTTCCACAGGGTACTAAACTTAACCTTCACTCCCCATAGCTTACTTGTCTGCTGGAGTGTACTAACACTAAAGTTCTTCCTCCCCTGCTTACTGGTTTGTTGGGGGTACTAACCCTTACATTCCCTTCCATTGCTCACTGGTTTTCCACAGGGTACTAAACTTAACCTTCACTCTCCATAGCTTACTTGTCTGCTGGAGTGTACTAACACTAACGTTCTTCCTCCCCTGCTTACTGGTTTGTTGGGGGGTACTAACCCTAACATTCCCTTCCATTGCTCACTGGTTTTCCACGGGGTACTAAACTTAACCTTCACTCTCCATAGCTTATTTGTCTGCTGGAGTGTACTAACACTAACGTTCTTCCTAACCTGCTTACTGGTTTGTTGGGGGTACTAACCCTAACATTCCCTTCCATTGCTCACTGGTTTTCCACGGGGTACTAAACTTAACCTTCACTCTCCATAGCTTACTTGTCTGCTGGAGTGTACCAACACTAAAGTTTTTCCTCCCCTGCTTACTGGTTTGTTGGGGGTACTAACCCTAACATTCCCTTCCATTGCTCACTGGTTTTTCCACAGGGTACTAAACTTAACCTTCACTCTCCACAGCTTACTCGTCTGCTGGAGTGTACTAACACTAACGTTCTTCCTCCCCTGCTTACTGGTTTGTTGGGGTACTAACCCTAACATTCCCTTCCAATGCTCACTGGTTTTCCACAGGGTACTAAACTTAACCTTCACTCTCCACAGCTTACTCGTCTGCTGGAGTGTACTAACACTAACGATCTTCCTCCCTTGCTTACTGGTTTGTTGGGCGGTGCTAACCCTAACATTCCCTTCCATTGCTCACTGGTTTTTCACAGGGTACTAAACTTAACCTTCAATCTCCACAGCTTACCCGTCTGCTGGAGTGTACTAACACTAACGTTCTTCTTCCCCTGCTTACTGGTTTGTTGGGGGTAATAACCCTAACATTCCCTTCCATTGCTCACAGGTTTTCCACAGGGTACTAAACTTAACCTTCACTCTCCATAGCTTACCTGTCTGCTGGAGTGTACTAACACTAAAGTTCTTCCTCCCCTGCTTACTGGTTTGTTGGGGGGGGGGCACTAACCCTAACATTCCCTTCCATTGCTCACTGGTTTTCCACAGGGTACTAAACTTAACCTTCACTCTCCATAGCTTACTTGTCTGCTGGAGTGTACTAACACTAAAGTTCTTCCTCCCCTGCTTACTGGTTTGTTGGGGGGCACTAACCCTAACATTCCCTTCCATTGCTCACTGGTTTTCCACAGGGTACTAAACTTAACCTTCACTCTCCATAGCTTAATTGTCTGCTGGAGTGTACTAACACTAAAGTTCTTCCTCCCCTGCTTACTGGTTTGTTGGGGGGCACTAACCCTAACATTCCCTTCCATTGCTCACTGGTTTTCCACAGGGTACTAAACTTAACCTTCACTCTCCATAGCTTACTTGTCTGCTGGAGAGTACTAACACTAACGTTCTTCCTCCCCTGCTTACTGGTTTGTTGGGGGTACTAACCCTAACATTCCTTTCCATTGCTCACTGGTTTTCCACAGGGTACTAAACTTAACCTTCCCTCTCCACTGCCCACTCGTCTGCCGGAGTGTACTAACTCTAACATTCTTTCTCCCGTGCTCACTCGTTTTCTGGAGTGTACTAACCCTTAACATTCCCTTCCATTGCTCACTCGTTTTCCGCCGGGTACCAAACTAAACTTTCCCTCTCCACTGCCCACTCGTCTGCCGGAGGGAACTAACCCAACACCTCCCCCTCCACTTCTCACTAACTGCGTGAATTCATTCTAGACGTATTCCAATTACGAGAAAGAATGTAACACGGAGACGCGTATCTAATCTGTCTGTAACGAGATATAACCGAAATGTTCCTCGTTATCTAAATGAGTCATCATTAAAAAGAGTACCCTGGATAGTTTCACACCTTGTAATATGGTCTTTAAACTTAATTCACTGTGCCCTGGGCACCGTGCCCAAACAACAGAGTACAAGGCGAAGGGCGGAATAACCATGAGAGCCGCAGGGTTTACTCAGAATTCAGGGAAGGTTATTAAAACATGACCGCTAACGTTATAGTGTCTGGATCTGGGGGTTTCTATGTTTTTATTATTATTTTTTTGCTACAAAAATTTTAAAACGTTGCTCTCTTGAATTCTGGTTACATGACGCGTTTGTCTTATTTCCTGGATGATTTGAAATGATTCGGATTATTTCTTGTGGGGACATTTACACCTTACATTCTCATGTCTATTATATAGCAGTCGTTTTCTCTTGAAAGTTTCTCAGTATATTTCTCCCCTAAACGTTCTTAGTGAGCAGATGTTTACCCAACTCATATTTCACTTCAAACAACTTTTTCGTTTCTTTTCTGGTAAGATCTGAACAGAACCTAAAGGTTTCGATTCGAAGGTTTCTGGTAATAGGAATCGCGTAAAATGGTATTAACCTGCTGGGATCTACACAGTGATAGGAATCGTAGGTTTCTGCAGTTTCTATCATTGTGAAGCTCGTAGAATCTTTAAAATGTCCTAAGATCTTAATAGAAGTTAAAGGTTTCAGGAATTTCTAGTATTAGGAAGCGCGTAAAATGGTAGAAGCCTACTGAGATCTACACAGTGATATGAATCGTAGGTTTCTGCAATTTCTAACATTGTGAAGCTCGTAGAATCTAATAAATTTCCCAAGATCTAGATTGGTGTCAACACTTTCTGGAATATCTAGTATTGGGAGGACGCTATAAGCCTGTTAGGATCTACACAGGCATCGTAGGTTTCTGCCATCGCTAGCATTGTGAGGCTTGTAGATAAGTACAAACAAACGTATGATGCTCGTCATCTTTATCGTCAATGAAAGGTACTACAAAGGGGAAAGTTCTATATCAATGTGTTTGCTTCTCCCAACGTGACGCAGTCATTGAATCATCCTTATATTAAAAGAGTACACATTTATTACGAAAGCTCAGTGCGAATCGTTACGTCATCAATGACTCACTCATCCATTTTGCTTGTAGAATACATTTCACCAAAAGTGCAAATTGCTTACTGAACTGTTCAGCCATTTGCTGGAGAAGGGTGCATAATCAACTGATGCAGTTCTAATAGGATTTGGGAATGGTAGACTACGCTCATCGACAGTTACTTGATAACTAACAGCTAAGCACTGTTTCAAAGTTTTTAATAATCATAAAAAATGGCTTTCTTTAGGAATTATCTTTGTTTGATTAATGTATTACCTTGAATGGGGTAAATAGCGCTTCAACGTATCTCAAGCTATATTTACCGCTTTCAAATTTTCAAATGAGTAACCTACACTTCAACTTACTCATATAGGTCTATTTAGACTTGAATCGAAATTGAGTCTAGAACGCTGAGATCTCGTCACAGCGGAGCCATATGCAATGCTCACACGTAAGGTAACACCAATGTTGCCACATTTTGCTTGGGCCACTTAAAAGGCGCTTAAGCACACGGACAGTGGCACTATCTGACAACAGCGCTTTCTTCCACCCCCGATACAGAAACAAGTTAAAGCACACAATAACAGGTATCTCGCAGCTTCACTTAACCAAACAGTTATAAGAAAATGTTTTTATATAAAAAGTACCCCTTAGGCCTAAATAATTTATAACACTTTCTATTTCTAACTGCAAGAAATATAGCTAGACCTCAGTTACCACTACGAAGGCGCTAGTAGCTGCGTCAGCAGGAAACTGTCCAAGACTATGCTAATTTGTCAGAACATTTTGATGGATCGCGCTAAAAAGACTTCGATAGGGAAACAATGGCCAATTAAAGTCAAACGCAACGCGTAGCAATCACACATTGCCCTTTGCGACCGGGCCTACTAACAGATTCTATTACAGAATCCTAACGTGTAATTGCTGGGAGGGTAAAGCGAAATCGTAGAAAAATATAGTTTACACAACAGTGATAGTAATTTTTTTCGTAATAAAAAATAGTTGTATGAGAAGTGAATAATAATTAGCAAACATTTCAAATATTGAAAAAAATATTTTTACAGTTTTACCCGATATTTCGAGTTTACTGTTGTTTTAAAAATACGCTAAAACTCCAAAAAATAATTTTAATTATGTGAATGAATACTATTATATTTGGAACAACATTTAGCAATTTCATTATACAATTTAAAAAGTAATTATTTTTTTTCAAAAACTGTTTAAAAAACTAGAACCATTTTTAAAGAATAAAATTTATAATTCCGTACTCCTAAAATGTCATTGACATGTCACCATCGCATACAACTTGGTATGAGGCCACCAATAAGCGATAAAGTTGCGATATTTTTATTCAGTAGCCGGAAAGTTTGTTCCTAGTAAACCTATATTTTTGTTGAGCGTAAGCGACAAGGTTAGAAGCAACGTTATTTGATAAAATTTAGACTATAACTTCTTGTTATTTCTTTTATAGATTAACACTATTTATGACAATTTTACTTTTGTTCCACTGTGCATAATGTTAATACGCTCTGTACATAAAACAAGTATTATATTTTTAAAAATTAACTAAATTCCTACTGAGGTTAACAAAAAAAATTTCATTTTAGTCATCCTAGAACTATTTATGATATTGAGTGGTAACCATGGCAACAGTTTAAGGTTACACAATGGAGGTTTCGACGATAACCAGATGGGGAAAAATTCTAGGTGTTGAAAAGGTGGTGCACATCAATATAGATTTTTAAAAAATGTAGCCTATTTGCACTTGATTGGAAGAACAAAAGCCTGTTCTATCAATGACTGAAAATTTGGGCAAGATATATATATTAGGAGAGTGTGAGCTAATAAAGGAATTTAAAAATTAAGTAGTTAGAACTTTGAACATTAATTTTAGTTGTGAACACATTGATCTCAATATGCAAATCTATAGTATTTCGGGTAAAATAAATAAATGAAATGTGCAATTTAGGCATTTTCATGTCTACAACTACCTATTACAGTTACAGATTGAATCAAGCTGGGTATTTTCAAACAACTTCCTGTGCGGTGTGAGGGCGACCATGCGTTATATTCCGAAAATCATAACAAACGAAATGGTGTAAAATACGTTTTCTTCTACTTTTTTGTATCCTTACACGAATTAGAAACCAGGGCACTATAAAAGAAATCTGATATCAATGAATGCAATTGTGATACCTAACTAGGCACCAGAAAGCCTGTAGGCCTACTGGTTTTCCTATCCTACTATCTATCTTTATGCAATTGTCTCATCATATATTGTGCGCAAATACAAATTGACCACGTATAGAGTCATTTCATACTATTTTAAATAAAATCATATTTAAACACAGTATTTAGTAAGTAAACTATCATTTGTAGAGATAGCAGAGAAATGAGGATATATGTCGCCCGCAACACAAATCTCGAGGAATAAAAAAATAATAATAGTAGGCCTATAATTCGACTACAATGAGTGGGTTATACGCCAGCCCAAAGCAAGAAATGAATGACCATATTCGAGGACAAAACCTGCACAGGAAAAAAACGAATTGGATATTAGAAAAAAGTAAATCCTTTGATTTTTCACTTTTTTATATGACTCAAAATACGTATAGAGAAAATAGAAACATGTTCTACAGGAGCAGCGTAGGATGCTATAGGCGGGCTTAGAAGGTGTGACAACCTTCCAAGATTTGACCATAATCCCTAGGTTTGTATTCTTTCCAAAGCACTCAAGCGGTCATAAAATAAATTGTCAAGATCTAGTAGCAAACGCTCAAGGCTCACTTGTGATACGGGCTTTCCGATCATTCACTAATAAAGTTAGATAAACCGTAATTACTATTCCACTTTATTCGATCAAACTAGTTTACACGCCTACCTAGACAATTCGATAACTTGTGAAGCCAACAGACTATGTGGGCGTGTAACAGACCGTATTGGGCAATTCCATTCATTTACATCCGTGATTAGGATTGTTTGATCGCCTACACGAACATCTCCTATCCGGAGAAAATGTTGATTCATAGTGTGCAAGTGGAAATATAAATTCAGGGAAGAACGCGATGACAAAATTACCTTGCGTCGAAATGTTAAACAATCGCTAACCTCCGTTCTGCAAACATCAATCACCTTGATAAGGTTTGATCGCCTATGAATACGTTTTCTTCAGGAGAATATGTTGATTCTTAGCGTGCAAGTGGAAATATACATTCAGGGAACGTGATGACAAAATTACCTTGCGTCGAAATGTTAAACAATCGCTAATCTCCGTTCTGCAAACATCAATCACCTTGATAAGGTTTGGATGATCGCCTATGAATACGTCTTCTTCAGGAGAATATGTTGATTCTTAGCGTGCAAGTGGAAATATACATTCAGGGAACGCGATGACAAAATTACCTTGCGTCGAAATGTTAAACAATCGCTAACCTCCGTTCTGCAAACATCAATCACCTTGATAAGGTTTGGATGATCGCCTATGAATACGTCTTCTTCAGGAGAATATGTTGATTCTTAGCGTGCAAGTGGAAATATACATTCAGGGAACGCGATGACAAAATTACCTTGCGTCGAAATGTTAAACAATCGCTAACCTCCGTTCTGCAAACATCAATCACCTTGATAAGGTTTGGATGATCGCCTATGAATACGTCTTCTTCAGGAGAATATGTTGATTCTTAGCGTGCAAGTGGAAATATACATTCAGGGAACGTGATGACAAAATTACCTTGCGTCGAAATGTTAAACAATCGCTAACCTCCGTTCTGCAAACATCAATCACCTTGATAAGGTTTGATCGCCTATGAATACGTCTTCTTCAGGAGAATATGTTGATTCTTAGCGTGCAAGTGGAAATATACATTCAGGGAACGTGATGACAAAATTACCTTGCGTCGAAATGTTAAACAATCGCTAACCACCGTTCTGCAAACATCAATCACCTTATCACCTTGATAAGGTTTGGATGATCGCATATGAACACGTCTTCCTCAGAAGAAAATGTTGATTTATAGCGTGGGATTCAAAACTTTGGTAAAGATTTTTAACATAAATTATAAAAGATTTTTTTGTCCCCTTGAAAATTCGCCATTCTCCGTGCCAAATCAGGTTTATATTTGATCACCTATGGTTTATTCCTGTATTTGTAATTATGTTCTACTACTGATTATTTACGACAAGAACACATTTTTATATTTTATATACAGATGTACATACGTAGATACAAAAAATGTAAATAGACAGCGAAACTAATGAGTTATTATAGCCTTCTATTCACTACAAGTATTTTACAATATTGCAATAATGTTTTTAAATTGCTAAATGTGTCGTCATTTTTTGTAACAACTTCAAATAAAAGAACTGTATGCAATGTGATAGTTTAAACAATGTAGGGCATAATAACGGTGCAGCGCGTTAACGATAGTCGATTTCATTTCATTTTATTCAATCAGCTAATATTCATACAGTCCTTTGAATTGAACCACCTGTTCTCTTGCACAAGCCGGTCTCTACTCTACTGATATTATCTCCATTATGAAAATGCTAAACAAACATTTGCATTTCAATTTGTAGTAAAAACACGTTCATTAGCTTAAGTACACACACGGTACTTTGTCTCTCTCCCTAGTGTTAGCATATTAAAGTACACCACTGGCACTAAAGTTTGAGTTCTACAGTTTGAGTGTAAGAAAACAAGATTATGATGAGAATCTTGGGTTTAACTTCAGAAGAACAAATCTGAGCAAGATATACAGTGATACATTCAGCTCGTCAAAGACAGTTTGCACCATCGATCTAGGTAGATACTCCTTACCGAAAACATAGAAAGGCGTCTAGCGCTACCTCACCCATACATAGGTGTCTAGTACTACCTCAATTGTACATAAATAGGTGTCTAAGATTACCTTGCACATACATAGGTGTCTACCGCCATCTCGTACATACCCAGGTTCTACCGCTACTCCGTACATCCGTACGTACCAAGCTTCATCCCGTACATACACGGGTGTCTAGCGCTACCTCATATATACACAAGTTCAAGCGCTACCTCGTATATACACAGGTTCTAGCGATAGCTGTACATACACAGTTGCCTAGCCCTATCTCATACATACACAATTTCTAGCGCTACCCCATACATACACAGGTATCTAGCGTTACTTCGTACATACAAAGTTATCTAGAGCTACTTCGTACATACACAGGTATCTAGTGCCACCCAGTACATAGGTAGGTATCTAGCGCTACCCCGTACATACACAGGTATCTAGCGCTACTTCGTACATACGTAGGTATCTAGCGCCACCCAGTACATACACAGGTGTTTAGCACCACCCAGTACATACACCGGTGTCTAGCGTTACCCCGTACATACACAGGTATATATTGCTACTTCGTACATACGTAGGTATCTAGCGCCACCCAGTACATACGTAGGTATCTAGCACTACTCCGTACATACACAGGTATCTAGCGCTACTTCGTACATACACAGGTATCTAGCGCCACCCAGTAAATACACAGGTGTCTAGCCCTACCTCATACATACACAACATCTAGCGCTACCCCATACATACACAGGTATCTAGCGCTACTTCGTATATACGTAGATATCTAGCGCCACCCAGTACATACACAGGTGTCTAGCGCTACTTCATATATACACAAGTTCTAGCGCTACCCCATACATACACAGGTATCTAGCGCTACTTCGTATATACGTAGATATCTAGCGCCACCCAGTACATACACAGGTGTCTAGCGCTACTTCATATATACACAAGTTCTAGCGCTACCTCGTATATACACAGGTTCTAGCGCTACCCCGTACATACACAGTTGTCTAGTGCTACTCCGTACATACGTAGGTATCTCGAGCCACCTCGTATATACACAGGTTGTAACGCTACCTCGTATATACATAAGTTCTAGCGCTACTCTGTAAATACTCGGGTGTCTAACTCTACCTCATATATACACAAGTTCTAGCGCTACCCCGTACATACACAGGTGTCTAGCGTTACTTCGTATGTACAGAGGTTCTAGCGCTACCCTGTACATACACAGGTGTCTAGCGCTACTCCGTACATACGTAGGTATCTAGAGCCACCTCGTACATACACAGGTATCTAGCGCTACTTCGTACATACACAGGTATCTAGCGCCACCCAGTACATACACAGGTGTCTAGCCCTACCTCATACATACACAACATCTAGCGCTACCCCGTACATACACAGGTATCTAGCGCTACTTCGTATATACGTAGATATCTAGCGCCACCCAGTACATACACAGGTGTCTAGCGCTACTTCATATATACACAAGTTCTAGCGCTACCTTTATATACACAGGTATCTAGCGCCACCCAGTACATACACAGGTGTCTAGCCCTACCTCATACATACACAACATCTAGCGCTACCCCGTACATACACAGGTATCTAGCGCTACTTCGTATATACGTAGATATCTAGCGCCACCCAGTACATACACAGGTGTCTAGCGCTACTTCATATATACACAAGTTCTAGCGCTACCTTTATATACACAGGTATCTAGCGCCACCCAGTACATACACAGGTGTCTAGCCCTACCTCATACATACACAAAATCTAGCGCTACCCCGTACATACACAGGTATCTAGCGCTACTTCGTATATACGTAGATATCTAGCGCCACCCAGTACATACACAGGTGTCTAGCGCTACTTCATATATACACAAGTTCTAGCGCTACCTTTATATACACAGGTTCTAGCGCTACCCCGTACATACACAGTTGTCTAGTGTCATGCTTAGATGTCTAGCACTACCTCATACACACATAGGTGTCTATCGCTATCTAGTACAATGATATGTGTCTACCTACAGCTATCCAGCACATAGATAGGTGTATTCAAATTGTAGCCGAAGAATATGTAATTTTCAATATGGCTTTTTGTATTTTCATCTGGTTTTAAGCTTTATACATTTTGACATTATTATTGAGCTGTTACGAAACCTAAACTAATCCTGTTTAACTGTCTGACACATTAAAAGAAATAAAATCAGTCACTCCTTAATTTTGAGTTCTAATGGCCTTTCCCGATCACTTGTAGCACATTCAGGTTATAAAGGACACAAATGTAGAGAGGTGCCTAAATGTGTAGACCTATATTGTGTATGTAATATTAGTACCCTAACTTGTTTCGATAAAATTTTCAATACAAATTATAGATTCTCGTAGATAAGTTACGAATTTCTTCTAATATTTTCCGTATAGTTTCAATTAAATGTGCCACAACATAATATTTATTTTTACTAAAGGCTTTTCGAAATTCTTTTAATCAAACTCAGTTGTTATGAACTCAGATAAACGTTTTTGATTAATAAGTAAACTCTACTGTAACGTGTATTTTGATAAACGATTTTATATGAAATAATTTTTAAAAATATATTAAATTAGATTTTATTAAAAGCGTGCAACAGCCTAAATATTTCAGGCCGTCCAGATATCTTGCTAGCTCTATCCCTCCTATCAGGTTATTCAATTCACACATCACAGATTAGGACAGACATCTGTGTGTGTACAAGAATGATTGATCAGCTGTTTAGATTTCACGCCATGTAGGTTGGGCTAGGCTGGTTACTGGTAGAACGCGCACGATTTCTCTCGGCATACATGACCTCAACCCGGAGATAGTTAGAAGTACTGGACATCAGCAATGGATTACAGCTTATAAAAACTCATTTACACCAAATAATCTAACAAATTAAGTCATATAGTTCACATTTCTCATTACTAGCGCCTAAAACTTGGAACTTTATAGTCTATCCTTTACCGAAGTTTCTTGATGTAATCATCTTGAATTCACCTGATTAAACTAATTTTAAACTACTTAACTAAAAGAATACGTAATTGCTTACTTGCTGACGCGTTTCAAAACAGTCGTTCCTTTTACGAAGCTAACACTCTACTGGAGTTAGTCAAGTAGTTTATAATTAGCTATCCTTTACCATCATGTTTTACTTTTGTTTTCATATTTCAAGTGATTCTAGTTAAATTAACTAATATTCAATTTTAATAGGCAAATAAGGATTAGTTTACATTACTATTTCTCTTTGATAAACAATATTTTGACAGAAGAATCACTCACTTATGTTTTATGCAGTGTTCGTACTGCGACTAATAGTTTGTTTTAATATAGCTTCATAATGGATTTCGTTGAACCAATCGTGTTATAACTGTTTTACTTCGTGCGAAATCAATGTATGTAAGATGACCTATGTAATATTCATTCTATGAATCAGTATAATTCATTTTAAATATTTACGTCGTGTAATTTAACCAACAATTATCCGATAGTTCTTCCCAGTTTGGGATGACACTGAGACAAACTGCAACCTCTCTCCAGCGTCTTTCTTTGAAGTCGCGATTGCTATAGTCCTTCAATCCTCTATTATATATTGCTGAAATTTTTCCAAACTCAATAATTAGTTTGTCGGTATTAATCACACTATTTATCAGACCTTCATCACAAAATTCATCAATTGGAACACCTGACATTGTGACAAACAAGCACTTTATAAAAATGAACAGACACGAGAATAGAAAGAACAGAGAAAGATATAGATTGCTCTGATAAGTTTGAAGTGAGACTGAATTGTCTCAAGTGCGTGTAAATTGTAGATTCATTCCAATCAAGCTAATCATTTCAGTAGACCGACAATCGTGTCGTCTGAAATAAAGTCTGGTTGCGGTATTTTAATCCCCACGATATTTCTGTCGCATATTCGTGCAGACAAAACAATCGCACGATTACAAATCACAAGTGATCGTTTAGCCGTAATGTCAAAATTAAGCGCTAGTTGCATAGTCAAGCCGGCACTTGTTACAGCATTCTGCCTTTCTTAACTGAATAAGCTAGATTCATCCATATCCTGGTGATGATTTTTTTCCAACAATCGATAAATTAGAGAGGCTAGCACGATGTCAACCAGTAAACCTACACTGCTAACCCGGTCCACGTTTCTTCAGAAGCAACATAGCATACACAACGCACATCCTTATCTGGTGATATCCCTGGAAGAAAGGCTATCACAATGGCAACCAGTAAACCTACATTGCTAACCCGGGTCACAGTTCTTCAGAAGCAACATGGCACACACAACGCACATCCTTATCTGGTGATATCCCTGGAAGAAAGGCTATCACAATGGCAACCAGTAAACCTACATTGCTAACCCGGGTCACAGTTCTTCAAAAGCAACATGTCACACACAACGCACATCCTTATCTGGTGATATCCCTGGAAGAAAGGCTATCACAATGGCAACCAGTAAACCTGCATTGCTAACCCGGGTCACATTTCTTTGGAAGCAACATAGCATACACAACGCACATCCTTATCCGGTGATAACCCTCGGGGAAAGACTAGCATGATGTCAACCAGTAAACCTGCATTGCTAACCCGGGTCACAGTTCTTCGGAAGCAACATGGCATACACAACGCACATCCTTATCTGGTGATATCCCTGGAAGAAAGGCTATCACAATGGCAACCAGTAAACCTACATTGCTAACCCGGGTCACAGTTCTTCGGAAGCAACATAGCATACACAACGCACATCCTTATCTGGTGATATCCCTGGAAGAAAGGCTATCACAATGGCAACCAGTAAACCTACATTGCTAACCCGGGTCACAGTTCTTCGGAAGCAACATGGCACACACAACGCACATCCTTATCTGGTGATATCCCTGGAAGAAAGGCTATCACAATGGCAAACAGTAAACCTGCATTGCTAACCCGGGTCACATTTCTTCGGAAGCAACATAGCATACACAACGCACATCCTTATCTGGTGATATCCCTGGAAGAAAGGCTATCACGATGGCAACCAGTAAACCTACATTGCTAACCCGGGTCACATTTCTTCGGAAGCAACATAGCATACACAACGCACATCCTTATCTGGTGATATCCCTGGAAGAAAGGCTATCACAATGGCAACCAGTAAACCTACATTGCTAACCCGGGTCACAGTTCTTCGGAAGCAACATGGCACACACAACGCACATCCTTATCTGGTGATATCCCTGGAAGAAAGGCTATCACAATGGCAACCAGTAAACCTACATTGCTAACCCGGGTCACATTTCTTCGGAAGCAACATAGCATACACAACGCACATCCTTATCTGGTGATATCCCTGGAAGAAAGGCTATCACAATGGCAACCAGTAAACCTACATTGCTAACCCGGGTCACAGTTCTTCGGAAGCAACATGGCACACACAACGCACATCCTTATCTGGTGATATCCCTGGAAGAAAGGCTATCACAATGGCAACCAGTAAACCTACATTGCTAACCCGGGTCACAGTTCTTCAAAAGCAACATGTCACACACAACGCACATCCTTATCTGGTGATATCCCTGGAAGAAAGGCTATCACAATGGCAACCAGTAAACCTGCATTGCTAACCCGGGTCACATTTCTTCGGAAGCAACATAGCATACACAACGCACATCCTTATCTGGTGATAACCCTCGGGGAAAGACTAGCACGATGTCAACCAGTAAACCTACATTGCTAACCCGGGTCACATTTCTTCGGAAGCAACATAGCATACACAACGCACATTCTTATCTGGTGATAACCCTCGGGGAAAGACTAGCACGATGTCAACCAGTAAACCTGCATTGCTAACCCGGGTCACAGTTCTTCGGAAGCAACATAGCATACACAACGCACATCCTTATCTGGTGATATCCCTGGAAGAAAGGCTATCACAATGGCAACCAGTAAACCTGCATTGCTAACCCGGGTCACATTTCTTCGGAAGCAACATAGCATACACAACGCACATCCTTATCTGGTGATAACCCTCGGGGAAAGACTAGCACGATGTCAAACAGTAAACCTGCATTGCTAACCCGGGTCACAGTTCTTCGGAAGCAACATAGCATACACAACGCACATCCTTATCTGGTGATATCCCTGGAAGAAAGGCTATCACAATGGCAACCAGTAAACCTACATTGCTAACCCGGGTCACAGTTCTTCGGAAGCAACATAGCATACACAACGCACATCCTTATCTGGTGATATCCCTGGAAGAAAGGCTATCACAATGGCAACCAGTAAACCTACATTGCTAACCCGGGTCACAGTTCTTCGGAAGCAACATAGCATACACAACTCACATCCTTATCTGGTGATATCCCTGGAAGAAAGGCTATCACAATGGCAACCAGTAAACCTACATTGCTAACCCGGGTCACATTTCTTCGGAAGCAACATATCATACACAGCGCACATCCTTATCTGGTGATAACCCTCGGGGAAAGACTAGCACGATGTCAACCAGTAAACCTGCATTGCTAAAACGGGTCACAGTTCTTCGGAAGCAACATAGCATACACAACGCACATCCTTATCTGGTGATAACCCTCGGGGAAAGACTAGCACGATGTCAACCAGTAAACCTATATTGCTAACCCGGGTCACATTTCTTCGGAAGCAACATAGCATACACAACGCACATCCTTATCTGGTGATAACCCTCGGGGAAAGACTAGCACGATGTCAACCAGTAAACCTGCATTGCTAACCCGGGTCACAGTTCTTCGGAAGCAACATAGCATACACAACGCACATCCTTATCTGGTGATAACCCTCGGGGAAAGACTAGCACGATGTCAACCAGTAAACCTGCATTGCTAACCCGGGTCACATTTCTTCGGAAGCAACATAGCATACACAACGCACATCCTTATGTGGTGATATCCCTCGGGGAAAGACTAGCACGATGTCAACCAGTAAACCTGCATTGCTAAAACGGGTCACAGTTCTTCTTAAGCAACATAGCATACACAACGCACATCCTTATCTGGTGATAACCCTCGGGGAAAGACTAGCACGATGTCAACCAGTAAACCTGCATTGCTAACCCGGGTCACAGTTCTTCGGAAGCAACATGGCACACACAACGCACATCCTTATCTGGTGATAACCCTTGGGGAAAGACTAGCACGATGTCAACCAGTAAACCTGCATTGCTAACCCGGGTCACAGTTCTTCGGAAGCAACATAGCATACACAACGCACATCCTTATCTGGTGATAACCCTCGGGGAAAGACTAACACGATGTCAACCAGTAAACCTGCATTGCTAACCCGGGTCACAGTTCTTCGGAAGCAACATAGCATACACAACGCACATCCTTATCTGGTGATAACCCTCGGGGAAAGACTAGCACGATGTCAACCAGTAAACCTGCATTGCTAACCCGGGTCACAGTTCTTCGGAAGCAACATGGCACACACAACGCACATCCTTATCTGGTGATAACCCTCGGGGAAAGACTAACACGATGTCAACCAGTAAACCTGCATTGCTAACCCGGGTCACAGTTCTTCGGAAGCAACATGGCACACACGATGCACACCCTTATTTGGTGATATCCCTGGGAGAAAGGCTACACGATGTCAACCAGTAAACCTACATTGCTAACCTGGGTCACATTTCTTCGGAAGCAACATGGCACACCCTTATTTGGTGATGTCCCTGGGAGAAAGGCAAGCACGATGTCAACCAGTAAACTGATATTGTTAACCAGGATCAGATCGCTTCGGAAGCAACATAGCATACACAACGCACATCCTTATCTGGTGATATCCCTGGAAGAAAGGCTATCACAATGGCAACCAGTAAACCTACATTGCTAACCCGGGTCACATTTCTTCGGAAGCAACATAGCATACACAACGCACATCCTTATCTGGTGATAACCCTCGGGGAAAGACTAGCACGATGTCAACCAGTAAACCTGCATTGCTAACCATGGTGGTGTCGCTTGAAGAAAGGCTAGCTTGATGTTAACCATTAAACTGTTATTGTTAACCAGGATCAGTTCAATTCGGAAGAAATGTAGAACACATTACGCACATCCATATCCTGGCGATGTCCCTCGGAGAATAACTAGCACGATGTAAAGCAGTAAACTGTTATTGTTAACCCTGTTCACATCGCTTCAGAAGAAACGTTACTACACGCTAAACATTTCCATACTACACGCATTAATATCTTGTTGGTGTCCATGGACGAAAGGCTAGCATGATGTCGCCATTAAACTGCTCTCGTTTGCCAGGTTCATTATGCTTCGGAAGCTACACCGAGCACACGAGATATTAGACACATTCTAGAGGTCTGCCTGGGATAGAGGCTAGCACGATGTAGCCAGGAAATTGCTCTCGTTAGCCAGTTTCATAAGGTTTCGGAAGCTACACCAAGCACACGAGACGTTAGACACATTCTAGAGGTCTGCCTGGGATAGAGGCTAGCACGATGTAGCCAGTAAACTGCCCCCGTTAGCCAGGTTCAAAAGGCTTCGGAAGTTATACCAAGCACACAAGACGTTAGACATATTCTAGAGGTCTGCCTGGAATAGAGGTTAGCACGATGTCGCCAGTTGACTGCGCTCGTTAGCCAGATTCACAACGTTTCGGACGCTACATCAAGCACATGAGAAGCTAGACATAGAGGTGTGTCTGGGACAAAGGATTGCACGATGTCGTCAGTTAACGGCTCTCGTTAACTCGGTTCACAACGCTTCGGAAGCTACAAAGAGCACATGAGAAGTTAGACTTATTCTAGAGGTTGCCCGATGTTGCCAGTTTACTGTTCTCGTTAGCCAGTTTCACAACGTTTCGGAAGCTACAGCGAGCATATGAGAAGCTAGACATAGAGGTGTGTCTGGTGCAAATAATTGAACAATGTTGCCAGTTAAGTGCTTGCGTTAGCCCAATTCACATCGCTTCGGATACAACATAGCGCACACGACTTACATGAATGAATGTAACGTAACATGAGCGAAAAAATGTGCAGTTCCCAAAATAGCTGTTTATTGACAACGTTAAAGCAAGAAGATAATTTTTACCCTGGGGAAAATGAATAGTCAGGATCTGAGACAATCACACGGTCGATCCCTGCAAATTAACGCTTTGCAGGATATAGATATCTGAGATAACCAACTGAGTTCGTTAAACTGCATATTTACCCGCACATGTTATGTTAAATTCATTCATATCCCTGTTATGTTAGTGGTGTCCCTGGGAGAAACGCTATAGCGATGTCGCCAGTAAGATACTTTCGTTAGCCCGGTTCACAAAGCTTCGAAAGCTACATCAAGCAAACGAGAAGTTAGATTCATTTATATCGTGGAGGTGTCCTTGGAAGAAATGATAGCACGATGTCGCCAGTAAGCTACTTTCGTTAGCCCGGTTCACAAGGCTTCGAAAGCTACATCAAGCAAACGAGAAGTTAGATTAATTTATATCGTGGAGGTGTCCTTGGAAGAAAGGATAGCACGATGTTGCCAGTTAGCTACTTTCCTCAGCCCGGCTCACAACGCTTCGGTACAAAATGTTGGGCCATAAAAACAAAGTCTAAACCTCTACACTTTTTCATTTATAATTCAGACAATATTCAGACTCATTTATTTATTTACCTTACGAGGTTCAACCCAATAACTGAAAGTTAAATGTTTCCTTTATAAAGCTACATTCATTTTCACTTACGATACAACAAACACTACCTACAAAGAATTTAGCTAATTTAGTATAACTCGAATAACGGTAAAACTCAAATAGGGAAATGTTTGAACACCACCAAAAACTATTCAGTAGACCCTCGCTATTCGTTGCTTTAGAATTCACAAATAGGGAAATAGTTGGATACCAACAAAAACTATACCGTAGACCCTCGCTATTCGCTGCTTTAGAATCCTCAAATAGGGAAATAGTTGGATACCAACAAAAACTATACAGTATACCCTCGCTATTCGCTGCTTTAAAATCCTCAAATAGTGAAATAGTTGGATACCAACAAAAACTATACAGTAGACCCTCGCTATTCGCTGCTTTAGAATCCTCAAATAGGGAAATGGTTGGATACCAACAAAAACTATACAGTAGACCCTCGCTATTCGCTGCTTTAGAATCATCAAATAGGGAAATGGTTGGATACCAACAAAAACTATACAGTAGACCCTCGCTATTCGCTGCTTTAGAATCCTCAAATAGGGAAATGGTTGGATACCAACAAAAACTATACAGCAGACCCTCGCTATTCGCTGCTTTAGAATCCTCAAATAGGGAAATGGTTGGATACCAACAAAAACTATACAGTAGACCCTCGCTATTCGCTGCTTTAGAATCCTCAAATAGGGAAATGGTTGGATACCAACAAAAACTATACAGTAGACCCTCGCTATTCGCTTCTTTAGAATTCGCGGTTGGCAAATTTACGAGAGCATATCCTGCTAATATGTATAGTATTTTAAAACAAATACAATATAGTTATTGTCCAGGTTATAGGATGATTTATTCTCATCTTATTTATATTGTAAAGTGCTGTAGTTATCACTAGAAATATAATTATTTTACAAACATCCGTTATACTGTACACTACCAGGTCTACTACTCAAAAGGTAGCCATTCCTTATTTACAAGAGGCGTTATCGTCACTGACAAACGATGAGTCAATCCGGCGTGCGCATCCAACTCCATACATAAGTTTAGCACTTCTGTTTACTTACTGCTAATTTATTAGTTTTCGAAATCCAAACATCGATAATGTATCTTCAGTAACTCGGATTTTGTTATTACCAACAGTTACTAAACAGATGTAGCATTTGATTATTGGGCCTGCTAGTTTTGCAAACGCCGTGTCTACTTGTGGAATTGTTTGGTTTGGTTTTATCTTTTTCCTTAAATTGTTTATCCAATCCATGATGACACCAAATTTTGACTGTGACAAGAAAAGGCAAAAAGATTTATGCCGTTGATTAAAGAAATTGACCATTTGGTTAAATTAAAATGTGGTGAAAGCAACTGTCGCAAAGCATCTTAAGTTAAAGAATCAACAGTATGTTAAATAGAGAAATATTAATAAAAATGGAGTGTCAGAGAAGGGACTTGTCAATCGGCGATGAGTACATTATATTGGTGATGTGTACTGCGATGTGTGTCGTAATATTAACATCGAAAAAGCTTTGAATGTGTGGATACAAAATCAATCACAAAAAACGACGGCTATGTTCAATTTCTGTTCGTGAAAAAGCTAGGCGTTGGTATGAACATTTTTTTTCAAAATGGTGGTGAACGTACCTACAGTCAATCATTTTCAACAAGTAAAGGCTGGTTTGACAAGTTCAAGATACGGTTTTCTCTTCGCAACGTGAAAATTGCCGGTGAATCAGAATCAGTGGACCACGATGCCCCCAGTTCGTTTCCAACGCATTTTATAAATCTTATTTCGGAGAAAGGCTACACAGTCGATCAAGTTTGGATGAGAAATCTGCTCGGGGTTAAGGGCCGCAAATGATCGTTTGACTGTTCTACTGTGCTGTAGTGTTAGCAGACTGATATTGTCTCAATAGCACATGGAATTAACGGTGAAGGATTTTAAGACATCAACAGTGAAGATATCGACAATCTTTTGAAAAGTGCGAATCAAGAATTGTCGGAAGAAGAGCTGAAAGAATTAATTACCGAACCTGTTGTCTATCTCGGTTAACGAAGACGAAGAAATTGTAAAAAATGTATCCGCCGAAGTTAAAATTTGTCGGTGAAATGTATGGTTAGGGAAACAGCTCCAGCCGTTACTAAAATTGATCTCTCTTTAATAAGGGCATTAAAATTCAATCGAGAGTTGGTAGAACCACTATCGCCATGCCATAGGCCTATAAAAGTGTAAAGAACTAAAAAAAATCGCACACAAGGTAAAATAAAAGTTTTTTTAATTTTTTTAAATTATAGATTATTTGTCTAAAATTAGGTGTTTAAAAATTTAGTGGATAGTGTTTAGCAATAAAGAATACGTGTGTGAATACGTGTGTGTGTGTGTGTGTGTGTGTGTGTGGGTGTGGTGTGGTGTGGTGTGGTGTGGTGTGGTGTGGTGTGGTGTGGTGTGGTGTGGTGTGGTGTGGTGTGGTGTGGTGTGGTGTGGTGTGGTGTGGTGTGGTGTGGTGTGGTGTGGTGTGGTGTGTGTGTGTGTGTGTGTGTGTGTGTGTGTGTGTGTGTGTGTGTGTGTGTGTGTGTGTGTGTGTGTCTGTCTGTGAGCGCGCATATTTAATAGAATTTTTGTCATTTGTTGATTCCATCTTTGCGTGAGCTACTAGTAATCACACTTTTAAAATGTTTTAAACTTGCCTTGTAAGTAGCACTTTGCTTGTTGAGGACAAAGGGACACATCTCCCGAAACGGTCGTCCTCAACAAGCAAAGTAAGTGCTACTATAGGCAAGTTTAAAACATTTTAAAAGTGTAAGAATTTTTGTGTTTTCGGATTGAAGGAAAACGTAAATAAACAATAAATATATGTATGTAAATATGTAGTACGTAAATATACCATACTGTATTATACAGTATAGCTGTAATCAATGTTAACATTTTTGATACGGAACGTAATCGTCCCTTTTTATATACAGTTGGGTTCAGTACTCGTGATAAGTTCGGGGAACGTATCCCCCGCGAATAACGAGGGATCACTGTATAAGATTTTGCAAAATAACAGATATAACACGTCTATCTCAACTTGTCATTTTATGGCGACAGAGTCAATCATGTTTATAGTTTAAGTATCCAAATTCTATACTTTACATTCAGAAAATTCTCGCTTTAGTTTTTCAAAACAAAGTCTTTTATAACCAGATACTTAATACCTGTTTTAATACAGATATATTGGAATGTAGTTTAACATAGTGCGGTTATATGTAGAGAATTCTTTGTCACAGAATTATGGTTCCAACAAAATAGTTTACGTAATTTTTAAACCAGCATTTCTGCGTTTTGCCGCTTGAAATAACTTTTTTTTCTTAGAAGGAATGTTAGAGTAATAAATGTGAAAAGGAAACAATTCGAAAATTTATTTAGTTAAGTAAGCTATTACAAAAACGTTCCAAACCCCGTCGAACAGTCATTAATTTTGAAAGACGGGAGATTTTCACAAAATATGATGTGGCTTTTTCAAAACACGCCCGCCTAAATTGTTTTTAATTTTGAAAATTTAATTTTTTACAGAGTATTAATATCAATAACAGTTGAATCTAATTAAATAACTACAATATTTAAAATACTAAATAATAAACCAGTTTTTCCCTTAATTAGAAAAACTTACCCTTACTACTGTTTCGACAATTAAAAATTTTGTAATTAAAACTACAAAAAAATTTTAAACTTGCAATTTAATTTTTTTAAATTTCACCTAAAAGTTATCTAGCAATAAATAATGTTTATTAACTGTAGTGAACTTTCAAAAAATAACGTTAGTACCATGATTTAAATATTCAAAAGAGTGAAAAGTTATCTCTTAGGTAGTTATACTTTACAATTTATAACTATTAATTATTTATATTATATTACAATAATTCCAGATGACTTTAAGTTAGTAAAACAAATAAAACTTTATCGAGATAATAAATTCGTAAAATTATATAAGCTCACTTCTTTATTCTATTACATGTTAAGTAGTAGGATATTTAAATAATGTTATTCAACACTTAATGATAAGCACGAAACACTTAACCTAGATTTCTACTGATCTTACAAACCCGTTCTTACTAGTCGCAAAACTTGTTTATTTGCTGTATTTCAGTTAATCTGCAATAATTACTGCACTACTAACTCATAAACTTACCTAAATAAATGAATTTATCCGCACTGTTTTCACTGTAAAACACAACTTTCTGAATGATTTCACTGTAAACACTGATTTCAATGCAGACGCATTCACATAACTATAATAGATACCAATTGGCAATGCTAATATTTTGAAAACATGCCAAATTAAGGTTATTTAGACATCAACAAATAATACGTCAATTCTACTCGTTATGTTTATAAACAGATAAATTCGAAATTACCATCTAAATTCGAAATTATTTCCACAGCTGAATTTTAAAACCGCACAAGCATAGCCGCACCAAGATACTGAAGAGAAACCTGAATTTACACGATATGACATTGTTGAGGACTGAGACTTGAAAAACAGACGCAAGAGAGATCTAGTAGTTAGATTTTGAACTTTTATGTGTTGCAGCGGTTTATTGCAGCTACAGACCAATCAAAAGGCAGTATTTGCCTTACTTTGCTTGGCCATTTGGGATTAGTTGATAGGCATTTTAGTCAACCGTCCGATTCTGAACTATTCTTCTAAAACAGAGCACATAATTTCTGTGCTCCCTGCTCTAAACAGCCATGGCAATGCTCACTGTATTTCTCAAAGTTAATTAACAAAGCTATATATATATATATAAATCAAAAACAACTCAGGTTATTCAAATACAAGAATTATTTATTAATTATTTATATTTAAAGCTTTTCCTTGATAAACAGTACCATCATCATCAGGAATGAATAGTACAATAATGCAAGATATAAAACATATGTTGAATTAGAAATAGAATTGTTAAATTTACACAAATTCCCAAGTTTATTTTGTTGCTGTAATTTTATAGATATAGATTATAGTTTTAAATTTAGAATGTATTTGTTCTTTTATTAATTTGTTATTATTACTGTATTTATATATGTCATATATATTAATTCCTAATCCTTTATTAATTTCTTTTATAAGTTACATATTTTCAACATTTGGAAATTGGTGCTTATTATTAATACAATGATATAAAAAAATTTGATTTATATAGGCATTCAAATATTCATCATATCGTTCTTGGTTTAATCTAAGTTTTATTACACTTTTCGCATTCTAATTTATAAACACCACCTTTTTCATGCATACTATTTGTTTTATTATTGTTATTCATTATGGTTATAATTAGTTTTGTATGCAATTTTGATATTTGTATTTTAAAATAATTTGGTGATATTTTTTATTTCATTGCCTATAAATAAAAATGAAGTCCATATTGTATTATTATTGTTATTTTTATAAATTAAATTATGTTGTTTATTAATAATATTGTAATTAAGTTAGTCGACAGTTTTCTTTTTATAAACGTTTTCTATTGCAATTTGATAAATTATGTTTTTTTCTCTTATTTTATTTTCTTCATTCATGGGGATTTTATGCATTCTATATAATGAGTTATATAAAGCAGCCATTTTTTGGTTATGTGGATGATGACCTCACTCAATGGCAAGCAGAACTAAAGATGTGATACTTGGAGTTTTATGTGTTGTACATCTTAAACCTTTTTTAAAATGTTCTTATGCTATCACTTGGCAAAAAATAACATTATTTACTCATATTTGTCAGCAGACATGTTTCGTATTAGTGCATTGTTCAATGCTGTAAGTCTCAGACAAGACTGTTGCTCAGGTGTATTATATTATTGTCAATAATTGGAATGTTGTCTTGTCTGTGACTTACAGCATTGAAAAATGGACTGATCTAGTGTGAAACCCGTCTGTAAGTAGTAATTTTTTTGCCTAGTGATATTATTAGAATGATGTGAACCTGTCGTGGCTGATTTTTAATTTAAAAAAAAGTTAATCAGATGTTGTAATCACAGGCTGTGATTACAATTATTTTATTTCATTATCTCATATTTCTTTTTGTGTTTTCTCTTCGATTGACAAAGACCACTGTGTGGTTGAAATATATCATTGTTTGAGTGCTTTTATGTGTTTCTATTTCAAGACTACAGAGTGGACTCTTACCAAGGTAAGTCTGTCAGTCTCCTAGTCAAAAAAATCTATATATATATATATATATATAACTTTGCAACACTGTTTTCTTGTACGCACTTATCACTTTCAAAGATTGATAGTATCTCCATTATCGAGCATCACTGACTGCAGGTTGTATGTAGTAGAGTGTTAGCTGTATGGAATTTCCGTTGTCACTAGGTGTGGTGTACCATTATTGTTCTATTTTCGTATTCACTGTACTGTGGGTGCCTTTTAAGTTTGTCTATTATGTGGTTAATTTTGTCTATTAGTTTGAATAACTTTTTGATTTTATTTGTATGTTTGTTTATTATATTATTTTTGTTTATAAATTTGTAGTTGTTCCTATATTGTCATTTTGAGGCCTTTTTGTACTTTTTTTTATTAGGTGTACTTTTTCTAATGTGGGGAATATGTTTTTGTTTTTGATGGCATGTTTAGCTAAGTTTGAGGTTTAATCTATGCATTGAGATGTTCTTGATATCTGTCTTTTAATTTCTTTTTTGTTTGGTCTATGTATATTTTATTACAGTCTGGGCATTCGATTTTGTATATTCTGTTATTAAGTGTGGAACATTTTTTCCGGTTGATTATTTTATTGATTTTGTTTCCTGTGTTTTTTTAAACTTAAACTGTGAACACAATTTGAATACTTAATTTATAGTAAACCCACACAAACCATCAATGCAATACCAAACTACTCTAACCATCCCCCACAACATTAAATGGCTGCTTATAACTCACTCTTATTCAGAATGTTAAAACTACCTCTTAAAAATGAAGAAAGAGCCAAAGAAAAACAAATAATATTATCAAATAGCCTAAAAAAATGGATATAATAAAAAAAACTATAGATAAATTAGAATTTAAAATATTAAATAAATTAAAACAACCTACAATCGAACTACTACAACAACAAAATGAGTTACATTCACATATACATGGAACAACATAAAAGGAATAACTAAAATACTAAAAAATAATAATATTAACATAGCTTACAAAAACACAGGAAACATAATCTATAAAATAAACCAACTGAAAAAAATATGTCCCACACTTAATAACGGAATATTCAAAATCGAATGCCCAGACTGTAATAAAATATACATAGGCCAAACAAAAATGATATTAAAAGACAGATATCAAAAACACCTCAATGCATACATTAAATCTCAAACTTACAACTCAAACTTAGCTACACACAGCATCAAAAACAAACACACATTCCTTACATTAGAAAACGTACACCTAATAAAAAAAAGTACAAAAAGGTCTCAAAATGACAGTCTGGGAACAACTACAAATTTATAAACATAAAAATAATATCATAAATGAACAAATACAAATAAAATAAAAAACGATAAATTTATTCAACCTCATAGACAAAATTAACCCCAAGACAAACTTAAAATACTCCCACAGTGAAGTGAATCCGTAAATGAAACAATAGCGGTCACCACACCTTGTTGCAACGGAAATTTCATACAGCTTGCAGTTTATTTACAACCCCCGGTCAGTGAGACTCGATAATGGAGATACTTACAATCTTTGAAAGTTAACTCGCATAAATACCAAGTAAGATTCTTGTTTAAGTACATATAGTGAAAGTATATATATATATATATATATATATATATATATATATATATATATATATATATATATATATATATATATTTAATAAATTTAAAATATTTCAAACACAAGAATACTTTTAATGAATATATTTATTCAAAGCTTTTTGCCGATAAAAAAGTATCAGCATCTTCAGGAAAAATAATTATCTAATGATTAGATTAGATAATTATTTTTCCTGAAGATGCTGATACTTTTTTTATCGGCGAAAAGCTTTGAATAAATATATTCATTAAAAGTATTCTTGTGTTTGAAATATTTTAAATTTATTAACTATATATACAAGAAAACATATCACCATATTTAATATATATATATATATATATATATATATATATATATATATATATATATATATAGATTTTTTGGACTAGGAGACTGACAGACTTACCTTGGTAAGAGTCCACACTGTAGTCTTGAAATAGAAACACATAAAAGCACTTAAACAATGATATATTTCAACCACACAGTGGTCTTTATCAATCGAAGAGAAAACACAAAAAGAAATATGAGAGAATGAAATAAAATAAATGTAAGTAAATAAAATAAACGTAAGTTATTTTATTTTATTTTATTTTATTTCATTCTCTCATATTTCTTTTTGTGTTTTCTCTTCGATTGATAAAGACCACTGTGTGGTTGAAATATATCATTGTTTAAGTGCTTTTATGTGTTTCTATTTCAAGACTACAGTGTGGACTCTTACCAAGGTAAGTCTGTCAGTCTCCTAGTCCAAAAAATCTAAATAATCTTTACCAACCAAAACTAACCTAAAAAATATATATATTAATATTATATTATTAATAAATTAATAAATATTCTTGTATTTGAATAACCTATGTTGTTTTAAATTATTATACAAGAAAACGTATTTTATATATATATATATATATATATATATATATATATATATATATATATTTATATATATATATATATATTTTAGGTTAGTTTTGGTTGGTAAAGATTATTTAGATTTTTTGGACTAGGAGACTGACAGATTTACCTTGGTAAGAGTCCACTCTGTAGTCTTGAAATAGAAACACATAAAAGCACTTAAACAATGATATATTTCAACCACACAGTGGTCTTTCTTCGATTGACAAAGTGCTTCATTGTTTAAGTGCTTTTATGTGTTTCTATTTCAAGACTACAGAGTGGACTCTTACCAAGGTAAGTCTGTCAGTCTCCTAGTCCAAAAAATCTATATGTATATAATGTAAATGTAGCTAGTTTAGTGATGGCCTATTGTATAATTATGTTTATGGAGCCTTTGTGTTGTACATCTGCCAAGACATTGTCAACTTTAGTGTGTAGCGATCTTTGGTCTAAGAAAGTTCTCACTCTACCCACTCTGCGAGTATATGTAAAAAGTAATAATCTCTTACATTGTTACTATTCTTAATTTAATAAAGGCTTATTATAATAAAATATTTTTTTTTAAACCTTTCGTGTTGGACGAAGCCCGTAACAAGCGCAGTCGGTAGGACCTCTCAAGTAAGTTAATGAATATAACATCTGTCTGTTTTAACAGTTTAATAAGGAACCACTCTAGAGCGGAGTGAACTTCTGAAAAAAATTAATAGTGTATATATATTACCAACAACAAAAGAAAATCGTGGGAGAAACGTTTTAGTGTATTGTTAGTAGTAACACTGCAATAAAAGTTCAGCGTTACAATATACGAAATGAGCAAAATATTTTGGATTTTGCTGTAAGTAAATCCATAATAGTATTACGTAATATAAAGTGTTCTAATTGAATACTAAGAAAAAAGTAATGTTTAATCATTTTAAAAACTATTGAAACGTCACTGTCGTCGGAGGATTTAACATAACGGGAAAACAATGATATTAATTTTAAAATAGCCTTTAGCACAATTAAATGACATAAAATCCTCCACAGGCCATGGACAGTGCGTTCAAATAATTTTATTACTAATTGAACATAAAAGGAACATTAAATAAGTCGTTTAACTGTTGTGAGTCGTTACTAGGACTTATGAGTTAGCCCTCACTGGTTCCCTCAGGAAGTTAGCATGCTGCCCGATGCACTCCGTTGATCTCCAGAAGACGTGTTCTCTCTCGCTGCCTTGTCTCAGACTCTCTCTAGGACTTACTTATTTAATTTGAAATTACACCGAAAAAATAAAACTTTGCTCGCACAGTTGTTTTACTATTGGTCAGCTGTCGCTATCTCGCAGCGACAATTACAATTATTTGCTATCGGGAATAGTTTTGGGGTAATATAAAAAAATAACGTTACACTATTCTATAAAAGAATGAATAACTATCTAATTGTAGTCAATAGTATCTAATTTTATTGTGATATAGTAATATATATTTAATTTTTACTTTCAAAGTAAAAATATTCAATACTTCAATATTTGAAGTACATAACTAATTACAATGAATACCCCTCATTAAAAAAAAAAATGGTCAAGATTACAGAATATAGCAGTGAAGCTGCTATCCGCAGTAAGTTTATTTCAATGTGACAAAATAGTGAATAAATTCTTTGTAGTTAGAACCCAGAAGATATCCAAAACCAATTCCTCTTTTCATCCATTCTTTCAAAATTAAAAGGACAGGCCTTAGAAGTTGTAGTAAGCTCAAATACTTATGCATGAGAGGATATCAAAAACAGTCTTATAACTAAAGCTATTCAGAAAGGATAGATTTGTTTTACCTTGAATTTGGTAATGGAGGAATTAAGAAACTGTTGAATTTGCAAGTAGCATTGTTTACTAATAAGTAGCAGGAACCAGCTGCTAAAGGTATTCTGTGTACTGTATACTGAAAAATTAGCACTAGTTCTTTTGTGAGGACTCCAGAAACCGTTAGGATCTTTGAAGCAGACAAAAAGTCCTAGTACGCTCAATGACAATAAGCGTACTAGTCTTAATATGCTAATAAATGATTTCCAATTCATAAATAACAAACTCTTTCAGACTTATTGCCAAAACCCACCACCTAAATTAAAGTTCAACAATCACCAATTTATAAACCTGTAACTAATAATCAATCGTTTCAGGATTATTACAAACAAATGTCACAAAATAACCCTAATCAATTTAAACTACCACCTCAACACAACCCTAATTGGTTTATAAGAACAAACTACGTACAAAAAACGACACAACACGTAAATCAAATCAAAATTATCAACCCACATTAATGAGCAAATCAACTCGTCAAACCGGAAACCCGATCAGAGAAAATAAATTGTATCAAATAAAAGGAAAGCCAATCGATAAAAAAAACGAGAGTGATTCAATATATCAGATCGAAGAACAAATGTCGAATATATCGATGTTGGAACAGACGGGAAATAATTGTAACTTCGAGGAAGATTGTGTAGAAACCCAAGAGGAATACAATGGTTTATATAGCTTTATTAAAGATGACAATGTATACGGATTTTAGGAGGGAAATGTACACGCACATCATTTTTGAGGACTTACTACAGTTAAATAAATTTTTAGTAACGCAAATACAACATGACACAAATGGTTATCACTTTATGATAACGACCCAAGAAATAACCTAAAAATTTTGATTGACACAGGAAGCACTAGATCATTTATTAAAAAAATTATTGGATTCAATATTTTCAAAAATACACTAAAGCAAGAACACATGTGTAGTAAGTACAGCACACAGAGTGTCAAAAAAAAAGAAAAAATTAGCTGCAAACTACCAAATTTAGTAAAGAAAATTGGAAAATCCTATTTATTCGATTTTCATAAAGACTGACTTGTTTTTGTTTTTTTTTTCTTGACTTGGGAGCGGGTTTAAAACTGCCCAAAGCACTGCTACCTTAAGGTATATTGTACTTACATCCCTGATCTAGTCAAATAGCCCCTTCCCTCTTACCAGGTTTAGGAGTTTTCTGACTAGTGTTTTACCTTCAGCATCCTCTTCCAGAGCTGTGCTATCTCCAAAGAGGTTGAAGCGCCTCTCGGCAAGTGCTTCACATCTATAAATGATGTGTGTGGCGGTCTCCAGTTCTGGCCCGCATAATCTGCACACTGGTTCATCTTTGTAGATACCCATTTTATGCAGATGTTTCCTTAGTCCACCGTGTCCCATGAGTAGACCTGTGGCTATCCTCAGTTCCTGCCTAGACAGTAGATGAGACTCTCCTGCAGCCCCAAGGAAGGTTTCCTAAGGGTTAGCTTACTGTGTCTCATCTCTTCAGCCCTGATACAGTGCTCACAGTGTCTTTCAGCCATCCACCTTCGCACTGCCATCTTGACCATGGATTTGGAAATACCTACCACAGGCTCCGGTCCAAACAGGGGAGTCGAAGACCCCTCTCTGGCCAGCGCATCTGCGGCTTCATTTCCAAGTATTCCCCTATGCCCTGGCACCCAACATAACTGACTTGTTACTTGAACCTGATAATATAAGAGAATTGAAAATTAATTTGGTTTTTGTAAACGATAAATGAATATTTTGTGACAAAAAGGTCCCTACACATGATTTTAACACGAAAGATCCAAACAAAAATAATAATAATAATAAAGGTTCTGCCGAAAATAAAACTTCATGCTATTCAACTAAAGATCATACTAAATAAACAGAAAAAGTGAAAATTCTTAATATGAGCAATGGAGAAGGAGTATTACCCTATAAAATACAAGACGGAATAGAAATACAGCAATGTATAATGAAAGTTGAAAATGGAGTAAGTTATTGCCCAGTAGTCAATAATACAATGGCTGATAAACATGTAAGAGATCGAACCAAAGGACGTGGAACCGTGGCAGTGAAACTGCTAAGTGATTTTAAAATTTATAATTGAAACAGTAATCAAGTGAGCGCTAAATTTTAACAAGCTAATCCCCAAACATAAAAATTTGGACCTTACAAAGATTAGAACAGATCATATGAACGACGAAGAGAAACGGGAAACATTGAAATTAATTTCTAAATATTTGGATTTATTGCACCAAGAAAATAATTGATTGATATTTAATAAATAAGTTAAACACATAATTAGGACAAATGACAAAACCCCAGTTCATATGATAAACTATAAATACCCAGAAATTTATTGCAAGGAAGTAGATAAACAGATTAAAGAAATGTTCGCCCTAAAAATCATTAAACCCTCTGTCTAACCTTGGAATTCACCTGTGTGGGTCGTTCTGAAAAAATTAGATGCTTCAAACAACAAAAGTTAAGATCTAGTAATTGACTTTAGGGGGTTAAATATGAAAACTATCGAAGATAAGTTTCCGATTCCAAATATAACCGACATATTGGACAAACTAGGAAAATCCCAATATTTTAGTACTCTTGATTTTGCTTCAGGTTATCATCGGGTTGAGATGCAACCCGACGCTATTGATACGACAGCCTTTTCAACAAAAACTGGCCAATTTGTTTCGAAGAATGCCATTTGGACTAAAGAACATCCCACCTACATTCCAAAGGATAAGGAATAGCGTATTATGAGGAATACAGAACGAGATCTGCTTAGTTTTTTCTTAATGTCATCATCATATCTTCAACCAATTTGAAAGACCAACTATTAAGATTAAAAGAAGTTTTTGGTAGACTACGAAAAGCTAACCTTAATCTACAGTTACACAAAACAAAATTTTTAAATTCTAAATAAATATCTTTGAACGACAGTGAGATTAACTACTCTGCAATTGAACTACTAGCGATTGTATGGGCAACAAAACACTTCAGGCCTTATTTATTTGAGAGAAAATTCAAAATCTATTTAGAACATAAACCTTTTCAATGGTTATTTTCTGTTAAAGAACCAAAATCCTAACTTTTAAACTAGATGGAGATTAAAACTAGAGGAATATGATTACAAAATAAAATATAAAAAATTGAAACAGAACCAAAATGATGATGCATTATCGAGAATCCAATTGAATATCACTGACAAAATGTAACAAACTCTTAAAATATAGTAGATCAAGAATTACAAATTTACAGCTGTCAGCTGACCTAGTGCAGCTTTACTTCCCGGAATTAGATGATAGCCAGTCTATGATCCTCTACATTGATATGGAAGAAGATGATTCCACCAATCAGGAAGAAATCAATGAAGTAAGTGACCAGACAGTTCATTCCAATGTTGAAGGACATAACCAAGTGGAAAATCCAATATCCGATGAGCCTGTGAATTTCGCAAGATACCAAATATTTTTGTCACTCGTAAACTATCGGCCAAAGAAAGTAAATACAGTAAAATTGTTCGGAACTTCTAAAATGAAATTTGTTATTGAAATTTCAGAAAACGATTTTGTTAATGACATTATTAAATTTGTAAAAGAATACTTAAAACCAAATGTTAAATATAATATTTATTTAGAAATTGTATGAGTAATTTGTGGCATGGACAGCTAAACATTTTAAAAGTTCTAAACTTTGGTTAATTAAATGTAACACTAAACTATTAGATATAACCGAAGAGGATGAAATTCAAGAGATAATAAATAATTACCATGTAAGCAAAATCCATCATCGTGGGATACAAGAGATGTATGAACAGATTAAAAGAAAATATTGTTCGTCTAATATGAAAGGACACATCTAAAATTTTATTAATAATTGTGAAATCTGATTAAAGACAAAATATAATAGAAAACCTTTAAAAGTTAAAACAAATTTAATGACCAACACCAGTAAAGCCGCTACAGATAATCCACATAGACAGCATTGCTTTGGATAAGAACGGGTTTCTCAGTATATTAGACGCATTCTCTCGTTATCCACAAGTATATCTCGTGGGAGGCACACATGACACAGAATAAGCTGAAAGCTGACTACTTTACCTTAACACCTTTTGATGTTTTATATGGACATAATACCCCTAATAATGTTTTGAATATTGACATTGGAAATCAGTTTACTAACTGTTCGAGTCAGCGCTCGAAGTTTGAACGTGTTACCGCGGCCTATATTCAAACGCTCAGCTGGCCTGTACAGTGATGGTCACGTGATGTCTGATCTGCCAATCGATGTATGGATTTGAGTATTGATTTTCTGTGGCTTCTCTGATCCCCCTCCCTTAGCTCGCATTTCCGTAAGTTAGTCGCCCGTTGTCTCTGAACCTTCGTACGGTTAACAAGCCTTAGTAAAGTACCTCGTTGCGTAAAGTTGCACCTCATGTGCAAAGTGCCGTTTTTGACCGTGAAAACCTCGTACAAGTGTTAAAACTGTTCGTCTTAATGTGTGTTCGTGTGAACGCGTTATTATATACGTTATTTGCGGATTATTGACTTTAATTTACAATCGCCGTTTTGTAAGATCCTTTGTGCCGTTACGCGCCATAGTTATAAATGACTTTAGGATTTTAAATGCAGCTTATTGACTTCTCGTTTAAGTTCTAGTTTGACCTCGCCTGGCTAGGATTCCTACAAACTGGGTACCCAGGACTTCTACAGCTACGAGATCTACGACCACTTCAATTTTGCCCTTTCTTGCTTCACGAGGGTAAGTGCTGCATAAGCTTAAGTACTTATAATTCATTTATGTGTAAATTCAGTGCGAATTATTCTGTTATTAAATGTGCTTGTACGGAACCAATTATGGCGTTCAAACTTTCGTAATTGCGTGCTCAGCGATTGAAGTAAGGCACTTTGCCGCAGCTTATTATTGTTACTGAACATCTCTATTGTATTATTTCGGATCTTTCTCGAACCTCACTTTCTTCTCATTTTAGCTAAGCGCCAGTCGCTTCATTTGGTCCTCTTCGAGCCGGATAGATTAAATTCAAATTCATTTGATTTATATGATTCATGCAATCTTACCAAGTGTTGCGCAACCTTTGATTTCTGATTTCCTTTGTGCGAGTTACACGCGCGGGAAGTTAGTCATACGTGACGTCATAGGTATACGTCACTTGATTTTGATTTGCTTTGTGATGAGGAAATATTTTACGTTTATTAAACTATACAGTCCACTTACCGCTATTTAAAAAAATTTGTGAAATTAATTTGTGTTGCGTTTTATTTGTGAACTTTATTAAATTATTTATGATGGCAATTAATACTGAATATTACCTCGCTAAATTAAAAAATATATTAAATGATTTGGAACAAGTACAAACCCTTCTTGACGATAAAGAGATGCCGGAAGGCATCGCTCGAGAAATAAGACGCATTCAGGCCAATTTCGTGGATACTTATGAGATATTAGAACAAACGTTCGCCACCCAGGTGGCAAGTTTAGCTGAAAGTGCGTTTAATATCAAAAGACAATTTCAGGACGTGTATTTGCCCATGTTAGCAAAATACCCTAACCTTATCAAGGCAGAGGTGACATCAACCTCGCCCGTCAAATCAGCTGTAGGTTCACCTAACCTCCCTAGTATTGCGTTGCCTATTTTTTCAGGAAACAACAGTGACTGGACGGACTTTATAACAATGTACGATTCAATGGTCCATTGCAACGACAGTCTTAGTAATATACAGAAATTCCAATATCTGAAATCTGTACTTAAAGGCGACGCTTTAGCAATTGTCACAGGCTTGATAATATCTGAACAAAATTACAGCATTGCATATCGAGCTTTGCGCAATCGGTACGCTAACCCACGCCGTTTGGCTGACCACTATTTTAAAATTATTCAAGACTTTAAACAAATTAAGAATGCTTCGCAAACTGAACTGAACCGCTTCTTGACCGCGCATTCAAACGCTGTGTGTGCGTTGAAGGTTATCCAGCTAGATGATTTGGCTGATTTCCTGCTTTTTCAGATGTCCATTAATAACTTGGACCCCCAGACTAGATTAAATTTTGAAACGAGGCTAGGCACAAATCGTATGCCTACGTACAAACTGTTGAATGATTTTATAACGGAACAGGCCAGGGCTCTAGAGTTGTTGGATCAACCGCCTGCCGCCGCTTCTACTAACGCGAGAGCTGCTCAACAACCCCGCATACTGGTGTCGTCAGTGAATGAGTCTGATTCGCAAGGGGCCCGTGATTTAAATTTTGACCGACTGGAACCTAACCTTAACACGGCACATAGTACAATTGTCCAGCCTTCGGTTTCGCCCGACAATTCTATTACACCTAAGGCTACGCAATATGTATACGAGCCTAGACGTGCTGCGTCAGGCCCTACACGGCCATTCAACGGGCCGCGCCCCGTAAATATACCTCCTGTTATGAACACTCCTAGGATGTCAGTATTCCGTCACCGATTACCACCGCTTCACATGAATCAATCCCATGTTTCTACGACACACGCAGGCAATTGCGGAGAAGGACATCGCATCATTGACTGTCAATCCTTTCTCGAACTGCCTTCTGCGGCACGCCAGGATGCCATCATGAAACTACAACGGTGCTTCAATTGTCTTGGCTCACATTTCCAAGCTAAATGTAAGTCCAGCCAACGCTGCAAGCAGTGCAACGAGGCACACCATACTTTGTTACATAACAACCCGCCGTCACAACAGTGACTAGTCACACCGCGACACCCGAGGCCAGCAACTAGACGCGCAACCGATACTCAAGTTCAACCTCGTTCGCTGTCATGTAATATTCAGGAATCTCTCGCCCTGTTAGGCACCGCACAAATCGTCATCCAAGACCATTACGGTCAACCTCGTTCCTTTAGAGCTATTATTGACCCCGGCAGTCAGATATCTGCCATTACTAAGAAAGCAAGCGTCCTGTTGAGCCTACCTACTCGGAGTTCAAATATGTCTTTGATTGGTGTCGCCACCAAGACCACACGTATCCACGAGTACGTTACGTTGATTTTATTCTCGAGGCATGACCCTGGTGTAATGCTAACTACTGAAGCCGCCGTGCTTAACCACATTACTGACCCGCTGCCGGCTACTAGGTTAGCCTCTCAAATAAGTGCTCAATACCAGCATCTACCTTTAGCTGACCCTCATTTCGACTCGCCTGCCGGTGTTGACATTATACTAGGGGCAGATGTTTTCACCCAAATACTCACTAACGGGCCTTGCACTATCATTCATGGCCAGCCCTCCGCGCTTAACACTCGTTTAGGTTGGGTCATTATGGGATCCATACCGTATAGTATGCCCCATCAACCTAGAGTGTTCATTACCTCGCTACAGTCTATTAATGACAATATTCGACGGTTTTGGGAAGTCGAAGAAGTGACTGAGGCTAAATCTTTGAGCCCTGACGAACAGCTTTGTGAAAGCCTGTTTACTACAACTACCGAACGCGATGAAGTCGGGAGATATGTTGTCGCCCTCCCCTTCAAACCTGACGCTGTAACACTTAAGTCAAACCGCAACGTTGTCCTCGCTAGTTATCATGCTTTAGAACGACGTTTAAGCCGTCAGCCGGAGGTAGCTCGGCAATATCATCAATTCATGACAGAATATATGACTCTGGGTCATATGTACCCCGCGCTTAATACTTCTAACTATTTGATCCCGCATCATTGTGTTTTTAAGACCACCAGTTCTACTACTAAGTTACGAGTAGTATTCAACGCATCCTCGCCTGATTGTAACGCGAATTCTTTAAATCAGCAATTGCTTTCCGGTCCTAAACTTCAGAAGGACCTGTCTAACGTCATCATTTCCTTTCGCCTGTATGTTCACGCCGTTTGTGCTGATCTTAAAATGATGTACCGACAAATTGCCGTGCGCCCAGCTGATCGCTGTCACCAGCACATACTATACCGACCGACGCCTCAATCTCCGCTTGTGGAATACGAGTTAGCTACTGTCACGTACGGACTAACCCCGTCTGCGTATTTAGCGTTGCGGACGCTTGAACAACTCGTAAAGGACAAAGGTAGCCGATACCCTGCCGCGTCGCAAGCAATACTTCAGCAGACTTATGTTGATGATGTTGTCACTGGCGCCGATACACCCGAAGATGCCAAGGAATTGATACAGCAGCTCATTAACATTTTCGCACTCGCCGGCCTGGAACTCAGGAAATGGTCATCAAGTGATCCTGCACTATTGTCAACGCTACCTTCCGCTCATCTGGAGAACCCGCTGCTGTTCCAGGACGATTCTACCGCCATCAAAATACTGGGACTGCAATGGAATCCTACCTCGGACTCGTTCTCCTACCAGAGTCAGAATTTCGTTTCGGTGCCTACGAAACGCACCATACTATCTTATGTCGCTCGGACTTTCGACCCGCTTGGCTTCTTAACGCCTATTACTTTCTGGATCAAATGCTTTCTCAAACGTTTGTGGCTCGAAAGGTTATCATGGGATGAACCTTTGCCAACCGCGCTTCTAAATCAATGGGACAGCTTCATTGTTCAATTCGCCAGTTTGTCTTCTATCCAAATACCTCGACACGTTGGCACACGAGCTGCCAAGCATCACCTGTTAGGGTTTTGCGATGCTTCCGAAGCTGGATACGCAGCAGCTATATATTTGAGAACCGAATGGAATGGAGTCGTTACCGTTAGCATTCTGAAGGCTAAGAGCAGGGTAGCTCCAGTTAAACCGATCACCATACCTCGCATGGAGCTTTGTGGCGCAGTCTTGCTGGCCAAACTCTACAAGTCCGTTCAGCCCGTTTTGAATTTTGTGTCTGACGCCGAGACGTTTTTCTTCACCGATTCTGAAATTGTGTTGTATTGGATCAACACCCCGCCTTATTTATTGAAGACTTTTACTGCCAACCGCGTCACTGAAATCGTTTCAAATACCTCCATGGACCGTTGGTTCCATGTCTCGACTGCTGATAACCCCGCGGACGTTGCTTCCCGTGGGTGTCTACCTAACCAGCTTGCTGAACATCCGCTGTGGTGGCACGGCCCACCATGGGCGCTACAATGTCCTACTGCGTGGCATTTGTCTAAGCCGACCGGCCTTAACCCGGACCAGACCGAACATAAATCTGAGCCTAGACTGCTATGTACGGCCGTTCAAGAGCCTAATCGACTATTGACAACTATAGAACGACATTCGAACTTAATTACTCTTCACCATGTTTTCGCTTACGTCCTGCGGTTTGTGAATAATTGCCGTCGTAAAGGCCAGACTACTAACCACGGTCATAACACCCGCTACAAGGCCAAAGTCGCCTTGAGTAAAACTTCATTTACTACGCCTTCGGTGCAGGAGTTAAGTAACGCCAGAGATCTCTGCGTCAAGCTCATACAAGAGCTGGCCTTCAGCGCAACATTGCAACGGCTCCGTCGTGGCGCTCAAATCATCGATCCGCTCCGCAGCCTAACGCCATTTGTCGACGCCCAGGGCTTACTCAGGGTGGGCGGAAGACTTAATCATTCTGAGATGTCGTATGAATCTAAGCACCCCTTTCTGCTTCCTAAACATCATCAGTACGTCAACTTGATCTGCGATCATTACCACAAGTTAGCCTTACATGCCGGACCGCGCACCACTCAAGCGCTGATTAACGGCGAATTTTGGATTATTGCGTTACGCTCCTTACTTCGACAACGCATTCATGCGTGCATGCGGTGTTTCCGTCTGCAATCTAAGCCTCGTCCACCTATGATGACTGCTTTACCATCATCTAGAGTCACTCCATCGCCGCCTTTCTGCAGGGTGGGAATTGATTTCGCTGGACCCTTCGACACAAAGGCAAATCATTTGCGTACCTCGAAGCTTTTAAAATCCTATCTTTGTCTATTTGTCTGCATGGCTACTAAGGCTGTGCACTTGGAGATGGTATCCGACCTATCCACCGATGCCTTTCTCGCAGCTTTACACCGTTTCACGTCAAGACGAGGGCTACCCTCTGATATTTATTCTGACAACGGCACGAATTTTGTTGGAGCCGCGAACCGCCTGAGTGAGGTCTATCAACTGCTTGACCACTCGAAATCGCTTATCAAGCGCAAACTCGCCGACCAACGCATTGAATGGCACTTCAACCCTCCAGCCGCACCCCATTTCGGCGGACTTTGGGAGGCTGCCGTCAAATCCGCTAAAGGACTTGTCCACCGCACGATTGGTAATACGGTATTAAACCCTGAGGAATTGTCTACGTTGTTTACCCGGATAGAGGCTATTCTTAACAGTCGCCCTATTTTCGAGGTTTCGCCTGACCCCAGCGAAGGATCGTCTTTCCTCACTCCCGGACATTTTCTTATTGGACGTCCGCTCCTTGCACTTCCGGAGAGATGTTACCCCGAACCGCCTCTTAAATCTCGTTGGTCCATGATTCAGCAAATGACCAACCGTTTCTGGAAGACTTGGTCTACTCAGTACCTGCATTCGCAGATTCAACGCCGCAAGTGGCACAAGAACTCCTCACCGCTTCAGGAGGATCAACTCGTCTTCATCACTGGAGAGCATCCGAGCCCCCTTCATTGGCCTATGGGTCGGATCATACATCTACATCCTGGACACGACCAAGTATCCCGTGTAGCTACTGTCAAAACCTCGCACGGCCAGCTGAAGCGACCTGTCCACAAGCTTGTTGGTTTTCCGCTGCAGCATTGAGTTTCACTTTTGGTTTCTTCGGCACTCTTGCCCCTTTTTTGTTTTTCTTCTCTTTCCTTCGTGTTCCCCTGCTATTTCTTCGGCACCCTCGGTTTCCGGTGCTTAAATAGTTCTTCGCCCTCTACCCACCTGGCGGATTAAAAACATTCGTTTTGGTGGGCGGTATGTTCGAGTCAGCGCTCGAAGTTTGAACGTGTTACCGCGGCCTATATTCAAACGCTCAGCTGGCCTGTACAGTGATGGTCACGTGATGTCTGATCTGCCAATCGATGTATGGATTTGAGTATTGATTTTCTGTGGCTTCTCTGATCCCCCTCCCTTAGCTCGCATTTCCGTAAGTTAGTCGCCCGTTGTCTCTGAACCTTCGTACGGTTAACAAGCCTTAGTAAAGTACCTCGTTGCGTAAAGTTGCACCTCATGTGCAAAGTGCCGTTTTTGACCGTGAAAACCTCGTACAAGTGTTAAAACTGTTCGTCTTAATGTGTGTTCGTGTGAACGCGTTATTATATACGTTATTTGCGGATTATTGACTTTAATTTACAATCGCCGTTTTGTAAGATCCTTTGTGCCGTTACGCGCCATAGTTATAAATGACTTTAGGATTTTAAATGCAGCTTATTGACTTCTCGTTTAAGTTCTAGTTTGACCTCGCCTGGCTAGGATTCCTACAAACTGGGTACCCAGGACTTCTACAGCTACGAGATCTACGACCACTTCAATTTTGCCCTTTCTTGCTTCACGAGGGTAAGTGCTGCATAAGCTTAAGTACTTATAATTCATTTATGTGTAAATTCAGTGCGAATTATTCTGTTATTAAATGTGCTTGTACGGAACCAATTATGGCGTTCAAACTTTCGTAATTGCGTGCTCAGCGATTGAAGTAAGGCACTTTGCCGCAGCTTATTATTGTTACTGAACATCTCTATTGTATTATTTCGGATCTTTCTCGAACCTCGCTTTCTTCTCATTTTAGCTAAGCGCCAGTCGCTTCACTAACAATTATATAATAAGTCATAGAGAAAACGAAAAAACTTTGAGAGCACATTAAGGGGTTTAATCAGAAGATCAAATAATATTCACATAAAAATTTGAAATTCACTAAAATCAGCAGAAATTAAACCAAGACCTTATAACACTAAACAGAACATTCATCTGCCTGAAATTAAGAGACCTAGAAAACATTTTTAGCAAAATGTAATTCTGCTTTGAATTCTGTTCCAGGTCCCTCTTGTTCCTAGCCAAAGTAGAAGCAGAGTCAGCAGACATTGAAGACATCACCAACAACCTCGGAATAATCTCGATAGACCTTGGGCCAGCCAAATTAAAATCCTCCTACCATAAATTTGTTCACTATTTTACTATAAGAAATTTTAAGAACCATTTAACATTTGGAAATGAATATGTAACAGACATTAGGAATAAAATTAGAGATATTATCAATTATTTTAGATATGTTAAACATAGCAGAAATGTAATAAATGAAAAATTAGAAATTGCATTAATGAAAAGTATCAATGATAAAAGGATAAAAAGAGGTCTTATAGCTGGATTAAGATCCGTAATAAAATCTATAACTGGTAATTTAGATGCATACAGGTATAATGGAAAAAAATATGAGGTTATTGTGCATTAGCTCGGCACCATACGATATTTTGTGAAATTGTTCGAAACCATCAAATAGGATGATATCCAAAAGAATTTTTTTTTATTGAAGTAGGAAAGTTACTTTTTTTCAATTTAAAGTAGGGTAATTAATTCAGCGCGGATGTAGAAGTTGTGAATTGGCGCGGTGTGATACTTATGTCACAGTCCTGCGAATAAGGTTGTACGCATCGACCGCGGTACGTCACTCAATCTTACATGTGTAGATATTTGAGAAACAACTTCTCCAGTTAGGATAGATTTGATTTTAAATTTATACAATACTGTATACTTATATTAAAATATACCTAAAAAGTGTCAAGTCAGGTTAGATTTGGTTTTAATTTTATACATTGAAATTCAGTTGTAACATTACGAAGCATTTGTATCATTCCGCACCTATTCACAACTTCGCTTAATTTTTATACATATGTTTAAATATACTTATAAAGTCTCCAGTTAGGATATATTTGGTTTTAAATTTATACAATACTGTATATCTATATTAAAATATACCTAAAAAGTGTCGTCAGGTTAGATTTGGTTTTAATTTTATACATCGAAATACAGTTGTAACATCACGAAGCATTTGTATCACTCCGTGCCTATTCACAGCTTCTACATCCGCGCTGAATTTTTTACCCTACTTTAAATTGAAAAAAAGTAACTTTCCTACTTTAATAAAAATAAAATTCTTGTGGATATCGTCCTATTTGGTGGTGTCAAACAATTTCACAAAATATCGTATAGCACCGAGCTTATGCACAATAACCAAATATGAAAAAATCATTAAAGATATTGAGAATGAGCAAATAAAAATAATTTATCAACTTGAATCTCAATACTTTTTTAGTAACAGTATTATGATAGAATTAACTAGAACTTTTAATACAATTGATGAAAACTTTATAGAATTGAAAAATAAATTAGATATTGTAAAACATAATATAAATGGCTTTGTTGAACTAGAAAGTTAAGAAGTATTTTAAAATAATTGAATATTTTATATATGATGTTGCAAGTAATTACAGATTTGGAAAACCATCTCATGTTTTTAAAATTAGGTGTTGTACATCCTCGTGTTATCTCAACTTCAAGAGTTATATGAATATAAACTCAAATCTATAAATATTATAATAAAAGACTACCTTTAGAACCTAAAATAGAAAATACAGTATGTAGGAATTATAAAACCTTATTAAAGTTATTTGTAAATTATATTGAGAAAATATTGTAAATTTTATAAACTTACAATTACATATTAAATTGTATAAATTGCATTCTATACAAACGAAATATGAAACAGTATATGTAACAATAATACCAATAGTAAGGTTCAAGTTAGTATCTAATTCTGTAACTCTAGGTTTAGACAATAAGTTGAATCATAAAATAAACTCCAACAATTTTTGCTCATTTGACCTTGCAACGCATCACAAAATAGATTGTAAAACCTCCATCATCAGAAATAATCACACAAAGAACTGCTACTATACTGCATTGGAAATCGAGGACAACAGAATCAACTTGATCCCCGAAATCAACCAATACCTGGTGACCTTCCCAACTAAGAGATTTTAGAAATTACGAGCCAAAACATAAATACCACTATCACCCTCCAAGGTATATTCCTAATAAAAGACTAATAACGATACTTTTTTTTTAATGACAGGAAAGTAATTGACGCATCAAGGAAATCTGGATTTCACCCTACACTTATGGACACATCAAAATAAATATTTGAGATAGATAAAAATTTAGAACTTTCAGTTTAGGTTAAAAGGCTAAAATTGGATAAAATCAACACCGAAACCATGTCTAAAGTTAATCTAACTATTGGAATGACCCATCACATCAGCTTATAGACTATCACCCGCTATGGTGCCCTATTCAGCGGATTGATATAATTTGGATTGACCAGAATAATAAAGAAGACTGATACAGAGCCCGAAACTTCGACACTTATATTTAGGAATGGAAGAGTTACGTAAATAACACTGCACAACAAAAAAATATTTTTTGAATGTTTCCTACACTAAATTAGTCAATTTCTACTAATTTTGGGGTGATAAAAACGAAAATAACAATGAACAAATTTTATTAGCTTTGGTTTTTGAGATGCACAGTACTTAATCTGATATCTTAGTACTGATATCTCTGTTCCATTAAGGCAATGTCTTGATGGAATCTTTCTCCATGTTCGTCACTCACAGCTCCACAGTTTTGTGGGAAGAAATTAAGATGAGAGTGAAGAAAATGAATTTTTAAGGACATGTTGCATCCAAGTTGGTGGTAAGCTTGAAGAAGCTCTTTAACCAATGCTGTGAAGTTATCATCTCTTTTGTTACCTAAAAACCCATGTACAACTCCCTTAAAGGCTTCCCAGGCTCTTTTTTCATTTCCTGTTACAATCATGTCAAAAGCAGGATCATTTACGATTTCACGGATTTGAGGCCCAATAAAGATGCCTTCCTTGACTTTAGCATCATTTAACCTGGGAAACTTTGCTCTCAAGTACTTAAAAGCTTGTCCTTCCTGGTCCATGGCCTTCACAAAGTTTTTCATTAGTCCCAACTTAATATGTAATGGGGGTAAGAGAACATCCTTAGGATCTACAAGAGGCTCGTAAACTACATTTTTCTCATTAACCTAACTACGAGGTTTTCTTTTTTCTCAAAAAAAGGAAGCAAATCTTTTTGACGCTGTCTGTACTGAGATATTTTCACATCATGTTTTAGAAGATTCCACTGTTGTAATCTTGACCCTAAAAGCTCAGCCTTTACCTTAGACAAGCCAAGATCTCTTATAAGGTCACTCAACTCTGCTTGACTAATTTTGTGCGGATCACTAGATCTATCGCTTACCTGAAAATCAGGGTCATAAGATGTTGAAGGATGGGTTGCTCCTTCTAAACAGTCTTCATCACCTTCCTCTAAAATTTCATAGTTTTGGGGTGGAGAAGGGACTGGCAAAGTGTCTGAGTGTGGTACAGGCCGAAGAGCAGATGGGAGATTAGGGTATTTAACCGCTCCTCTTTTCTTCATAGATAAACTTGCTTAATGGGAGGAGTTAAGCAGAAATAACAGTCGTCTGTATGATTGGTAGGCTCACGCCAAACCATAGGTACTGCAAAAGCCATTGCCCGGTTTTTATTTTTCAGCCACTCTCGCAATATGACGGAACAAGAATTGCAACAAATATGAGGAGCCCATGATTTATCTTGGTCCCCAACTTTCACACCAAAATAATGTTCATAGGCAGTCTTAACGATAGGTGTCATTTTACGTTTCTGAGCCAAAAATATTATTTCACCACATATATAGCAAAAGCTATCGACAGAATTCACACACTTTCGAGGCATTTCAGATCAGCACTAAAATTAATTTAAAAATCAACTTCACACAATAATTTCAATAGCAACCACGTGCCTACAACTGACAAACTCGCATAGGTTATGTTTACTACTTATGAACAGCTGAAGAGAGGGAAATTATGTAAACAAACCTGTGTACCAACTGTTGGTAATGAAATATTTCATTTATTGAAAACTCAATATATATATATTATAACATAATTTTTAAAGACGCTATACAACGGGGTTTATATTTATTATTGATTATTTTATTGAATTATTTTTAATTTTTATTTAAAACAAAAACACTTACTCAAGAACAATTCAAAACTTTATTAGAACAATTTCATCTCAACATTAAACAATACACAAAACAAAATTTTACAACTTAACAATTTTTAACAAAATATACTAAAATTCGATTCTTTAAATTTGAGTTACAAGGTTTTTATACCCTTGGCTATTTTAAGATCTCTTGATATCTCGGGGTTATAGTATGGGCTATATTTTTAGAAATTCTTAGGTTAATTAAATAAATTTTGAACAAACAATATTAAATTTTGAAATTGCAAAAAGGCCAAACTATTTGAACTGGATTTATTTCTTACTATTAATTAACTACAAGATATCCTAATATACAAATTTAAACTTCTCTATTATCTTAAAAGTCCATTAAAGTTATTTTTATAGCGCTATTACTCAAATTAATAAATATCAAAATTTTGCTGGTCGCTTACGTAAATTCCCGTTCTCTCCAATTTAAACAATTCACACACTTAAATCCGTTTTAGTTCTTTCAAATTATATTTTCACTGTATTAACTCTTTCAATTTTCTTATTCCTGTTTAATCTGGCCAAGTTTACTCACAAAACTGTATAATTTAGACGAACTCTTTCCAAAAAAATAGAATTTTGACTGGTCAGCAAGGTCTGCTTCCTCTCGTAGCGTCACCCACGCTAGAATCCACTCAACTCTAACTACGCGTCCTTCTATTTTCTTTTAAAAATCTTACAAATATGGCGGCTTTCTTCTTCAAAAAAAACACATATGGGTTATAATTTAGTTCGATTTCTTTCCACTAGACTTTCACACATGTTTTTACAGCTGTTAATGTCAACGAACTATTTTCACCAGTTTTAATCTTGTTAACTTTGGTTGAAACTTACTGTTTTAATTTTCCTATTCTTAACAAATCTTCCAGTGTTTATTTTATTAATATTATTAGTGTGTGAAGTGTCTTTGTGTTTTACTTTTGTAAATATTTCGAAATGTGTGTGTTTTGACTGGATTCAAAGAACATAACCTTCAATTTTCTTTTGTTTACAAACGTGTTCACTTTCTCCTTCAAGTAATTTCTTAGGCCTTATGTTATTACAGTTTACAAATTTGTTTACACATAACCATTATTAGATTATCTTATTTTAATTTATGTGTTAGGTTATTTGATATAACAAATTTCCTAATACATTTCCAGTTCAAAAACCTTGTTTACAATTCCTAGGCTTTTACCAGAATTTAGTTTCAATTTTAACCTAACCAATCTTTTAATGAATTTCTTTCTAAATTTTGAGTGAGTTATTTCTCATCTATTTTCCAATTCTTAAATAATATTATATAGCCCATTCTATAAATGTTACAATGTCCCCTAATTTAATTTCAATAAAAAAAATATTACTAATATCTACATTACACATTTTTTTTACATTTTACAAGCTTGCTTAAATATACATATTTTTTTTTTTTAAATTAAATTTAAATTTACATTTATTTCCTACTTGTACATTTTATTTAATAACTACCTGAACACATTTTTATTGAGTACGTTATACCTCAACACTTTGGCTAACTTATTGTCCATTGTCTTTACCACTTTTATAATTGTCCACTTAAAAGTCATTTATACCTTCATCTGTCCACTTTCGTCCATTTATACTTAATTCTATAATACAATTTTATCTTAACTCTTTACCAATCAAATACTGAGCTGAAAACTTCAAGCTACTTGTCTTACATGGTTTATACTAGTTTAAAACTCGCATAATACTATTTCATTAATTTTATATGTTGTTATTTATTATTCTATTTACTATCTCTTTTTTCGCATCCTCCCAACTATTCATCATAAATTTTTTTTTTCAATTAAAATTAATTTGTCTTAACCTTGCCTCAACCTCACTTCAGTTATAAATCTATCAACTCTATCTGAACACAACTATATTAAATTTAACCCCAATTTCATATTACTATTATTTTATTATTATTATTTTTTTTTTTTTATTTTTTTTTTTTAAACTCTTTATTATACTATATACTTTGTTACATATATATATGACGGTAATTCACCTTACCTCCACTTATTAACGTAGACATTTATTTTATTTTAACATATTTTCGACGACATCAACATCATTAACACCCTTATTCACGTAGACATTTATTTTATTCCACATATTATCGACGTTATTTATATATTTCATTTTATTTTCAAATTCCCCTTTTTCCAAATTATATTTCCCCTTTTTATATTGTTATGCTCATCCAGTTCAATTATTTTCTTATATCATTTCAGTTTATTTTGTATGAAGTTTAACATCTAATATTTTTAAAGGTTGCAATCTTATATCCTCTATTTGATCATATCTATAGCTCCTTCGATTACACTGTCCCTATATCAACGAATATAAATTTTGTTTTAATACTTATTTATCAACGCAGATTCTCCCTTACAATACGACGAAGTTTAAATACACAATTACCATATTTTTATTACAACGATGCTTTAATATTTATTATCATAGATTCATATTTCTTTTATAATATATAATATATACGACGAAGTTCCATTATTTATCAACGCAGATTCTTCCTTACAATACGACGAAGTTTAAATATACATAATTTTATCTTTATTCGACGAAGTTTCTAATAAATTATCATAGATATAGTTACCATCTCTTAAAACTTATCCCCTGCTAACGTTTTCATATACACATAATCACCTAGAGTTTATTCATATTGCTTCCTTTACCTATATTTAATATCTCCCTTCCTATTTTATTTAAATTTATATATTTTTTCTTTCTTTATTTTTTTTCAAGTGTTTGTTTAATTATTAAGTCATTTCTGGTCCATTGTCATTTCCGGTTTATTTGTTATCTATCCCTCCTACATTCGCTTCCTTCTCCTAATACTTTTATATCCTGAGTCATTCCTGTTGTTTCCATCTTATTATCCTTTGTTATTTTCCTTTCTCTCGACTTCTCCTGGATACATGTCATTTTACTGCCTGTGTTGATTAATGCCTGTAAACTTGTTTCCTCTATTTCATTTCTATCTCTGGGTTTCTTATTGTCTTAGTATTCCGATTGACTGTGGGCAACCTGCTCTTTTCTTGTCCCCACGCCTGTCCTTGCCTTAACACCGTTTACATCTCCATTGTATCTCCCATCTGCTTCATAAGTTCTATTTTCTGTGTTACTCTCATATTTAAATTCCATTTCCCATTTTCCAAACTCGAGTTGTGCCTCCACATTCATTAACATATCCGTACCTATGATCATTTCTCTCAATAAGCTTTGTACCACTAAGCATTGAGACGGATATTTAACTCCTCCTCTTTCTCCTATTACCATTTTCATTTTATTAATCTTTTCAATTTTCTTATTAGTTGCGGTTTGAATTGTTAAATTTTTTATTTGCAGTACCTCCATCTTTCCTACTTCATTTCTTAATTTTAACTCTCCTAACTCTTCTGTGTTTTTCTTCACTTTCCCTATCTCCCTATTTAAAACTCTTAACTCTTCCCTGTTTTGCTTTGTTATATTTTCTACTTTCTCTATCTCTTTTTCATTAATTTCTACCACATCAGCTATTATTTCATTTGTTTCCTCAAAATTTTCCTTAATCTCCTCCTCTAATTCTCTATCTTTCTCCTCTAAGTCTCTTCTCACATCCTCTACTACATCATTATTCTCTGTCCTCCACTGTCGCCTCATGTCCTCCATCATTTTCCTATTTTCCTCCCTAAGTTCCTCTTTTATGGATTCCGAATCCTCCTTCATTTCTTTTAAGAAGTTTGCATTAATTTTTATTAGAGTTCTCATCATTACCCTCAAATCTTCATTCTCATCATTTCCCCATTTTTTTTGTTGGGTTTGCATAGGTAGTCCCCTATCTTCTTCTACTTCAATGTTTCCTATTGGCATATCTGTGCCTTCCATTTTTATTTCTTTCATTTCCAAAATTGTCCCTTTTTCCTAGTCCCCTACAACTACCAGCTCGCCTATATTTTTTCTTTTTTTTAGCTGTAAGTAACTTATTATACAAAATTAAACAATTTTTATATATACTATAAACCTAGCCTTGATTCTATTCAACTCAGTGTTTAATTTTCCAAAATTTTTTTCTAAATCTATTTCCAGTTCAAATGTTTTTCATATAAAAAGTTCTAAATTAATTTTGATTCAAAATCTCTCTAAATAAATTTTATCGAGCCCCCACGTTGTTGCGCCAAATGTAACATTTTTATAAAACAGACGCAACGGGGTTTTACTATTTTATGAAGATATATTATTTCTATTTAATAACCAAAACCAAAAAACTACTCAAGAACAATTCATTAACATTTATTAGAACAATTTCATCTCAACATTAAACAATACACAAAACAAAATTTTACAACTTAACAATTTTTAACAAAATATACTAAAATTCGATTCTTTAAATTTGAGTTACAAGGTTTTTATACCCTTGGCTATTTTAAGATCTCTTGATATCTCGGGGTTATAGTATGGGCTATATTTTTAGAAATTCTTAGGTTAATTAAATAAATTTTGAACAAACAATATTAAATTTTGAAATTGCAAAAAGGCCAAACTATTTGAACTGGATTTATTTCTTACTATTAATTAACTACAAGATATCCTAATATACAAATTTAAACTTCTCTATTATCTTAAAAGTCCATTAAAGTTATTTTTATAGCGCTATTACTCAAATTAATAAATATCAAAATTTTGCTGGTCGCTTACGTAAATTCCCGTTCTCTCCAATTTAAACAATTCACACACTTAAATCCGTTTTAGTTCTTTCAAATTATATTTTCACTGTATTAACTCTTTCAATTTTCTTATTCCTGTTTAATCTGGCCAAGTTTACTCACAAAACTGTATAATTTAGACGAACTCTTTCCAAAAAAATAGAATTTTGACTGGTCAGCAAGGTCTGCTTCCTCTCGTAGCGTCACCCACGCTAGAATCCACTCAACTCTAACTACGCGTCCTTCTATTTTCTTTTAAAAATCTTACAAATATGGCGGCTTTCTTCTTCAAAAAAAACACATATGGGTTATAATTTAGTTCGATTTCTTTCCACTAGACTTTCACACATGTTTTTACAGCTGTTAATGTCAACGAACTATTTTCACCAGTTTTAATCTTGTTAACTTTGGTTGAAACTTACTGTTTTAATTTTCCTATTCTTAACAAATCTTCCAGTGTTTATTTTATTAATATTATTAGTGTGTGAAGTGTCTTTGTGTTTTACTTTTGTAAATATTTCGAAATGTGTGTGTTTTGACTGGATTCAAAGAACATAACCTTCAATTTTCTTTTGTTTACAAACGTGTTCACTTTCTCCTTCAAGTAATTTCTTAGGCCTTATGTTATTACAGTTTACAAATTTGTTTACACATAACCATTATTAGATTATCTTATTTTAATTTATGTGTTAGGTTATTTGATATAACAAATTTCCTAATACATTTCCAGTTCAAAAACCTTGTTTACAATTCCTAGGCTTTTACCAGAATTTAGTTTCAATTTTAACCTAACCAATCTTTTAATGAATTTCTTTCTAAATTTTGAGTGAGTTATTTCTCATCTATTTTCCAATTCTTAAATAATATTATATAGCCCATTCTATAAATGTTACAATATATATATATATATATATATATATATATATATATATATATATATATATATATATATATATATATCTGAAATACGAGCTAATATATAATTTTTATGGTCATTTTCGGTTTTAACACGTGGAAATACATTAAAATCAGCTAATTTCAACCTCGAAACAAAAACTTTGTTGTGCAGTGTAATTAATGTAGATGTAGCTAGTTTAATGATGACTACACAGTCTTTGTGTTGTACACCTGCCATTGTAAACATTAGTGTGTAGAGATATTTAGTCTAGGAAAGTTCTTATTTCATGTACTCTGCGAGTATATGTAAGAAGTAATTATTGTAATAATCTCTTACATTGTTATTATTCTTAATTAATAAAGGTTTATTAAAATAAAATAATTTAAAAAAAAACATTTCATGTTCAACAAAACACATAACATATATACAGAATGTTTACGTATTTTTACAGAACATTACAGAGCATTCAAAAATAAAAATACAAAAACATCAATTGTTGCAGCACACCTAATATCACATAAACATGAAATAACAAATTACGAAAATAACCTAACCATACATGAAATAAATAATAACCCAATAGAACTAAACTCACTAGAAAAATACCACATTTATAAAAACACACAACAATTTAATGAACCTACAGACAACATATGCACACGATTTACTATTTAAAAACATTATACACAAGGTTCAAGAAGAAATATGTATGATGTCAACAAATACCAACATCACAGACCAAACATTCACATCAGAAAAATAGAAAAAAATAATCAGTGATTCGACAATGGTCAAGTGACTGAAAGGTATTTCATCACACAAGGTAAAATTATTGTACTTGGTGGTAGAATAAATTATTTACAAGTAATAATAATAACTTCATATATATATTGTAACATTTATAGAATGGGCTATATAATATTATTTAAGAATTGGAAGAATATATTAGAAATAACTCACACAAAATTTAAAAAGAAATTCATTAAAAGATTGGTTAGATTAAATTGAAACGAAATTTAGGTAAAAGCCTAGAAAGGTTATAAAACGGTTGTAACATATAAATAAGATATTTGAACTGTAAATACATAAGGAAATTTGTTGTATAAAATAAAATTTAAAGCAAGATAATCTAATAATAATTATATTCAAACAAAATTGTAAATATTAGTAACATAGGGCATAAGTAATTACTTGAAGGAAAAGTGAAAAACGATTGTAAACAATGAAAGGTTATGTTCTTTGAATCCAGTCAAAACACACACATTTCGAAATATTTTCAAAAGTAAAACACAAAGACACTTCACACACTAATAATAATAATTAAATAAACACTGGAAGGGTTGTTAAGGAAGGAAAATTGAAACAGTAAGTTTCAACTAAAGTTTAACCAAATTAAAACGCCATTGTAAACAATCGCGTTATTGCATCAGCTGTAAAAACAGAGGTGAAAGCAAGAAGTAGGTCAAGTGTGCAGTCGACTATAGTGAGAAGAAATTGAACTAAAATATAGCAACATGTGTTTTAGAAGAAGGAGGAGCCGCCATATTAAAAAAACAAACAATTGTTTAAAATCTAAGGACGCGTAGTTAGAGCATTCTGGCGTGGGACGCCGAGTAAGGTAGCGAATCTGCCAGGACCAGTCAAAATTCTATTTATTAGAAACTTCGTCAAAATTATACAGATTTGTGAAGAAACTTGACAAGATTAAACAGGGTTAAGTGAATTGAAAGAGTTAATAAAGTTTAAATATAATTTGAAAGAACTAAAACGAATTTAAGTGTGAAAAAAGTGAAATTTAAAGAGAACGGAATTCTATGTGTGAGCAAGCAGCCATTCGCCGTTATTTGATAAGTTAAGTACATAGCGATATAAAAAAATAAACTTTAGTGGACTCTTAGGATAATAGGGAGTTTAATTTTGTACATTAGAATATCTTGTGATTAATAGTAATAAGATCAAAATCCAGTTCAAATAGTTTCGCCTTTTTGCTTATTCAAAATTAAAGTATTTCCATCCGGAAAATATTTATTAAAATTAATTTCAAAATTTAGTATTGTTTTTCAAAATTTATTTAATTAACCTAAGAATTAAAAAAATATAGCCCATGCTATAAACCCCGAGATAATAAGAGATCGTAAAATTAGCCTAGGGTATATTAAAATTGTGTAACTATAAAATTAAAAGAAATAAGAGTTAAACCGAGTTTGTTACAACTTGTTAAGTTATAAATTTTTGTTCTGTGTATTGTTTTAATGTTGAAAGAAATGTTATAATAAATAATAATGAATTGTTCCTGAGTAGTTTTATTTGTTTTAAATAGAGAAATTAAATAATCAATAAATATAAACCCCATTGTATTGCGTCTTAAAGGAAATAACATTACAATATATATATATATATATATATATATATATATATATATATATATATATATATATATATATATATTTAGGTTAGTTTTGGTTGGTAAAGATTATTTAGATTTTTTGGACTAGGAGACTGACAGACTTACCTTGGTAAGAGTCCACACTGTAGTCTTGAAATAGAAACACATAAAAGCACTTAAACAATGATATATTTCAACCACACAGTGGTCTTTGTCAATCGAAGAGAAAACACAAAAAGAAATATGAGAGAATGAAATAAAATAAATATCACAAAGACCACTGTGTGGTTGAAATATATCATTGTTTAAGTGCTTTTATGTGTTTCTATTTCAAGACTACAGTGTGGACTCTTACCAAGGTAAGTCTGTCAGTCTCCTAGTCCAAAAAATCTATATATATATATATATATATATATATATATATATATATATATATATATATTAAACTATGCAACACTGTTTTTTTGTATTCACTTATCACTTTTACTATATGTACCTAAACAAGAATCTTACTTGGTATTTATGTGAGTTAACTGTCAAAGATTGATAGTATCTCATTGCTGAGTATCAACTCAAGCTGATGCATGACAATGAAGATACTATCAATCTTTGAATGTTAACTGGCAATAATACCAAGTAAGATTTTTGTTTAAGTACACATAGTGAAAGTGAATATATATGAGTCATTTGTTTTTCTCTTTTTTGACTGATGAAGATCAGTCGATCATTTTTGATCGAAATATTTCAATAGTGTGTTAAGTTTTTATATGTGTTTATTTCCAAGAGATTGCAGTTTTGGACTATTGCCATTAGGTAAGTCTGACAGTCCAAATATTCCTATATATATATATATATGATGATGAATAGTTAATATACGAAGTACATCCATTCATTTTGCAATGAATAAAATTACAGTTTATACGTTTCGCTTGAATCTCATCTAGCATTAACAAGTTGAACCAACAACAGTTGAAGTTAGAATGGAGAGTGCAACTCTGCTCCTATATATAGAGGAAAAAACTGCCCATTGACGTCATTCCACACAACAATTACTCACATTCCTTTCATTTTGTTAACCTTTATGATGATAAAATCTATCGATGAAACATTTCCCCACTGCGGGCAATTTCAAAGTATAATTGCGTTAATTAAGACTCCCTTGCTTCTCTATTTCGACAGCCTCACGTACAGCTATAGTCCTGTAGTTTTCCACTTAAGCAATCTGTCGGAGACTGGAAACCAATGGTATTTCCTGTATCACTGTGGTACCTGTAAAGAGCTGGTATTTTCTACTTGTTTTTAAGGCCAAGTTGGTGCTCATCAAGCCTACCTGAGATAAGTCTGCTAAAACCTCTGAAATTCATCGCCAGACACTGGATCCTGACTTGGTTGTGAAGAACATTTCTAGCTACAGCCTCAGTGATGCTGAAATATCTGTCCGGCTGATAAGGGTAACACTATGGTCATTTTAAATACTTCAGATTATATGGATAAGCAGCACATCTTGAATGATGAGGATTACAAGGTTGTAAAGAACGATCCTACCACCTATTTAGAAAAGACTACCAAGTAGAGGATTAAACAAACGCCTATCTATGAGGAAACAAAATCCAGGATAATTCCTCGAGAGAAATCTAGTAGATGTCCCAAGTTATATGCTTTACCTAAAATCCATAAACTGGGCACTCCTATAAGACCTGTAATGAGTGCTATTAATTCACTACTTCAGAGCCTGGAGAAATACTTGGCTAAAGTTATGGAAAAATTGGTTCAGAAGGCCGATTCCTATACCAAGAACTCTGAACATTTTGTCCAAGTGTTGTAAGGCGTTCAAGTTGAAGAAAGTAACATAATGGCTAGCTTGGATGTCAGGTCATTATTTCCTAGCATTCCTATTGATGAAGTGCTTCAGAGGATGTACATTTTTGAAGAACTCCCTTTACACATTTTAGATCTGGCTAAACACTGTCTCAAAAACACTTACTTTTTGTTTAATGAACAGTTTTACAGGTAACTTGATGGTGCCCCTATGGGATTTTCTCTTTCTCCAGCTGTAGCCAATATTTTTATGATGTTCTTTGAGCAAGACGCCCTGAATGATGCTTCTCTCAGGTCTAAACCTTGGTTTCGTTATGAGGATCACATCTTTATTATTTGCCAACATGGTGGCATGGAAGTTGAGAAGTTCCTTACATATCTCAACTCTCACCACTCCAGTATATTTTTCACTTTGGAACTAGAGAGTGATTTGCTGCTTACTGTTTCTGGACGTCTTGGTTAGGAAGGGTCAGAATGGTTGTGTTCAACATTCGGTCTCCAGAAAACCGACTCACACCAATAGATATCTTAACGCTGAGTCACACCACCACCCACCAAAGATCCAGGCTGTCACTAACACGCTATTCTCTCAGTTTCATAAGTTGACAGACATCCAATCAAGGGTCGATGAACTTATTACTATGAGAGGTTCTTAGAAGCAATGGATATAAGAATTATGTCATTGATAAAGCGTTGCACCACCAAAGTGTCCTTCCGGTTGACGTATATAAGAGAGAGGTTGAGAAAACTGGTACTGTTTTCATGCCTTTTATTAGAAGGAGAACTGATGGGATTGGCAGCCTATTTAGGAGGCATGGTATATGTTCTGTCTTCAAACCTAACATCATCATCAACAAGGTTCTTGATAACGCCAAAGATCTTCTTGGGAAACAATGGCGTTATAGTGTTTTTTATGGAGTTTGTAAGAAATCGTAGATTGGCCAAACAAACAGATGTATCACAGCTAGGTTTGAGGAGTACAAACTTGACCTTAAAAACAAGCAGAAAACGTCGGTTCTGTACAGGGACCATAGCGATACAGGATATACCATTGATCTCCAGTCTTGCCGACAGATTGCTCAAGTGGAAAACCACAGGAATTATACGTGAGGCTCAATTAAATTGAGCGAATTTATTTAACAAGTGCTACTACTTTTCTAACAAAGCACTCACTCAGTTACATTGAAATCAAATTACTAATAACCATTAGAGGGCTGTAATCACTCTATGATATACAGCTGATACTTACATTATTTTAAAACATGATTTTGTACAACTATTTTGACTATTTGTTTAGGTTATTTTAACAACAGAAATTGAATTTAATTAGAAATGTTACAACATTTCTGAGTCAGTCACGTTATATGATATCTAAATATTGTAAAATAACCTTGAAATTTAAATTTTGAAAAATCCATTTTCAACTTTATATTATATAGAAGGTTTCCTCCAAATTTCAAGTTAAAAACAAACACAGTTTAAGCTGTGTATTGGTTATGAATTAGTCAGACAATCATGGCATTTTTATTTATCAAATTTATAATCTAATATAAATGTTTATATTTAACATAGATTTAAAGCTTAAGTAAGGATCACTATGTTCTTATAAGGATTTGCATATTTTCCTTAAGGCTTCCTAAATGTTTGAATAGATAACTAATCACTCTATGAAAATTTTTAAGGGTTTTCTCTAGCATGGGGAAACTTTGTGCTCAAGATTTCCTGGTTGATTAGCTGCATAACTACACTTGGTATATTTGAAAGATTTCACCAGAATTGGTAAGCATATGCTTTTCAAAATTTTGTTTTTCTGAAGCTGAATAACAACACTGAGGGTATTTGTAATGTTTTTCCCCAGAATGGGTACGCATTTGGATTTTAAGCTTTCCTGATTGTGCAGCTGAATAATTACACTGGGAACATTTGTAAGGTTTATCAACAGAATGGGTACGCATATGAATTTTAAGACTTCCTTTTTCTGAAGCTGAACAAATACACTGGGAACATTTAAATGGGTTTTAACCAGAATGGGTACTCATACGGATTTTAGACTGTCCTGATTGTGCAGCTGAATAATTACACTGGGAACATTTATATGGTTTTTCACCATAATGGGTGTGCATATGTATTTTAAGATATCTTTTCTCTGCAGCTGCATAACTACACAGGGGGCATTTATAAGGTTATTCACCAGAATGGGTAAACATAGGGATTTTATGGTTTCCTGATTGTGCAGCTGTATAATTACACTGGGAACATTTATAAGGTTTTTCACCAGAATGTGTACGCAAATGGATTTTTAGATTTGATTTTACTGAAACAGAATTATTACACTGGAAACATTTAGATGGTTTTTCACCAGAATAGTTATGCATAGGGATTTTAAGACTTCATTTTTCAGAAGCTGCATAATTACACAGGAAACATTTATAAGGTTTTTTACCAGAATGGGTACGTATATGGATTTTAAGGCTTCCTATTCCAGAAGCTGCATAATTACACTGGGAGCATTTGTAATGCTTTTCAGCAGAATGGGTACGCATATGGATTGTAAGATATCCTTTTTTAGAAGCTGCATAATTACACTGGGAGCATTTGTACAGTTTTTCACTAGAATGGGTACGCATACGGATTTTAAGATTATTTTTGTCTGATGCTGCATAATTACACTGGGAGCATTTATAAGGTTTTTCACCCGAATGGGTATGTATATGGGTTTTAAGATTACTTTTGACAGAAGATGCATAAATACAATGGGAACATTTATAAGGTTTTTCATCAGAATGTACACACACATGTGTTTTGAGGTTTCCTGATGGTTTAGCTGCATAAATACACTGTGAACATTTGTAAAGTTTAAAGTATGTTTTAGAACTGGTTAAGAGTGCTGCTGAAAAATCCCACTGTAGACTTTTATAAGGTCTTTTTTGAATGTGTTTTTTTAAGTGCATTATAAACTTGTACATCTTTGCCTCTATATAAAGACATTGTTCACATTTGAATATCTTATTTGTGTGTTTCTTGATAGTCACCCAGAGTGCGGACATTACTGATGCGGTGCAGTTTCAAATTGTTTGTCCATTTTGCATAAAAGAGTTGTAATGCATTACTGGTTTATCAGAGCTTGGATACATTCTTTTCAAGTTCTCCCTGTTACTCTAATTTTATGTTACTGTTGCCACATGCTTCAGAATACACAATATCTGAAAATTGAGAAATCATTTATTCCATTTTTAATATTTAACCACTCAATTTCTAAAACATTATTATTATTTAATACTTTAGACAGTAAAATTTATTATTAAAGAAAGATACCCAGACAAGTAAACAAGAATCAATCAAATTAATAATGGAGAAATATATTAAAACAAATCACAATAAATAATCACAGACAAAAACATAGGGATATTTATTCATACAACTAATAATCATATAACTACAAACAATAAATAGTAATTTAACAACAATAAAATAACATCAAGCAATTCAAACTTGATTTCGTCAGCAGATACGTTCATAAAATTTCTACATGTGATGAACCCCTTTGAGGAATTCAAGGATCTATGAGGAGCTACAGATACTATGACCATAAAACAAGACGTCATTTTCAGAAGAGAATGCGTTTGCTTCTCATTACAGGTTGCAACAAGCAGAGTACCATTTCATAGTTTCTTTATAGATATGACAGCACCTCCAACACATGTAGTAATCACCTTATTAATTAGGAAATAATATTTTTGTGTCAAAAACTCCTTTCCTTCTTCGGCACAGAAAAATATTAAATACTTTGGTGATGGCAATACCCGTGACATTGCCATCAACTTCTTACTCCCATCATCAATCCTAGATTCATCAGGTGAATCCTGACATACCTTCTTTAAATTAGATACAACTGACATTTTTGAAGGTTTGTTAAAGATTTTTTACGCCAGCCATCGTGTCAGGTGTTAGGGGCTGGACTAGAGGAACGGGTATACTTAGAGATCACCTAAGATCATTTCCCCCAGAACTCTGAGACCTATAGTTTTCCTCTTTAGCTCGACTGGATGGCCATTAGTTCAGTTCTCATAAAACTGTGCAAAGGCTCTCATACCTGTGCACCTCGGACACTCATATAATGTAATACACTCAAATCAAACAATATATACTTTTTGTTTCAAGTTTAAACAATAGAAACAATAATGATCAATCATATTTAAATGATTGCTGTTAATGAAACAAGGTTTAAAATAACACCAGTACTGGTGTTTACCTACAAGACACAGGTCTGACATTGTTCAGTAAGCAGCTACCAGCTATGGCTCTTTCTTGTGACTTGTATCTTACATATAATTGTAGAGCTGTTGTCATTGTTTCTGGTGTGCAAGAGATGTAGTGACAGAAGGAAACTTCCTATATAGATGACAAAAGACAAATATAATGAGAATAAACGCTTTATGTATGTAGGTTTGTGAAGATAACCGAATGAAGATGTTGAGGCACTTATTGTGTATTATAAAGGGCAATGGATTATTTTATTTCTGTCTCTCCCATAATTCAATTATGCAGCTTTTTCCTGTTTTTTTTTACATCAACCATGACTATACTGACCTCTGGGTCATTAGGTAGAGGTAGAGCAGAATTTAAAACGTTTATCCCCATATATTTGTAGAGTATTAATTCCTTTCATGTTTGGCCTATGTAGAAACTGTGTCATTTACTATATGTTATTAAAATTCCCACTCACCTTTGATATAACAAACCTCTATGCCGATATTTACACTAATAAGCTATCAATATTCAAATATTTTACTTTTATTTGCATATTGCAATATTTTATTTCTGTTTCAATGAAATTGAATAGAGAAGTATATTTATAAAAAAACTTATGAATCATAGACTTAGGGGATTACAGGCACCTGCAAGGTAAATGGATAATTTTACCTGCTCGTTTTGGTGTCTGAACTAAACTAGGGAGGTAAACTAAACTAGGATTTCCAGTAAACAAGTAGAGGGAAAATAAATATATAAATGAAACGAAAGCAGTAAATACGAAAGTAATTCAATACATTGCTTGAAAAGGCTGTCAATGTAATGAAGGAAACACTGCATATTATTGCCCAAGAGAAGATTCCTGGCTGCAATGGCACATTTGCCATACCTTGGATAGAGCCAAAATAGATTCTTAATGCATCTCTCCCAAGAAAGACACTGGAAATACCATGGTAGCACATAGCATAAGAATGTAAGCTTTTTTGCAAAAAAATGATGGATAGAGGTGGTGTGACTTGTTAAAACTGGAAGACGTTTAATCTCATTACCAATATTTTTAAAAACTGGTTAATATAGTAATAAAATAATAATAATTAACAAGCATACCAAAATACTGCAAGGTAAAACCAGATAAGTGCATAATTTGTAAAGCTTTTATAATATGCAACTACCCAAATTGACACCTTCAAAAAAACATTTTTTAACAAACTTTTAAAGTTAAACAAATTTTAAAAATACTTAACTAAGTGAATATGTAATTGCTTACTTGCTGATGCGTTTCAAAATAATCGTTCCTTTTACAAAGCTAACCCTCTACTAGCGATAAGGCCGTGTGTAAAGGCTCAGAAGGGAATGGATTTATGACAGTGGAAGGGAGGGGGGTGTTTGTGTTGTGTGTCATATAATGGAAAAGGCTATTGGCTTCAAAATGGGTGTGATCATTTAATACGTTTTCTCTATCTGTTGCGTAGTGTTTGTAGATTTCATATTTTTCCAAGGTTGTTAGTTTATTACTTTGTTTTAATGTGTGTAGAACCTTTAAATTAGTATGCATGTTGGTGTGTGTGTGTGTGTTGGGTGTTTTGCGTAGCTGGATTTAGGGTTTGTTTGGGTAATGTGTTCTTAGAAAGCATGTATAGAATGCCCTGCCGGTTTGACCGATGTAATAGTTGGGACAATCGTTACAAGTTAATTTGTAAATACCTGAGAGTTTGTATTTGTCAGCTTTGTAGCCAATAGCCTTTTCCATTATATGACACACAACACAAACACCCCCCTTTCACTGTCATAAATCCATTCCCGTCAGAGCCTTTGTCCATGGCCTTGCCGCTAGTAGAGGGTTGGAGCGGTCAGCCATTTTAGTTGTACAGTAGTTTGTAGGAACGCTATAGCGATCAAGAAACGGAATCAATTGAGCGATATCTAGTGTATAAAACTGTGAAACTGACAACAGCTGTTTTATATAGCGGTTGACGATATAGATGGTCGGAAAGTGACCCCGAGATAATCCATCCGAAGGTGTTTAGGGCAGAAGATTGACCTTTGATTATGGTTCGTGGTCCATTGACAAGACGATGGGTTAAGATGTCAGTTCCTAATATTAAGTCGATGTGGGGAGGAGTGTCGAAGTGAGGATCACTTCGTGGTGGCAAATACTTATAACGTGCGTATATATTTGGTGATAGTGCGGTTGATGGAAGAGGGTCAGTGATGTGAGGTAGTACTGCAGCTTCTACATTAATTTTGAAATTGTGTCATGTCTAGAAGAGATTTGTAGGGATACATAATCTGATATACGTGTAGTCTTAGAATTGACCCCAATCAAAGAAAGATTTGATTGCAGAGTAGCCAAGCTCAAGAGTGTGATTGTGGTTTTTGTTATGGCAGATACTTGACTGCCTGGGTCAATGATTGCCCGAAGAATATGTGGATTTTCAAAATTATCATTAACAATGACCTGAGCAGTGCCCAATAAGGCGGAAGCAGCATTAAGGTTACAGGAGAGAGCGTGCGGATCTCCATTTGTGGTTGAATTGTTGAGGTTGTTGGTTGAGCTTGGATGTCGAGGCATGAAATATCACTGTTGTGAAGCTGAGTCATGTAACAAGGAGTGATGATTACCATTACAATTTTGACAAGTATTGGATGATTTGCACATGTTTTGGTAGTGAGTGCCGAAACAATTGAAACGACGCTGCATTAGTCGAATAAGCTCATGACATTCCTTGGCTCTTAGTTTAAGAAAGTCTGGACAACGAAAGATATTGTGAATGGCTTTATAATAGAAACACTGCACTGGGACTGGATCGTTACGAGGCGGGTTGATTGGTCAGGTAGGCAAGCGCAGTCTGGGGAAACTTTGTCTAACAGTCTGTGATTAGTTTCGGTGTGGACACTCTTGGAGTGGGCTTTATGCGTTGACAAATCACTTGTAGTCCCAAAGCCTGCGGTTTAGTCATTGTGGCATGGTGTGCTGTAGTGCTATGATGAGTTTTATTCAGTCCTGTGGCTTCATCTGTGTAGTCTTCTGGGTTGCTTCTAGCAGCTGCGGTTGTCGATATCAGCGTCATGAGTCTAGTAGGCTGTTCAACCTGCGGTGTTGGGCTCTCGGGATTTCTTTGTAGTAATTCCATTTTGCGTGCTTGTTCCTTGACAAAGGTGTTATGTGAGGCATAAAGAAAGGAGGTCAGTGTTACAGTCGACTCTAGTGGGAAAAAATGGAACCTCATTACATGAAAGCAAACGTTTATGGATAATTAATATGAAATTTGGAGAAGTAATCGCCGCCATGTTTGAAAACATTTTAAAAATAAAAACAACGCGTTAGTCTAGCGTGGGCAGCCGAACGAAGCAAAGCTATTCTTAGAAGCCAAAATCCCGTTTGAAGCATCTCATCAAAATTATACGAATTTGTGAAGAAACTTGGCCAAATTAAAACGAGAATAAGTAAATTTAAAATCTATAATACAGTATTATCATAATTAAAGTAACCAAAAAGAATTTAATTGTGTGCGAAACATAAAATTTAAAGAGAACTGAATCCTATATGAACAACCAGCAAAACTCCGAAAATTAATAAGTACATAACGCTATAAAACTAACCTTTAGTGAACTTTTAAAATTATAAGAAAATCTAAAATTGTAAATTATTAGAATATCTTGAAATAATATAATAGTTTAGTAGTAAGAAAGCTAATCCAGTTCAAACAGGTTAGGGACCTTTTTCTTATTCCAAATTTAAGATTTTACATGAGGAAGCTAATTATTAAAACTATTTTCTAAAATTAATTTTGTTTATTAAAATTTATTTAATCAACCAAAGAGTTAGAAGATATAGCCCATGCATAAAGCCCCGAGATATTAAGAGATCTTAGAAAATAGTCTAGGTTATAAAATCTTGTAACTAAAATATTAAGGATTGAGTTTAGTCTATTGTGTTAAAACTTGTTAAGTTTTATTTCTTGTTCTGTATATTGTGTAAATTAAAAAATTGTTAAGATTAATAGAAATTAAATTATTCATTCAAGAAATAATTCTCCTTTATAAAAAAATAATTATAGTATATTTCATATTGTTCTAGTGTGTTGAGATGTGGTCCTTTTTTGTTGATGTGTAGGATTTCTAGGTTATATCTGAGTATTTGTGTCCTGTTTCTTTTATTTGATTGTAAAATGTTGAGTTGTTTTTCTCTTTGTATTCCTCTACCCTTTGTTTAAAGCTGCGAGCTGTTTGTCCAATGAAGAATTTGTTACATTCGTCTCAGTTCAGTTTGTATACCCATAGTGCTTGTAGTTTATCTTTCTTGTTGGTGTTGTGTTGTATTTTGTATTGTAACTTGTTATTAGTTTTGTATGCTATTTTGTATCCTATTTTTTGAAATTTTCGGGCTATTTTGTTTGTTATTTTGTTTATGTATGGTAATGTGATGTATTTGTTTTCCCTGTCTGTAGTGTTAATTCAAGTGTTTTTTGGTATTTTGTACCATGTACGTCTTATGTATTTTTACGTCCTAGACACGAATCCAACATTATGTGTTTGTCGCTGACGCCGTTTTTTAAAAAATATACTTATAAAAACATAACATAAACTAACCTTTATAGACGTACGACTACCACTATTTTTGTGATTTGTTTTACTTTTCTTATGTATTTTTACGTTTTTACACATGTACATTCTTACATTTTTATGTATTTTTGTGAAAGTTACTTTATTTCACATTTTAAATGTTAGGTTGTAAAGGCATGCATGTTCGTTTAATATGTTTGTACTTTGTGTTTTTGTGTGTCTGTAAATTTCATATTATTCAAGTGTGTTGAGATGTGGTCCTTTTTTGTTGATGTGTAGGATTTATAGGTTGTGGTAAATGTCTGTGTTTTTGTGTCCTGTTTCTTTTATGTGTTCGTAAAATGTTGAGTTGGTGTTCTGTTTGTGTTCCTCGACTCTTTGTTTAAATGTGTGACCTGTTTGTCCAATGTAGAATTAGTTTTATGTATAATTTTATATCGTGTGCTGTGTATTATAAACTTATTAATATCTTGAACTACCGTATTTTGTGTTTTCTACGTTTTTTCTTGTCAAAATTAATATGGATTGCCTACCACCAAATTATTATTATAAAATAATGGAGGAAGGAATTCTTAGAACATATGGTTTACATACAACGGAATTGACTCTGATGAGTATTACAATGCTTTTTTAATTATGCTAGTTTACATAATAACAATAATGTAGTTACTTAGTAATATTATAGTATTGACATACTTATATTTATAAATTGGAACCGGTATAGATTCACCCTAGCTTATTTGTCATCCGTTTTCACATATCTATTTGTGTTTACATGTTTAAATTGTTATAAGTAACAAACTTCATTGCAATCCGAATTTCTCACGAGAACTTTTGGGCTTAGTCGCCTCAATATTCATAGGAAAACTTGAGTGAAGATAGGCCTATGGAGATTTTTGGTGCCATGGTAGTGCGAATAAAAAACGGTTTGAAAAGTGCGTCACAGCTATACCTACCTCCCGTTAAAAAAAAATTACCCAGAATATTAAGAGGTTTGCTAACACAGAAAATGGCCTCATATCTAGTATGCACACATTTGGGAAATATTGTGGTATGCTACCCAAAAATAAAGTTGAATCTAAGCGAAGAGTCATTCAAATGTGAATTTTTTTCAATTTGAAGACGCAAGAAGTTTTTCTGCACAAGAAGGCGTCTGCATCACCTTTAGTGAGGTAGCAACAAAGCGTGTCCATTGTCTACAACGATATGTGCTTCATAATAAAAGCCATAAATAATAATACTAAAAAAATAGTATGTATTTTTATTAATATTTTAATTTTGTATGTAAAAAAATCAGCTTCGACATCATTCTTGATTTATCTTTGTCTTGCTTATTAGGATTTTTTTTTTATTTACTGTGAATATTAATGGGTAGAAGTTTATTTTTTACCTATTAGACAAGAAGGTTTTATGGCAATTTTTATATAAATAATCAAAGAACAAGTTCTATTTTATTGAAACACATATGTTTTAAAAAATAGTAGACAAGTAAAAATCATTGTTTTGTGTTCGGATATTTTTGTGTATTGCATTTCTACAAATTTTAATACATTAATTTGTATTATGTATGAATATTATTAGGTATATCTACTATGTATATTATTACTAATTTGAATTTATATTAGGTATTTATTTGATGAATAAAAGTACCTATTTATTTTAGTAATACTTAAAGCTTAACTACTATTTTTTACCCTTACCATTTTGTGGGTTTTTACGGAAATAAACGAAATTCAAGTGTGTCAGTTACTACCACATCAACCACGTCATTCAATTTTTGGCAACATTTTCGAACTCCAGGTTTTTGGTTGAATGAAAATACAAAACCACCTTTTCCTTATCTTTAATAAATCAGGAGAATTTTTAAAAAGCTGCAGCTACCAATATAAATTATTCTAGCTAGGTATATATATATATATATATATATATATATATATATATATATATATATATATATATATATATATATATATAGTAACATTTATAGAATGGGCTATATAATGTTGTTTAAGAATTGGAAGAATAGATTAGAAATAACTCATACAAAATGTGAAATCGGAGAAATTCATTAAGAGATTGGTTAGGTTAAATTAAAACTAATTTTAGGTGAAAACCTAGAAAAGGTTTTAACATATAAAAAAGAGTCTGAACTGGAAAGAATGCATTAGGAAATTTGTTGGATCAAATAACCTAACAAATACAATTAGTACAAGATAATCTAATAATAATAAAATTTAAAAAAATGTAAACTTTGTTAACATAGAGGTTATGTTTGTATTAATCGATGCCAAACACACACATTTCGGAATTGTTACAAAAGTAAAAAGGAAAGACACTGCACACACAAATAATAGTAATTAAATAAACACTGAAAGGTTTGTTGAGGATAGGATAGGTGAAGCAGTATGTTAACCAAATTAAAAGAGTTGAAAACAATTTTGTTAGTTAATCAAAAGTAATGCCAAGAAAGTAGAGATGGGCGCAAGGTTAATGAACGGTTAAATTGAAGCGCTTCATTTGAAAGACTCAGTGAACCACGGTTCTTTTAAAAAGAATTGCCTCTCGCCGGTTCTTTTCTGAAGCGCTTCAGCAAGACTCAGTGAACCAAGGTTCTATGAGAAAGAATTCTCTTTCACCGGTTCTTTCGGTTCTGAAGCACTTCAATTGAAGACCAAAGAAAGGAGTGAACCTATGGTTCAGTCAGTCAGTTTTCTCTTGTGGTTCGTCATGCTAATATGTAACATAGAAGCCGAATTCGTACAGTTTCAATTCGGCAAATATCTTACTGTAGTTTATTATTTCGACAAATGAGAAATTATTTCCAGCCTATTTTCAATCAACTCATTAAAGTGTTACTATTTGGAAATAACTTTAACAAAAGAACTAACAAATTAAAATTTTTTTCAAAAAGAAATTCTCACGTTAAAAAAAATTTGTTATAATTTGTAATTTAGACAGCAATTCTTGGTATAGTAATATGTTAAATAGTTTAATAACTTGATAAGCAATGTGCTTCCTCTAAATAAAATCAGGGTTAGATGAAAATTTATAATTATATTTTAATAACAGAAAGCATCAAAGTTGTATTGTTTCAACACAAAATAGATTTTGCTAGTGTTACTAAGATCCTCTACAAATTGAGCTGAAGAAATTTGCTCATATAGATTTATTATTTAATATAAAATGATAATTAATATTATAACTATCATAACACCGACATCATTTTATATAATGTTTCACCGAGCGATCGAAAACGTTCGGTCTCAGTAAGTTCTAACAAATTTACAAAACTTAAAGTTCGCATAGTCATAAACTATTGTTTAAGTAGTTAATAAGATTCACCGAACGTAATGGACTACAAAATTCGAAAATTATTTTAGAATAACTTATAAATTAAAATTTATGACTGTGTGTGATCACATACATGCTCATTAATTACAAGAATATAAATTAATATCACACAAGTTATAGATTAACAGTACCGAAATTAACACATATTTACTATAGTACACTATGTGCTACATACACTATGTTGCTGAATAATACTATAAATGTGGTTATGATTATAAAGCCACATTTAGTCAATATTTATTCATCCGTTTTTTGTTTATAATGTATTCTTGAATAACATTTTTGAAAATGTTAGTTGAGCGCCATTTGGTCAAGTATTACTCACAAAATCTTATTTTAATAAAATGGTCAGTTTGTACCGTATATCTGTATTAGTACAATGAGGTTATCATTAACATAACTTCACAAGCTGAGTTCGAACAATAGTATGTACGTAAATTGGTTGGAATAATAGTAGCTTAATAGGCTGTACAACACAATAATTATAATGAAAAACTGTATACTATTACTTATAATATACAAATATGTATAGTATTAGTGTTGTACAATAATGACAAATGCTACTGCATCGCATGCTTACTACTAGTGTACTAGTTACTACAATGGGAATTGCCACAAGTGAACCGGTCAAATGAAGCACTTCATTTTAGTGAACCGTCCGATTCTGAACCGTTCTTCTGAATGAATCGGTTCGCCCACCTCTACAAGAAAGTAGGTCAGTGTTACAGTCGACTCTAGTGGGAAAAAATGGAACCTCATTACATGAAAGCAAACGTTTATGGATAAATAATATGAAGTTTGGAGAAGGAATCGCCGCCATGATTTAAACATTTTAAAAATAAAAACGTCGCGTTAGTCTAGCGTGGGCAGCCGAACGAAGCAAATCCATTCTTAGAAGCCAAAATCCCGTTTAAAGCATCTCATCAAAGTTATACGAATTTGTGAAGAAACTTGGCCAAATTAAAACGAGAATAAGTGAATTTAAAATCTATAATACAGTATTATTATAATTAAAGTAACCAAAAAGAATTTATTTGTGTGTGAAACATAAAATTTAAAGAGAACTGAATCCTATATGAAAAACCAGCAAAACTCCGAAAATTGATAAGTACATAGCACTATAAAACTAACCTTTAGTGAACTTTTAAAATTATAAGAAAATCTAAAATTGTAAATTAATAGAATATCTTGAAATAATATAATAGTTTAATAGTAAGAAAGCTAATCCAGTTCAAACAGGTTAGGGACCTTTTTGTTATTCCAAATTTAAGATTTTACATCAGGAAGCTAATTATTAAAACTATTTTCTAAAATTAATTTTGTTTATTAAAATTTATTTAATCAACCAAAGAGTTAGAAGATATAGCCCATGCATAAAGCCCCGAGATATTAAGAGATCTTAGAAAATAGCCTAGGTTATAAAATCTTGTAACTAAAATATTAAGGATTAAGTTTAGTCTATTGTGTTAAAACATGTTATTTTGTTTTGTTCTGTTTATTGTGTAAATTAAAAAATTGTTAAAATTAAAAGAATTTAAATTATTCCTGATTTGTTGTTTTTAAATTTAATAGAAATAAATTATTCAATCAAGAAAAAATTCTCCTTTATAAAAATAATTATAATATATATTTATCACATTGTCCATTATTTTTCCGTTACACTGACACTATGAAGTTATTGTTATTATTTTTAAATAATTTTTTTCCACCACTATGTGTAATAATTTTACCTTATGTAATGAGGCAGCTTTCGGTCACTTGACCATTGTCGAATCACTGAATGAATTTTCATTGGCAAAATTAATTTAGTGATTAGACAATGGTCAAGGGACCGAAAGGTGCCTCATCACATAAGGTAAAATTATTGCACTCAGTGGTGGAAAAAATTATTTACAAGTAATAATAATTATATATATATATATATATATATATATATATATATATATATATATATTGTAACATTTATAGAATGGGCTATATAATATTATTTAAGAATTGGAAGAATATATTAGAAATAACTCACACAAAATTTAAAAAGAAATTCATTAAAAGATTGGTTAGGTTAAAATTGAAACTAAATATAGGTAAAAGCCTAGATTAGTAAATAAGATATTTGAACTGTAAATACATAAAGAAATTTGTTGTATCAAATAAAATTTAAAACAAGATAATCTAATAATAGTTATATGTTAAACAAAATTGTAAATATTAGTAAAATAGGGCATAAGTAATTACTTGAAGGAAAAAGTGAAAAACGATTGTAAACAATGTAAGGTTATGTTTGGAAAAGTCCAGTCAAAACACACACATTTCGAAATATTACAAAAGTAAAACACAAAGACACTTCACACACTAATAATAGTAATTAAATAAACACTGGAAGGTTTGTTAAGGATCGGAAAATTGAAACAGTAAGTTTCAACTAAAGTTTAACCAAATTAAAACGCCATTGTAAACAATCGCGTTATTGCATCAGCTGTAAAAACAGATGTGAAAGTATAGAAATAGGTCAAGTGTGCAGTCGACTATAGTGAGAAGAAATTGAACTAAATTATAATCCATATGTTTTTTTTTTAAGAAGAAGGAGGCCACCATATTTGTAACATTTTAAAAGAAAATCTAAGGACGCGTAGTTAGAGTTGGAGTCTGGCGTGGGGACGCCGAGTAAGGTAGCGAATCTGCCCTGTGCAGTCAAAATTCTATTTATTAGAAACTTCGTCAAAATTATACAGATTTGTGAAGAAACTTGGCCAGATTAACAGGATTAAGTGAATTAAAAGATATAGTACAGGGTTAATATAATTTGAAAGAACTAAAACGAATTTAAGTGTGTAAAAAGTGAAATTTAAAGACAACGGAATTCTACGTGTGAGCAAGCAGCCATTCGCCGTTATTTGATATGTTAAGTACCTAGCGCTATATAAAAAAATAAACTTTAGTGGACTCTTAGGATAATAGGGAGTTTAATTTTGTACATTAGAATATCTTGTGATTAATAGTAATAAGATCAAAATCCAGTTCAAATAGTTTCGCCTTTTTGCTTATTCAAAATTAAAGTATTTCCATCCGGAAAATATTTATTAAAACTAATTTCAAAATTTAATATTGTTTGTTCAAAATTTATTTAATTAACCTAAGAATTAAAAAATATAGCCCATACTATAAACCCCGAGATTGTAAGAGATCGTAAAATTAGCCAAGGGTATTGTAATTGTGTAACTATAAAATCAAAAGAAATAAGAGTTAAACCGAGTTTGTTAAAACTTGTTAAGTTATAAATTTTTGTTTTGTGTTTATTGTTTAACTGTTAAAATAAAATTGTTCTGTAACTGTTGAAATAAAATAATTATAATAAAGAATTTTAAATTATTCAAGAGTTTGTATTTTGTAACTAGAGAAATTAATTATTTTCATTTAATAATAAAACCCCGTTGTATCGCGGCACAGAAAAATATTTTATAATATATATATATATATATATATATATATATATATATATATATATATATGTGTGTGTGTGTGTGTGTGTGTGTGTGTGTGTGTATTTGATTTAATTTTTTCTTTGTAATAGGGTGAAGTCAAGTTTTATTATTTTAGAGAAAAGTGGTAGTTTTGATATTTGTTAATGTAAAACATATTATATGTTTCACATTATATTATCATATGTCATAGGTACCTATATTATAGGTATGACAGTTATTGTTTATTTACTTAGTTCAATTTTCGAGTAAAGTAGGTAAGTCCTTATTTGATTTGAAGATCTTAATTACAAAGTATTTTATATAATACCTACCCTGCAGCTAAATATTAATAATTCTACCAAATGATATATTTGAAATCACAAACATTTAATGTTTACGTACAAGTACATACTATAATATTTTGGCGTGAATTGAACGCTCCAATTTTTAACTACAATAATATTCTTGAATTTTGTAGTCCATTACGTTCGGTGAATCTTTATTAATCACTTAAACTCGACTTAAAATATTGTTTAAGTGATTAATACAATAATATATTAAAAATTAGGTCAAAATATAGTCTTTATGACGTCGGTTTCTCTAAATTTTGTTTTAATTACTCGTTTTAATACGTACAATAGGAATATCAACTTTTTTTGCCGCGGAAAATAAGAAAAGTTACTCTTTTCACATTTTAAATGTTTGTGTGTAATGGCATGTGAGCGTGAACCGGGAGCACAGTAGCTATAGCGCAATTCAATATGTCTAGATTTTGTCTTGGTTTTATACATTACTATATACCTATATTAAAATATACCTATGAAGTGTCCAGTCAGATTTTGTTATAATTTTATTCAACAATAATGTCAACCTATATTACAGTACACCTACGAAGTATCTAGTCAGGATAGAATTGGTTGTAATTTTGGTAAATATTTAGACATAACCAAATTTATCCTGACTGGATACTTCATAGGTATATTTTAATGTAGGTAAATAGTAATTTTGTTTAAAATTATAACCTAAAGTTAAAGATTTAGATTTCAGTTGTTGGTGGAGTGGGAGAAGCTACACAACCAATCAAAAGGTAGTATTTGCCTTACATTGCTTCACCTTCTGGGATTAGTTAATATACATTAAAACAGGTTTACTGTAGCATTCCAGTTTTAATCTGTGCTTTCTTTCATATGAGTGAATAATAAATGTGAAGTTATGAAAACAAAACTTGAGGTTATGATTTATTGTTTAAAGTTATTTAATTTTAAACGAATAAGATATATAATCAAGCATTAATGTTGAATCAATCAAGCACAAACGTGAATTTTGTTCTGTGTAGTAAGTATTGAACGACTAAATTAGGTTGAAAGTAATTGCAACATAAATATTGCTATATTGTTGATCTATCCAATTAAAAATTATTTTGTTTACTATCTAATTAATGTACTATCTAAATTTCTCGTTTATGTATTTAAAACACATCAATGATTTAGGTAAAAATGCAGATTAAGGAACTAATTACACTTGTATAACAAAAAAAACATTTCTTGTTATCCTAGAACTACCTATATTAACATTTGTTGATTCCATCTTTGGGTGAGCTACTAGTAATCACTAAACACTTTTAAATATTTTAAACCTGCCTATGGTAGCACTTACTTTGCTTGTTGAGGACGGCCGTTTCGGGAGATGTGTCCCTTTGTTAAACACACAAAATACACCCACACCACCAAAATATCCCACCCCACCCTAACCTACGTAAACCTTGAGATCAGTTACTGTCTGAGTTGACAAAGGGACACATCTCCCGAAACGGCCGTCCTCAACAAGCAAAGTAAGTGCTACTATAGGCAAGTTTAAAACATTTAAAAGTGTTTATTAGTACCTATATTAATTTTTTTTGCTACAGAACTATTCTTTAGTATCACTAGAATATTATTTCTGTAACTTTTGTCTTTAATAATTGTCTAGTATTATTTCTAAGAAACACTTTCTTATATTGTTTTCACTCCTGCATCAGATAAGCATCTTATATTCACTTTGCCATCCCTCACAATGTAGGAGAAAAGTTATCATGAATTTTCAAAGATAGGTTTATTACTTTCTTTAAGGTTAGATATAAGATGTTCTTAAGGCTCGTGTCCATAAAATTTTCACTTGTTTTGAAGTTGTTGATTGGCAACTAATATTCTGATCCGTACACAGTTGTGTACCAATATCAACATTTGCAGAGGCATGAGAAAACCAAAACTTCCCTAGAACTTGAATTTTCATCATATAAATCCTTTTAGTAAAGATATGAAAATTACTATACTTGGTAAAAATGTTTTCAAAATTAAAGTAAACAGGAAAATGACAATTTTGGCACCTTAAGGCAACCTCAACAGGGCAGTCATTAAATGTAATTTTTTAAATTAATCTAAACATGTTATGAATAAAATGACTATGATGCTCTTTCAAGTATTCTTTGCAATATTTTATCTGAAATATAGTGATTAAAGCAACCAGTCACTAGAAAGTAACTAGACTGCACTATGTTTTATGCCAGTCCATAGCAGCATATTCTGTCTTGCTATGAATGTAGTCCAAGTTTACTTGTCAACTTAGTTATATGAACCTTTACCAATCTTTTTGTGTATAGTGCATTGTCTATAATTTTTTTTGCTCAACTGAAAATTAAATAACTAGAAATTATCCAGTTGGAATAGGTTTTATTTTGAAAAAAGATATTTAAAATGTAAAGTAAATGGTTCTTCAATTCATTGCTATGAAACTCCATTTCTTTTCCACCAAACTCATCCTAACTGAACTATATTGTATTATTTTACAATACAGACACATATTTATAAAATCAAGGTCTTTTTATAAAATAGAGTACTATGTTCTACTATTTTACAATATAGCTACAGTTACCTGTAAGTACTATACAAGGTATTTATGTAACTAAAAGTTACAGGTTATGATAAGAGTTTAAAAAAAATAAAGTTTACTAATATAAACTAACCCATTGTTATGAGAAATAAAGACTTCTATCTTATTTTTGTATGCAGTGACTTATACCAAAATGGAGACCCTTTAATTATCATTCAGTTAGCTCAAGTTAAGAAACTTAAATCAATCCCAACTAGATACTTTATAGCTAAATTGTGATGTAGTGTAACATAGTGTTATTTCTTAAAGAAACCTTGAGTTTATAAGGATTTTTGTACTTTAAATTTAACGTTATTTTGATCTCACAGTGTGTTCCTGAGGAATTTCTACATCTCACGAGTATAATTTGCTTTCTTTGTATTATCATTCATTGCCTAAAACTAGTCGATTTTTATGATGAACAGTAGTTAGGACAAGATTAAGAACCTATCATACCAGAGATTTAGGAATTCTTGTAGTTCTTGGCCAGTAATATTTGAATAAATGCTGGTCCACTTTGATTTGTTTTGCTTCAAATATGTTACTCAAAACTATATTCTGAACAGGAATCAAGTGTTTTTTGGAAACCATAAGTAAAGATTAAAATTTGAATAATTAATTGGTACTTTCATGTAGCAAGACACAATACTGTATAATAAATGTGTCTTTACAAAACAAAGCACTATTTAACAAATGATAAAATGGTTGAATATCGAGTCAAGTCTGGGGTATGTCTCTTATGTAGATGAGACTAAGAGACAGGTTGGTGTTCCTGTACATGAACATGAGAATAATAGTAAGAAGGATTAACACTTAATCTCATATTTTCTTTGAACCTAGTAAGATATTTAGACAAATTTGTTTTAAAAAAATATTTAGTACTGAATAATGAGTCCAACTGGAGGGATAGAACTTATTCTGAAATTGTCCATAATTTACATAAAATGGTATCAAAATTAAAAATTATTGAGTTTTGTAGTTCATTATGTTCGGTGAATTTTAATTAATCACTTAAACAATAGTTTATGACTATCGGAACTTTAAATTTTGTAAATTTTGTTAAAACTTACTGAGACAGAACGTTTTCGATCAAGCGGTGACGGTTTTAAAGGAGGTTTTCGATATTATCAAAGAGTAGTATACTATCGAAAACCTGGCTTTAATACCGTCACCGCTTGACCCGACATCTCCAAGCAGAAGACACTAATGAAGATCGCCATATAGTGATCGAAAACGTTCTGTCTCTGTAAGTTTTAACAAATTTACAAAATTTAAAGTTCGGATAGTCATAAGCTATTGTTTAAGTGATTAATTAAAAATTAATTTGGTAATGTATGTATAAGCCGTTGTATAAATTATAAACATCCAAGAATTAGTTACTTTTGATTTCTATGATAGACCTTTTGTTGTTAGTATTTTTGTGTGTTTTTTATAAATAAATATTGTTTTTATATTGAGTGTACTTGTATTTTATAAGAGTATTTTCAAACAATGTAAAGTTTTTAGGTTTGAAAAGGGTTACAAAACAGTTGTCGAAACATTGCACTAATTAAATAAAATTGGTACTTGTTATTCTGCCGATTTATCATTTATTCAATATTTATCTCAAGTGCTCAAAAGAACATGAACATCACTTTTTAAACTACAATAAAATCAGCCTTTATATTGTATCTTACCATCATAATGTTCAGTTAGGTTAGCTTTGGTTATAAAGATATATAACCTTACTAATAAAATAGTTGAACTTATCAGTCGATCAAATTAACAACCAATATATAATTATGCATAATTTTGTGTAAAAACAGTACTAAATTATAAAATAATATTTAAAAAATAGGCACAAACTATCCTGGTAAAATTAAATCTGTTGATGGGATCTGTATATATCCAATAACACTTGGTAGTATTGTGCTATAATACGACAAGGTAAAATCGAAATATGGCATTTTTATTATCCATGGACAAACATGAGCTGTAAATGTTTGAAACTAACCAATTTTTGAACATTTTGATTAATTTTTGTAATATACAAAACAATTCCATTTTCCTGTCTCAACATTTCATGACTTTTGTTTTCAAATTTTCTTGTTTACTGTTGTAGGATGTAGTAAATGGTATCAAAATTGTCAATGTGGGTTTGGATAGTTATAGGTATTGCTTTTAACTACTTATCAAAAATGGATCAATACAAAAATTTGTTGAAAGGTTATTTCATTGGCTGATCACTTCTTGTTCTTTTCTGATCACTATCTGGAAAAATTAATTCCTCAGCAATTGTATGTGGTTTTCCCCTTTTGAAATCTATATTTGTAGGACTATATTTCTAGTCCTAAGATTTTGAGATTAGAAAATTTTGATTAATCTAGAGATTGTACATTTCGATTGTATTGAAATTTTTTTCTAAGTAAAGTTACTAAATAAGAAATAAAAAAAATTAAGTATTATGTATACAGTTGAATTTCGTTATTCACTTCTTAAACCTTATAAAATGCTATTCAATTTCAAACCTATTATTATGTTTTAAGGTATAAAGATTTATTTTAGATTACAATTTTTGATCAGTTTTAATGAATTCAGCTCTCAACTTTTTCATTTTAATGTATGGAAGTAGAAATGAAGAAATAATAATGGATCTAATATTTCAACTTTCAGGTTCCTAATTTATCATAAATACAGCTGGGAGGTGAGAAAACCCATTCAACCTCTATACTTGAAGTGTGGACTCAATAATAACAATTTGTGTGCCAGTTCCCAAGCCTTACAATTTGTTAAATTCTTTTTTATATTAAACACTTGTAAATATTTACATACTTGCCTATAGGTGCACTTACTTATATTTGTTGAGGACGGTGGTTTTGGAAGATGTGTCGCATTGTCAGCTCAGATCGTAACTGATCTCAAGGTTAGGGTATTAGGGTGGGGGTGGGATATTATGGGGGTGTGGGTGTATTTTGTGAGTATTAGGAGTATTAGAGTTATGAGATCAGTTACGGTCTGAGTTGACAATGGGACACATCTCCTGACAAATATAAGTAAGTGCTACTATAGGCAAGTTTGTAAATACTGTATTTACAAGTGTTTAGTGAAAACTAGTAGCTCACGTGAAGATGGAATCAACAAATATCTTTTTTGTAGCTGATTTTAAACAAATCAACCTTTTCTGTTTGAGGCTCATGGCACTTGAAATGTCTAAAATTCGTCTTGTTTTCATATTAGTGAATTTGGTGTGTTAATGTTTTGCCTCTTGTTCAGACATTCCTCTGCTTCAGTTTCATACATCTCTGCAATGTCTTGAACTTTTCCATTGGGTCTTTTATTTAGCTATTGTATTTGATGAGGTTTAAAGAAAATTTTGTTTAATTTATCTTATACCTGAATTTTTATCTGATCGACAAGAGTTTTCCAGATAGTTTAGGAGCCCAGACTACTCAAAATATTGCCTTGATACATTTCAGAATGAACATCTTCATTTCTCATTTACAATGATGGATTTATGAATTCTCTTCCTTCTGAATTACAAGAAATCATAAGAATACATCAGGTGTAAACATGCTAGCAGGTGCAGCACAGGCTTCTACTGGTATTTTAATACGAGACAGAACTTCAACTATTTCCAATAACAGTGAAAACTCAAGTCTTAACTATAGTTAGATAGCTCAGATCTATTAGGCCTTTTAAATTTAACCTTTGTAAGACATTTTTCAGATCCAACAAAAAAAGTTTTTATTTCTATCTTTACATACTTTTGAAGAATCATGTTTTTTTTGGTTGGTGATCTTTTAAAATACACAAGTTTTCTGACTTTTTTTATGATTTAGTTAATGTTGAGTTGATTAGTAAGCTCTTTTATATAATTAACGATAATTTGCTTCTTGCATGCTAAAGGTATCGGAACTTTCAAGTTTCTATATACTTATTAAAATTTTATTCAGATGTATTGTCTATATGACTCCTGTACATTAGGGCGGGTTGAAAAAAATTATTTTAACTTTTCTAATGCTATACCGCGAAAACCTTGCCAATAGGGTTGATAAGTGAAATGCAAGGTAAAAACAAAATATATATTGAACCTCTAGCTAGGGCATTGTACTTAAAAATTTTTGGTTTTTCGAAAATCAGTCATTTTACAAGTATGTTTACAGTGCCTAACCAATAATATTTTATAGTGCTGTAGTGAACACCTTTTATTAAGTGGATTAAGAAACACAAAACCAAATTAATACTGTAAAAAATTTCATATCCCAGTAGCGCAAGACTCAACAATCGGTAAAATGCCTATGCTAGCACCTTAAGAGAAGGTGTGGTCTAGCTTGTTGTGTTGTGTGTTAATATCACAACCTATTTTTGTTTTTTTACGGGACACTATATTTAATTGTAATGCAATTATTATATGTGTATCTTTAGGATATAAATAAAACAACAAATGTTTGTTAACTTATAATTTTAATAACATGTTTAATTAAAATTAAAAAAAAAAAATTGCACCCAAACAATTTTAGCAAATAAAATAATTTTTTTTACTTTAGAGAAACATCTTTTATTCACTATTTCTGATTGGTTAAATTAAAGTTCTACTAGTTGTCAAACTTTGGCATCGAGGCTCTAGATGCTACGGCGGATTTTATGAAACCATCTCGTTCCTTAGCGCTGACGACTTTTTGAGATGCTTGAGCAACTAACTTAACCCAGCATTCCACACCTTACTTTTGACAAGGAAATTTTCCAAAGGTTCATTCCTCAGGAGTTTCTTTTCAACCCAAACCTCATCATCAGATACTTTCCGTAACAATGGCGGTGATGTAATTTCAGTGGTGTTCCAGAAGTTGCCTGACTTTATCGCACTACTTAGGTCTAGAACTTACCGTTTTGTTGATCTTCACTCAAAACAGTGTGATTATGTCTGGTAATTCTTAATCAATACTTACAAAATCAACTATTGAAAGCTGTTCACACTTACTAAGCTGGGTTCTAATTACGCCACTAAATGACTTTGGCCTAATTGTTTAACCCTCTAGGGTTTTAAATAAATGCCGGAGCAGCAACTTGTTGAAATGCAAAAGGCATGTTCCCCACTGCAGAAGTTTTATTTTACTTGTTTTTCAATAACACATCATTTTTTCAACTCGTAACGGTACCGTCACATCCCACTACGCTAAGTTCATTCAAAGAAATACCGCCTTCCGTCATGTAAGAGGTGATTCTACAAGTGTTAACTTGAGCATATCCACTTGAGGGTGTGACGTGACCAATATAGATAAATCCAGGTGCTTGTATTATGGAATAATGTCCTTCATTTATTGTGTTTTGTTGATTTTCTCAATTACAAGGGTATTATTCTTCCTTCCATAGAAGTAATGACCTTGAAGGGGTTTGCGTTTTTCTGTGTTCTGGTTTAGAAGTTGTCTGCATTTTGTTTTATTCCTCTTCCTATTTTACTTTTATGAACATCATGGGAGTTGTCATCATTAGTTATGATACCTATATCTGTCAGCATGATTGAAGCTACAGCAACTTATAAAAAGGAAATAATTTAATGATATTTGAATCTTTTGTGCTTCCGCAAATTAGGAGATATTGTTTGTTTCAGATTTATTTGCTATTTTTTAATCTTTAATTAAACAATTTTCGCTATAGCACTTTAAAATATTATTGGCATAGCACTGTAAAAATAATTGAAAAATGGCTTGATTTCTGAAAAAATATTATTTCTGATATTTTAAGTATGACGCGCTAGATGGGGATTCAATGTGTACTTTGTTTTACTTTGCATTTTACTTGTCTACCCCAGAGGCAAGTTATCCGCGGTATAGCGTTTAAAAAAAACAATGTTTTTGTTTTCGACCCACCTTACTGTACATTTTTCGTTAATATCTCCATTTTCAAAAGTTACTTGTGAAGATGGTTGCTTATCATGATAATACATAGTGATGGTTTTACAATATAATTCTATAGTGAAAAACTATGCTCAAGACAGATAAAATTATGGAAGAATGAACTCGGGACATACGAAGACTCCACAACTTATTGCTAGCATGCATATTAATACTGTATTCATATATTTCTATTAGATGCAGAAGTCCCTCCATCAAAAGATAAAATAAGTCTCTCTATCTGAGAACTTTTTTGATAATACTTAGTATTAGGTATTAATTTGTTAATTATAATTTGTAAAGGAGATTACTTTTTTCTTATTGAAACTGTATTTAATTTGAAGCAAAAATATACATTTTATATCAAATTCTAAAAATTTTGGAATTTTTTGTTACAATTTTGGGATTATTGGAACCATTAATGGACCGGATTCCTGAATCCCGAGACCGGAACTGGTAGTTTACCAGAACCGATTATATCACTGGATTTATTTGACTTACTGGTCTTATTTAAAGTGATGTGTAATAATGATCTAAGATGTGATTCTTATGAGTAAGAAAAATTTTGTAACATAATACCTCAGAAAGGATCGGAAAAATACTCAACCTAACAAAGAAGCAATTGTCTAAAAGGTCAAGAAGCCCTGCTATATGAATAGGGCATTTGATTCAACAAAATTTCCTCCTTCCTTCAAACATATAATGTATGTTTTTTTTGTTTGTTTTAGGTTTGTGATTGTCTTGAAGAGCTCAACTAAAACAGAATTGTTTTCAAACATTCAACAAACATTTATTTCACAAAACGTTAAAGAATTTAATTCAGGTGGAGAGATCTTAATAAAGCTAAGTGAGGTTGAGTAACAAAATTTTTAGAAAGTCTTAAAACAAATTTGTTATATCAATTACTAATGGAACCTGATCAAAATAAGGTAGGCTTAAAAGAAATTATCAAAGCATTTAAACTGGACTGTCTCGAATTACTTTTTCTTTTTACAAACACTAAAGGTAAGACTTACGAAGACTTTGTTAAGCTATGGCTGAAAGGAGGTTATAATTTGTGCTTAGTTCTACATAAATCACTGGAAAAAATTCGTATATTCAATACGTTGACTCTTGAAGTAGGTAAAGAACTTTTATTTGCTAACACCATGGAATATTCTAAACTTGGAGCTCTTTATTTACTATATTTGCTTTTTGACAGACAGTTTAAGAGATGTGGAAACCACATTAAATTAACTCACAAAGAGTTTAAGTTGTTCAGCGATATAATCATTGATCTGATTGAAAAAGGACATGAAGAGGTCCACTATGTCTATAACACTCTTGAGGACCATTTATTTTTCATGGTGAGTTATGACAATCCTTTAGGATATGAGCTTGTGTTGGATAATATGATGGACAAAGATCTAGAAGAAACTGATATAACAAATGAAACACTGCTTACATTTTTTGATCAATCTTATACAAAATATAAAGAGGCTAAAGATACTTTGTCGAAAATGATTGAAGGCCCTGATGAAGTACTTAATGTTATCGAAACCTCTTGTAATGTAATCGATACAAATTTGGAAGAAATAAAAGAATTTCTTACAGCTCCAGACCACGTAAGACAATATGAACACATAGATAAGGAAGAAACGGGTGCTAAGATGTCAAAAAGAATCTTGAAGCAGAAAGCTATGGAATTAAAAAATGAGCCTAAACATACAAGGAGCCATAAATTTGTAAAAAGAAATGATTTAATTCCTGAGTTACCTAAACGCTTGCAGTATAAAAAGAGGAGATGCATGGGGCACATTTTTGAAGCACATGGAGATCTTGAAGAACTAAAGAAGAAAGAAAATGAAGCAGAGATTTTAGGTGCTACGTCTAAAGACGAAAGTGAGATAAATGTAGAGAAGAAAAGTATGCCCATTTTAGAAGACATAAGTGATAGTGATAAATCAGAAATAGATCCAAACAGTAGGTCAGAAATGATGGAAGTGTGTAGTATTAAAAGTGAATCAGAAGAAAGCTCTGAATCAGAGTGATATTATAATTTCTGTTGTCCATCGTACTTGCTGTATCAGTAAAGCCAACCAATTACAGATACATTACTGATTTGTATTAATTGTTATTGTATTTAGTGTGATAATTATACTTTTATATAAGATAACCATGTGATCTGTCTGTTAAATATAAAAGGGTTTTCAACTTTTATGTAAAATTATTTGTAATTATATTTTTATATATGTCCTTCAGCTACTTTCACTGAATACAACATTTTTGCAGTTTTAGTAATCAACACTTATCTTTAGTCTTTTGCTCTCATTATTAAGTAATTACTAGTATATCTAATCTAGTATTTGTAAAAAAAATGCTTTTTTACTGTTCTTAAAGTTTAGTCCATCACTGTTCATTTACTGTTCTGAAGATAGTAGATCATTCAGATTCTATATTACAAACTATCCCTTGACAAATTTTTTATATAAACATGATCAAGAAGTACAAGAATATATGATTATTATATACATTTTTATCAATTTTCTAAGTAAAATATACTTCTTAAAATTTTTGCCAGGCAGTTTTATCTGTAAAAAAATTAAGATTAAAATTAGTATTAATTTTTTTTTTAACTGTTAGTTCATAAGTATATGGTTTGGATATAAGGGTGTAACAGAAAAGCCATACAGATCATTGGGCCTTTTTGACATTGCAGAGTTATAATAATATGTATAAATATGCAAAATATTCAGTAGCTTGCCGCATCAAAGCTAAGTGCCATATTTTACAGTAAAATTTACAGATTTTGTCTGTTTTATTTAAATATTTTTTTGTATTTAGAGTAACCATAATTTTAGTCATTACTCCAAATTATTCTCATGCATTGCTTTTAGCCTTTTTTTATTAGTTTTTTCAAATGAGATTTGTAATATGCTTAAAGAGAGATAAAATTTGTTAGAATATTACACTGGAGTACTTGCGTGGAATTTTTGGAACTCGAGTACTATTATTGTAGTCCATTTTGTGGTTTTTTTATCTATGGATGTTAACTAATAACTTTATATTATCGTTAATGGTTCTTACAGAAGTATAAAACATGTTTATTTTATAAAGAAATAATACTAACATTGTTACTCCAAAATATGAACACTTTTTGGTAGTTTTATGGATTTTTTAAAATAAAATTAAAAATATCTGTTATGAGATATTAATCTTTCATTTTATATTATAAAAATCATAAAAACGGATGAGAAAAAACATTACAATGATATTGACATTTATATATACAACCAAAAACATAAGAACATTAGTTGTCACGAGATTACTCGTGTGGACTACAATAGTAGGCCACACTAATATAAAAATTCGTAAATAATCAATACACCTACATTGACTAATACCACTCCACTAGTGTGATCTAGTCATGGGGGGAAAAGGTAAAAAAAGCCCCATGGATTCCTCAACCCACTGAAACTTACAAACCCAACCCCCTGGGCTACAATAGTAGACCACGTGAGCACTCCAGTGTTAATTGCATTAAATTCATGAATGTTAACATTATATAAATGTAGCCTACAATAGTGTTATTTTAGTAAAGGAGAGGTGAGATTGTATTTGTTCTCATATTTGTTTTATCAAGACATAAAAAATTAGTTGAGTTTTTGATTCATTTGCACATAAACATTACAGACATTTATATAAAGTCATCTACAAATGGGGCAAAACTCAACAATTATTTACACCATAATTAAATGTACGAGGTCTGTTCAAAAAATACGCGGATTGTTTGAATTTCGCGCCTCAAGTTAGTTTCAGGAGAATCCGCTTGGTGTCGCTAGGTTCATATAAATCAGCTGATTAAAACGCGGTATTTCAGTCGCAGATATCTTCATTTGTTGATGAGTTACACGCAGTTTAGTAAAGAGTGTTTTTTTCGTTTGTCGAATTTTAAAATGGACAGCCTGAAGGAGCAACGAATTGCTGTGAAATTTTGTGTAAAACTAGGGAAATCTGCATCAGAAACATTTGCCATGCTTAACACGGCCTAAGGCGATGTTGCCATGAAGCGTACGGCATGTTTCAAGTGGCATGAACGTTTCAAGGGTGGCCGACAGTCGATTGATGACGATGAGCGTCCTGGTCGTCCTTCAACGTCAACTGACGACCCACACATTGACAAAATCAACACCCTGGTGCGCGAAAATCGACGTCTGACCATTAGGGAGCTTTCCGAAGAGCGTGGGATATCAGTTGGATCTTGTTACGAGATTTTGACCGAAAAATTGAAGATGTACCGCGTCGCTACGAAATTTGTGCCACGCCTGATGACCGACGACCAAAAAGCCAATCGCGTCCAGGTTTGTCGGGAACTGCTTGATCGTTCAAATGAAGATGAGAACTTTTTGTCAAGAATTATAACCGGTGATGAATCATGAGTGTATGGATACGACATTGAAACGAAAGTCCAATCATCCTAATGGGTGAGTCAAACGTCCCCAAGACCCAAAAAAGCTCGCCAAGTTCGGTCGAATGTGAAGGTGATGCTGACAGTTTTTTTTTATGCTAAGGGTGTTGTTCACTACGAGTACCTCCCTGAAGGCTCTACAGTCAACCAGATTACCTACATTGAAGTACTGAAACGTCTGAGGGACGCCGTCCGACACAAAAGGCCAGAACTGTGGAGAAGTGATAACTGGTTTTTCCATCATGACAACGCTCCAGCTCACTCACCATTTAGAACTCGTGAGTTTTTGGCCAAACACTCGATCACTGTTCTTTCCCCCCCCCCCTACTCACCTGACCTTGCTCCTTGTGACTTTTTCTTATTCCCAAAACTCAAATATACCCTCAAAGGAAGAAGATTTGAAACGATTTCGGAGATTAAGGCAATTGCGACGAAGGAGCTGAACTACATCACAAAAGAAGCGTACCAGGACTGTTTTAACAAGTGCAAACACCGTTGGGATAAGTGTGTGCTTTGGGAAGGAGAGTACTTTGAAGGAGACACCAAGCGGATTCTCCTGAAACTAACTTGAGCCACGAAATTCAAACAGTCCGTGTATTTTTTGAACAGACCTCGTATTGTCACTATATGTATAGTAACCACAACCAAATTACCACTTGTAATTTTTTATGTATATTATAAGAATAAATTTAAAAGTTTAATATATATATATATATATATATATATATATATATATATATATATATATATATATATATATATATATATATATATATATATATATATATATATATACTGAACACTTATTATATATAAGTACAACACGTTTTCTTTTTTTTTTTATATATATATTGTAACATTTATAGAATGGGCTATATAATATTATTTAAGAATTGGAGGAATATATTAGAAATAACTCACACAAAATTTAGAAAGAAATTCATAAAGATTTTGGTTAGGTTAAATTGAAATTAAATTTAGGTAAAAGCATAGAATTATAAACAAGGTATTTGAGCTGAAAAATCCATTAAGAAATTTGTTGTATCAAATAAAATTTAAAATAAGAAAATCTAATAATAGTTATGTGTAAACAGATTTGTAAACTGTAGGAACATAGGGCTAAGTAATTACTTGAAGGAGAAAGTAAACACGTTTGTAAACAAAAGAAAATTGTAAACAATGAAAGGTTATGTTTATGAAAGACCAAGCAAAACACACACAATTCAGAACTATTTCAAAAGTAAAACACAAAGACACTTCACACACTAATAATATTAATAAAATAAACACTGGAAGGTTTGTTGACGATAGGAAATTGAAACAGTAAGTTTCAATCAGGTTTAACCAAGTTAAAACGCCATTCTAAACAAACGTGTGATATGTCAGCTGTAAAACAGATGTAGGTCAGTGTGACAATCGATTTTAGTGAAGAAAAAGAAAACAAACTAGATTACAGGCAACATGTGTTTTTTGGAGAAGAAAGGCGGCCATATTTTAAGAATTTTAGAAAAAAAGGACGCGTAGTGAGTAGTGGAGTTGGATGGCGTGGGTGACGCTTACAAGATGGGACCTGCCAGGACCAGTCAAAATTCTATTTTTTTGGAAAGAGTTCGTCTAAATTATACAGTTTTGTGAGTAAACTTGGCCAGATTAAACAGGAATAAGAAAATTGAAAGAGTTAATACAGTGAAAATATAATTGGAAAGAACTAAAACGGATTTAAGTGTGTGAATTGTTTAATTGGAGAGAACGGGAATTTACGTAAGCGACCAGCAAAATTTTGATATTTATTAAGTTGAGAAATAGCGCTATAAAAATAACTTTAGTGGACTTTTAAGATAGTAGAGAAGTTAAATTTGTATATTAGGATATATTATAGTTAATTAATAGTAAGAAATAAATCCAGTTCAAATAGTTTGGCTTTTTTTTGCATTTTCAAAATTTAATATTGTTTGTTCAAAATTTATTTAATTCACCTAAGAATTTCTAAAAATATAGCCCATACTATAACCCCGAGATATCAAGAGATCTTAAATAGCCAAAGGTATTAAAATGTGGTAACTAAAAAATTAAAAGAAAATAAGAGTTAGTATATTTTGTTAAAAGTTGTGAAGTTTATTTTTGTTCTGTTTATTGTGTTAATTGTTTACTTGTTGAATTAATAAATAATTGTAATAAAGAATTTAAATTACAAATGCCTGAGTAGTGTTGTGTGTTATAAAAATTACTTTACATTTGGCGCAACAACGTGGGGGCTCGATAAAATTTATTTAGAGAGATTTTGAAATAAAATTAATTTAGAACTTTTTATATGAAAAACATTTGAACTTTAAATAGATTTAGACAAAATTTTGTAAAATTAAACACTGAGTTGAATCGAATCAAGGCTAGGTTTATAGTATATATAAAAATGGTTTATGTGTATAATAAGTTTACTTACAGCTAAAAAAGAAAAAATATAGGCGAGCTGGTAGTTGTAGGGGACCAGGAAAGAGGGACAAGTTTGGAAGTGCAAGAAATAGAAAAAGAAGGCACAGATATGCCAATACCAAACATGGAGGTAGATGAAGATAGGGGACTACCACTTGTAGAAATTGAACAGGAACGAAGGGGTAGTGAAAGTGGAAGTAGAAATAATGATGACTGGATAAAAAAATTGTTCGAAAGCAACCAAAACTTACTAAAAGAAATAAATAAAGGGAATGAGAAAATAAAAGAGGAGATGAAGGATATGAGAGAGGATCTAGATAGAAAATTAGATAAAAATAATGAAAATATGAATAGAAAATTAGATAAGATAGATGAAATAAAAGGGGAAATGAAGGATATGAGGAAGGATATGAAAGATTTAAACAAAAAATTAGAGGAAAATAGAGACGAAATAAGAGAGATGAAGGAGGATCTAAAAGTAATAAAAGATGAAATACGGGAGGAAAATAGGAAAATGATAAAGGATATGAGGCGACAGTGGAGGACAGAGAATAATGCTGTAGTAGAGGATGAGAGAAGAGACTTAGAGGAGAAAGATGGAGAATTAGAGGAGGAGATTAAGGAAAATTTTGAGAAAACAAATGAAATAATAGCTGATGAGATAGAAATTAATAAAAAAGAGATAGAGAAAGTCGAATATATAACAAAGAAAAACACAGAAGAGTTAGGAGAGTTAAAATTAAGAAATGAAGTAGGAAAGATGGAGGTACTGCCAATAAAAAATATAACAATTCAAACCGCAACTAATAGGAAGACTGAAAAGATTAGTAAAATGATAACGGTAATAGGAGAAATGGAAGGAGTTAAATATCCGTTTCAATGCAAAGTGGTACAAAGCTTGTTGAGAGAAATGATCATAGGTACGGATATGTTAATGAATGTGGAGGCACAACTCGAGTTTGGAAAATGGGAAATGGAATTTAAATATGAGAGAAACACAGAAAATAGAACTTATGAAGCAGATGAAAGATACAATGGAGATGTAAACGGTGTTAAGGCCAGGACAGGCGTGGGGACAAGAAAAGAGCAGCTTGCCCACAGTCAATTGGAAAACTAAGACCATAGGAAACCCAGGAATAGAAATTAAATAGAGGAAACAAGTTTACAGGCATTAATAGACACAGGCAGTAAAATGACATGTATCAAGGAGAAGTCGAGAGAAAGGAAAATAACAAAGGATAATAAGATGGAAACAACAGGAATGACTCAGGATATAAAAGTATTAGGAGAAGGAAGCGAATGTAGGAGGGATAGATAACAAATAAACCGGAAATGACAATAGACCAGAAATGACTTAATAATTAAACAAACACTTGAAAAAAAAAATAAAGAAAGGAAAATATATAAATTTAAATAAAATAGGAAGGGAGATATTAAATATAGGTAAAGGAAGCAATATGAGTAAACTCTAGGTGACTATGTGTATAAGAAAACGTTAGCAGGAGATAAGTTTTAAGGGATGGTAACTATATCTACGATAATTTATTGGAAACTTCGTCGAATAATGAATAAAGATAAAATTATGTATATTTAAACTTCGTCGTATTGTAAGGAAGAATCTGCGTTGATAAATAATGGAACTTCGTCGTATATATTATATATTATAAAAGAAATATGAATCTATGATAATAATATTAAAGCATCGTTGTAATAAAAATATGGTAATTGTGTATTTAAACTTCGTCGTATTGTAAGGGAGAATCTGCGTTGATAAATAAGTATTAAAACAAAATTGATATTCGTTGATATAGGGACAGTGTAATCGAAGGAGCTATAGATATGATCAAATAGAGGATATGAGATTGCGACCTTTAAAAATATTAGATGTTAAACTTCATACAAAAAAAACTGAGATGATATAAGAAAAGAATTGAACTGGATGTGAGATTGGAAGAAGAGATAAAATACTAACTTCGAACTGAGAGTTAGATGAAGCTAAAAGCAAAATAAATATGAAATAAATGATAAACAGAGTAGTGACAAGGGGAAATAAGTTAAAAGATATTAAATAACCTAATTAAACAGAGATAGCAGGGATAAAAACGGAAGGAGTACAAGTAGGGTGCAATGTAAAGATAAAGATAGGTATATTCTGGATGAGCATAACAATATAAAAAGGGGAAATATAATTTGGAAAAAGGGGAATTTGAAAATAAAATGAAATATATAAATAACGTCGATAATATGTGAAATAAAATAAATGTCTACGTGAATAAGGGTGTTAATGATGTTGATGTCGTCGAAAATATGTTAAAATAAAATAAATGTCTACGTTAATAAGTGGAGGTAAGGTGAATTACCGTCATATATATATGTAACAAAGTATATAGTATAATAAAGAGTTTAAAAAAAAATAATAATAATAATAATAAAATAATAGTAATATGAAATTGGGGTTAAATTTAATATAGTTGTGTTCAGATAGAGTTGATAGATTTATAACTGAAGTGAGGTTGAGGCAAGGTTAAGACAAATTAATTTTAATTGAAAAAAAAAATTTATGATGAATAGTTGGGAGGATGCGAAAAAAGAGATAGTAAATAGAATAATAAATAACAACATATAAAATTAATGAAATAGTATTATGCGAGTTTTAAACTAGTATAAACCATGTAAGACAAGTAGCTTGAAGTTTTCAGCTCAGTATTTGATTGGTAAAGAGTTAAGATAAAATTGTATTATAGAATTAAGTATAAATGGACGAAAGTGGACAGATGAAGGTATAAATGACTTTTAAGTGGACAATTATAAAAGTGGTAAAGACAATGGACAATAAGTTAGCCAAAGTGTTGAGGTATAACGTACTCAATAAAAATGTGTTCAGGTAGTTATTAAATAAAATGTACAAGTAGGAAATAAATGTAAATTTAAATTTAATTTAAAAAAAAAAAAAATATGTATATTTAAGCAAGCTTGTAAAATGTAAAAAAAATGTGTAATGTAGATATTAGGATTATTTTTTTTTGTTTAAATTAAATTAGGGGACATTGTAACATTTATAGAATGGGCTATATAATATTATTTAAGAATTGGAGGAATATATTAGAAATAACTCACACAAAATTTAGAAAGAAATTCATAAAGATTTTGGTTAGGTTAAATTGAAATTAAATTTAGGTAAAAGCATAGAATTATAAACAAGGTATTTGAGCTGAAAAATCCATTAAGAAATTTGTTGTATCAAATAAAATTTAAAATAAGAAAATCTAATAATAGTTATGTGTAAACAGATTTGTAAACTGTAGGAACATAGGGCTAAGTAATTACTTGAAGGAGAAAGTAAACACGTTTGTAAACAAAAGAAAATTGTAAACAATGAAAGGTTATGTTTATGAAAGACCAAGCAAAACACACACAATTCAGAACTATTTCAAAAGTAAAACACAAAGACACTTCACACACTAATAATATTAATAAAATAAACACTGGAAGGTTTGTTGACGATAGGAAATTGAAACAGTAAGTTTCAATCAGGTTTAACCAAGTTAAAACGCCATTCTAAACAAACGTGTGATATGTCAGCTGTAAAACAGATGTAGGTCAGTGTGACAATCGATTTTAGTGAAGAAAAAGAAAACAAACTAGATTACAGGCAACATGTGTTTTTTGGAGAAGAAAGGCGGCCATATTTTAAGAATTTTAGAAAAAAAGGACGCGTAGTGAGTAGTGGAGTTGGATGGCGTGGGTGACGCTTACAAGATGGGACCTGCCAGGACCAGTCAAAATTCTATTTTTTTGGAAAGAGTTCGTCTAAATTATACAGTTTTGTGAGTAAACTTGGCCAGATTAAACAGGAATAAGAAAATTGAAAGAGTTAATACAGTGAAAATATAATTGGAAAGAACTAAAACGGATTTAAGTGTGTGAATTGTTTAATTGGAGAGAACGGGAATTTACGTAAGCGACCAGCAAAATTTTGATATTTATTAAGTTGAGAAATAGCGCTATAAAAATAACTTTAGTGGACTTTTAAGATAGTAGAGAAGTTAAATTTGTATATTAGGATATATTATAGTTAATTAATAGTAAGAAATAAATCCAGTTCAAATAGTTTGGCTTTTTTTTGCATTTTCAAAATTTAATATTGTTTGTTCAAAATTTATTTAATTCACCTAAGAATTTCTAAAAATATAGCCCATACTATAACCCCGAGATATCAAGAGATCTTAAATAGCCAAAGGTATTAAAATGTGGTAACTAAAAAATTAAAAGAAAATAAGAGTTAGTATATTTTATTAAAAGTTGTGAAGTTTATTTTTGTTCTGTTTATTGTGTTAATTGTTTACTTGTTGAATTAATAAATAATTGTAATAAAGAATTTAAATTACAAATGCCTGAGTAGTGTTGTGTGTTATAAAAAATTACTTTACAATATATATATATAAGCAACAATTTATATATGTCTGCATATAATAGTTTCTTGCAATCAGAAAAATGTGGATTAGCAATAGAGTGGATTAATAATGTTTCTGTGATAAATGTACTGATACAAAATTACTTATTACACTTTGATATTACTTGCAACCAGACTTTTTGTTAACTAAAGGTTGTCAAATTGTTAACTTACACTTGGAGGAAACTTTTTCGTCTTACGACTTCTTTAAAGTTATAAATGATGAGATCGAAGAGTATGTATGATCTGTGTCATGTTTGTTCATTTAGATGTCATTTTAATGTGTGTTGCTATGTCTGTATATTTTATATTGTTCTAGTGTGTTTAATTTATGGCCTTTGTTGCATGTGTGGAGGTTGCTCCTTCGCAAATCACCTCATGAACACTAAACACTCACGCAATAGTATGGAAAATAACATGACCATTCTCCACACATGCAACAAAGGCCATAAACACACTAGAACAGTATGAAATATACAGATATAGCAACCCACATAAAAATCACATCCTAAATGAACAAACACAAGCCAGATCGCCGATCACATCACTTCCAACTTTCAAAAATTGATATCAAAGAAGCACAACTGCAGCAATCGTAGCGGCAAAATTACGAGGCTGAAGAAGTTGTAAGACAAAAACGTTTTCTCCAAATGTAAGTTAACAATTTAACAACCTTCAGTTAGCAAAAAGTCTGGTCGCAAGTAATATCGAAGTGTAATAAGTAATTAACAACCAGTTCGTCATGAACAGCAACAAGTTTTCGATACAAAATTACTAAAATCATCTAAATAATAAAATAATTTCAGTTTTCTAGCTATTGTTTCATTACTGTTTCTTATAGAATTTATTTATTTTTTTTATAGAAATAATTGTTGGGAGGAAGGAGTGTTACTATCTGATATACGTTGACATCACAATACATGGTCATCTACTCCTCAAAACAATCTTGTTTTAAATGACAAGATTCAAGTCCATGCTCAAAAACGTTCTATATTTAGAACTGTGTAGGTTTTATTTACTCTCTGGTCTTTTAGTAATTTTCTTTACTAAAATGAGTAGTAAAACCTTCACTGTGTTAGATTGAGTATCCCAACTTCACATTTTTATACTAATAATAAACAAAATCGTTATAACTTTTATTTGACACTATTTATAAAGTTATCATATGCAACTGGACTTTAAAACAATAACATATTTATATTTTACACTGAAGAAACTTTAATATAAATAATGTAATGTTAAAATTTGTGGTCAGATGCAATTATTGATATTAAGACCTGAAACAAAACTACATTAAAGGAAAGGCTTTTTAAAAAAAAATCCAAACATCACTGTTACATGGGATATACTGTGCATTGTCTTTCAATATAAAACATAAAGCGTTTTATTTGTGGGTTAGGATTAGAATGTACTGAAAACAACTTTTGTTTGTTTTTATCCTGAACTTTTAAATTTACTACATAATAGTTATGTTGCATGTTTAACAGTGTTCATTACAATTTAGGTCGTTTTCAAGAATATGGTTAACTCCGGTAGATATTCCACATCTTAATATATGTGAAAAAGAAAGAAAAAGTGAGAATAGTTGGAATAAGTTTAATTTTTGTAGAAAATTATATTATTAGACAGTATTTTGTCATTGGTAGAAGGAAGTTAACACATTGCATAATTCAAAAAATGTAAACATTTTAAATGTATATTGTACAATTAAAATTTGTAATATATTTTTTGGTGGATTGATTTTATTTTTTTTTTTGTAAGTAACAGAAGGCAAAGTGTTTTTCCAAAAGCATCAAAAATGTCTTTCTATTTGAGTAAGTTGAAAGCATTTTTCACTAGACTAAACACAGAGCAAAAAAAAATTAATTTCCCACTCCATGACCTAGCCAATTCCACTATGTGATTTAGAACATCAATTGTGGACTCTTCTCTAATACCAAACTAGAAGATTTTTGTTTTATTTAAAGCCTCCAAACAGACATGATTCTAATATTTTTTGTATGATTGATACATACTGCAGCATCCAAGATACATAGTGGGTGATTAGCACTTTGGGAGATCAACAGACCCTTTCCTATCTTGATCAACACAAGCCTTGCTTTCTTACACCTCTCACTAAAACACTAGAAACTAAACAAGAATTGTAGATAAAAAGAGGCCATTTTGGTTGTATTTGCACCAATAATAACCTCTGCCATTATGCCATCAGGACCAGGTGATCTCTTATTTCTCACAGAGCCGAAAGCTTTCCTTAACTTTTTATTAAGATGAAATTTCTAGGTTGCCATGGAAGTACTTCATAGGCAATCCCTTCCATGTCCTTAGCTCCCATACCCCCTGTTGTTGGTGATTGAAATCTATTTGCGACTACTTTGTAGCCCAGTCCAAAGAGTTTCTATCTATATCATCCCAAAGTTGTTTCAAACACCTCATTCTACACGTCTTCATTACTCTTCTGAGATCCTTTTCCCTAGCGGTTGTTTATGTCAGGAGTAATGTCACCGCTATTTTTATCTCTCTGTGTGATGTGTCTTGTGCTAAGGCAACTTTTCCTTAGCTCAGCAATTTATTTTGTCCACCAATATACAGTATTCTTTTATCAATTTCTGGGAAATCTTGTTTCAATTTTAGACTCGTCTATTTATCAATTTTATTATTTCTCCTACAGTCCTTTCAGGGTTGCAATGACTGGGACTGTTTCCAGAAGCCCCAGTCTATATAAATTTCTTGTTACCTATAGATATTTCTTCCTGAAGAACAATTGTCAATATTTCAATGTTCATTTTCTCCACTAAAATGTTGACGGGATTTAATTGCTCCATATATTCTTGGCTTGGAACTAGCTACCTCCAGAGAATGTATGGGTGGTCACTAACAGTGAAATCATAACTGCCAATTTTGGATTTTGAGGAGTAGTTTTTCTGAAACAGTTCCTGTAACCCTCAAAGATGGTTTCCCTGTAATCAGGTCTTTGGAATGTAGATCTGGCCGATATTTAACTCTGTCAATCTTAAAATTGGCAATAATTTATACCACACTTTTCTCTAGAGTCTAAGATACCCATGCCCCATTAGAAGCCTTAGGATGAGAATCTCCTTCTATAACAAAATTTCCCCTAATTTTTTGAAGGGTGTCTTCCAAATCAACCTCTTTTTTCTCCCGAAGTTCTTTCAGCTGTCCAGGTAGGTTTTCTCAGCTGAGGGCTGAATAAGCAAAGCCTCTAACCTCAGCCTATTTCTTACCTTATGCCACTTCCTGTTTTCCACAGATACTTTTTGTTTTTTCTCCATTTCATTTCCTCCAATATCCTGGATCAAAGATGGCCTATTGCCAGAAGTGGTATTTTGCTTTTGCTCCCTCCTATCTCTTACTCATATCCAAGGGTCTCAGATAGGTCATTTTTCCAGATTTTTTTTCTGCTAAGCTTTAAGGCGATCTATTACTTTATTATTTGTGATAATTTCAGAGTTCCTCCTTCTACTCTGTGGGTAAAACCCCTTATGCAAGGCAACACAGTTCATCTGCATCCTTTTGACCTTTTGACTGTTGACCCATAAAATAGCCTCATTCCCTTTTGGACAAGATTTCACTTGGTAACCCTAGACAACGGTCTCCACACAGTACTATCATCTGGACCACATGAACCAGAGTTTTTTTTAGGAGGTTATACTTCTCATCAAATATGATGAGTTCTGGGCTTGAGACCAGCTAAGTGTAGTTCAAAATTTGTGATATCAAAAAGCAGTATGGTTTAGTATTATACAAAGTTATGACTTTGTGAAATAACTTGAATTTTATAGAATTTTTTTACCTGTAATAAAAAACTTGAGTTTTATCTATCTTGAGTTTTGTCCTATAATACAAAATAATTTTTTACAGATTTTAAGATGTTTCCAGGTTGTTTTACAGCCAGAATTAGTTTGAAAATAATATTTATAGAACTAAGAGATTTTTTCTTTCTTTTGTAGCTACTCACAATTTTAATATTTTATGATTTCAAAAGATGTGTTTAATTTAATTGATTGTATTTTGTACATAACTGACATTAAGTAGTGCATGAGTTTCAGTTATCTAAATTTCACGTTGTTTTATTTTATATAGAGATGCAATTAAAAATTTTTTGGGGAATTTCTATCAGTGGTTACTTCTCTGTATCAAGGTAACACCATTTAGGAAAGGGCCTTTGTGTCCTCCCTATTAGAGAATACCTATCAGAAGCATTCCTTAAAGAATGATTTTAAAACAATCCTTATTTTTCTTCAACTGAAGACATTTTTTAAATATAATCCGAAAAGGACTTTTTTGTCATCTAGTCTTATTCAAATGTACTTTTTATCTGAATTAGTGTATTTTTTAAAAAATAAGAATTTAGAAAATTTAGTAAAAATTGTTTCCCAAGCAAATAAATTTAATTTATTTCTCACCTACTTCATTCCAGTGTTTTAAACTCAGTTCTGTGTTTATATTATCTTTATTTATTGTTATATTTTCTAAATAATGGTGGGAAGTATTAATAACAAACAAATCTGTAAAAGAGCTAATTCTATGAGAAAAGTTATTTAAAACAATATTTCTGTTATTTGAAAAATCCAAAATAATTTATGGATCTCAAAGCCTTATGATTCATTTATACATGTTTTTGTAAATACAATCCTAATATTATTTCCTCACCTCTGTACAGCCTCTTTTAAGTATGAGATGTAAACTTTAATTCAAAACTTTGAAGAGTCTGGATTTACTTTTAATAGGATGATTAAAAAGTACCCACACTCCACAGAAGTGTCTGTACTCTACTCATTGCAGTCATAGTGCCCACAGGACTCAGTTCTTAAAGAAGCCGCTACTGTTTCACAATCCCACGAGAGTTACCCATACAAGCCTTCTATTACTGCATAACTGAATAAGAAGTATCATCAGTTCCTGTTTATGTATGTTTGTTTTTTTGTTATCACTTTGAACAACAAGTAGAAAAACCATCGTACTTGTTTTAATTTTCCAGTTTGTAAAGGGAATGTGAGGGAGCAGGGTTTCAAATGAATTGTTTATAGTGAGAGAGATATTCAGTATTCATTGCAATGGAGGAAATAATTCAAGTTATATCCCATAACGGGTTTATGATGTTTCCCAAAACCACTCGTTAGCAAAATAACTCAGAAACTGTCATTTGAGTTTTCGAAATGTACCTTATCTCTTACCATTACTTTACTTGTGTTGAGCTGGAGATACTAAGTGAAATGTACCTTATCTCTTACCATTACTTTACTTGTGTTGAGCTGGAGATACTAAGTGAAATGTACCTTATCTCTTACTATTACTTTACTTGTGTTGAGCTGGAGATACTGAGTGAAATGTACCTTATCTCTTACTATTACTTTACTTGTGTTGAGCTGGAGATACTAAGTGAAATGTACCTTATCTCTTACCATTACTTTACTTGTGTTGAGCTAAAGATACTAAGTGAAATGTACCTTATCTTCTTTTACCATGTACTCTAGAACGATAATAGAAAAGATTGGTGCGTGAAACAATGGAACATAACTTGGTTAATGTCATAGATTTTAATTACTTCTACATGAGTTAGATGCCTCTGTAGTGTGTGTCAAAGTTGTGTTGGCCGGTAGCAGCAATAGAAAAGTGGTTTAAGTCACTTGTAAAAATGTGAGAGCATTTTTATTTCGGTTTAAGAAAACACGACATGTCCACTGACGATGAAATGCAATAGTTCCAGGCTGTGGCAATTTTTGTATTTTATTGGTATTACTTTAGACAAAACCACTACCAACTGATAATTTTCAACAGACACGTTTCATACTAGATCAGTGCATTGTTCAATGCTATGAGTCACGATAAACGTGTGTTGTATGTAGTATCAGTAAGTAGTGTTTGTTTCCAAGTGATACCAATAGAATTCATTATAACAACACAAAAATTGCAAATTTTGTATGCCCTATTCCTCCTGCCTTTAAAGTTAAACTTTTATTAAAATGTTCAGCTTTTTATAAGAGTATACAAAAATAATTTATACAAAAAAATTCATTTCATATAAAAATATATTTTTTTAAAATTTTTGGTTAAATAACAATACTGCAACTATCATTTTTACTTGGAAAATATATAATTCACGTAAAATCTAAACAAGAAAAGGACTGAATAGAGCAATGGAAACTGTCACACTTTTTTGTTGAATTTTTCTAAAAATAAATGACTAGGTAGACACAATATAAGCCTATTATTAAGGTACGATAAAAGTTCGGGTCCCTAACGAGTGAATGCCCAACACAAAGCTAATTAAAATGAATACTTGAAAGATTTGTAGGGAGGGGCGGTAAACCCCCTCGCATCGACCCGTCTGATCGCAGCGCTGTCATCGGACGTCGTACGCGTCACTAAAGTCAGTTCGTGCTACAGTTCCCGCAGGGATAGTTTCTCAAGTTAGAAGTTGCAATAAAAGCGTGGATAACAGGTGTTTTCCTTCCGTACTGGGCCCGTTTACAACGTCTGCCAAAACGTAAGTGGGTTCACATTGTTTTCATTTATATTTGGAAATTAATTTTTTTCAACACGATAGTATACTATAGTTTCTTGCACTATAACCCCTGCACTGAAGCCACTTTACTATAAACAGTTAGTTGAAAAAAAAAGAATAACTTCGTAAACAAAAATTAATAATATTATGAAGAGTATCGGGACTTTAAAATTGTTTGTCTTGAATTTAAAGTTTCTGTTATTCTGAAACATATTAACAGTAAACAAACTTTTAAAAAAATAAACTTTATTTCAATAAAATCATGTAAATCAAATAATACTAGATAATTGTTTTAATCATGGAACTGAAGTAACAATTAGCTAGCACAGTTGCTCTCATTACCATTAACAATAAACAGATGACAATACAAGAATAACTAACAAATAATTAGTAATTAATTAACAAAGCTATATAGTAGGGCCTATTAAACCCTTAAATGAGCCTACTGTATAATTCGATGGCCAGGCCTCGATTATCAGAGGTGTAACTACAATAGAGTTACAAAAGAAACTAATATAATGATTTATTTAATAACTTCATTGTAGTTATAAGTTCTGACGAGGACGACTTGGTCACCAAGTGTTTAATCCTATATAACTTTGCGCTCTGGAGGTTATTGTTGAAAGATTCACTTTGATGAAACGCGCAGAGAGTTTATAATAGCGTCAGTATTTAACGGATATTTGAAGTATTTAATTACCAGTTATTTACAAAAATTTCTAGCACTACAGTATGTTGAACCTGCAAACAAGAGTTACCGACAAATTAAATACATTCTGGAAATATCTCTTCAACGCAAGCATTTAAACAAGGTCAACATTACACTAACTGCTTGAGAACTATTTGGGTTTTGATTTCGTTCCATGTCGCATTTCACTCTGCACCTTGTGTTTTCCTGGACCTAACTTTTTTGGGGAATCTTTGTTACGCGTTGTGTTTGTAGAGAACAACCGAGTTCCAGTAGGTGGAGGTAATTTAGTACTCTGTTCAAGAAGTGTGTGAAGATCGCACGAAGTGGACGTAAAACCTAACTTTCCTGAATCCTTCTCAAGGCCACCCTAACCTTTCTCCGACAGGATGAAGTACCATCCGCAGGTTTGGATATCTTTGTGTTTGAGGAGAACAACCGAGTTCCTGTAGGTGGAGGTAATTTAGTACTCTGTTCAAGAAGTGTGTAAAGATCGCACAAAGTGGACGTAAAACCTAACCTTCCTGAATCCTTCTCAAGGCCACCCTAACCCTTCTCCGACAGGATGAAGTACCATCCGCAGGTTTGGATATCTTGTGTTTGAGGAGAACAACCGAGTTCCAATAGGTGGAAGTAATTTATTACTCTGTTCAAGAAGTGTGTAAAGATCGCACGAAGTGGACGTAAAAACCTAACCTTCCTGAATCCTTCTCAAGGCCACCCTAACCCTTCTCCTACAGGATGAAGTACCATCCGCAGGTTTGGATATCTTGTGTTTGAGGAGAACAACCGAGTTCCAATAGGTGGAAGTAATTTATTACTCTGTTCAAGAAGTGTGTAAAGATCGCACGAAGTGGACGTAAAAACCTAACTTTCCTGAATCCTTCTCAAGACCACCGTAACCCTTCTCCAACAGGATAACGTGCCATCCGCAGGTTTGGATATCTTTGTTACGCGTTGTGTTTGTAGAGAACAACCGGGTTTCTGTAGGTGGAGGTCATTTTGTACTCTGTTCAAGAAGTGTATAAAGATCGCACGAAGTGGACGTACAAATTTAAGTTCCTGAATCCTGCTCAAGGCCAATCAAACCCTTCTCCGACAGGGTAAAGTACCATCCGCAGGTTTGGATACCTTTGTTACGCGTTGTGTTTGTAGAGAACAACCGAGTTCCTGTGGGCGGAGGTCATTTTGTACTCTGTTCAAGAAGTGTATAAAGATCGCACGAAGTGGACGTAAAAATTTAAGTTCCTGAATCCTGCTCAAGGCCATTCAAACCCTTCTCCGACAGGATAAAGTACCATCCGCAGGTTTGGATACCTTTGTTACGCGTTGTGTTTGTAGAGAACAACCTAGTTCGTTTAGGTGGAGGTCGTTTTGTACTACTCTGTTCAAGAAGTGTGTAAAGTTGGCACGGACGTAAAAACCTAACTTTCCCGAAACCTACTCAAGGTCATTCCTAACTCCTCTCCGACAAGAAGAAGTACCATCTGCAGGTATCGCGGTGAACTGCACCTGATGACAATACCTCTTTTTCTTCGTCTGCTATTCGTTGGTGAAGTAATACTATTTTTGAAGAATTATACTACTATAACGTATAACGATAGTGCGTTTTGTGTTTGTCTATTGTTCTCTACAGTTTATATATTGTACGTTTTTACAAAAATATACAGCAAATACCAGTTTTTCGTCACTGCTGTGTGACCTTATCGGATAACTTGAAGTCTTCACCTGTATTTCTCCAAGACGGCAGCACATTCCCCACTCAAGGCAACCATAGTTTTACCTCCCAGTTCCAGTGGATACAGGTCCTATCTAATTTTCTTGTACTTCTTCATAGACGATACTTTCGCTATCTTCCAGTTAGGGAGTTTTCGAAAACGTTTTATGGTTAATGCTATAAGAAAAATTCTTTACAAATAAATGAGTAAATCTCAGTCCACATCTATGTTGAAAGAATTTAGCTGAAGATTCCCGACATAAGACATGGTAGCAGGGTAATAGTATCAGCTTTTTTATTCTTTTAGAGGTTATTAGGGATTATGTTTAATAATTGGCAAATTCCAATTTACACACACACACACACACACACACACACACACACACACACACACACACACACACACACACATACATACATATATATATATATATATATATATATATATATATATATATATATTTATTTATTTATTTATTTATTATTATTTTTTTTTATTAAATTATGTAACAATGTATGATTTCATACAGCGGAACACTTTTTGTTTTGTTAATTAGAAGTAAATAATATTTTTCTAATGCATTTTTATACATAATATAATGATCTAACATACTGACTTCTGTTGTATTTAATGAAATTTATAACTATGAAAAATCGTTGACTGACATAATGTCACTTCTCTGGTTTTGTACCTCTCCTCACGTTAGTTTCAGATGTTAATATACCACAATGGACTCGACTTAATGCTTCTTGCATTCCCACCCCTTTCCCTTATTTCATACGCTGCACAAAAATATCCCTTCTTCGAGTTAGTTAAATTTGTCATGAGTCTTGCGAATACTTAGGCGGGTAAATATATATATATATATATATATGCTGATACGTATTCCTTCACGGATGGAAAAATATGATGAATAGTTACTATCTGGAGTACATCCGTTCATTCTGCAGTCCATAGATTCGCAGTTCTAACGTTTCGCTAGAATCTCATCCAGCATTGACGAGGTGAACCCAACAACAGTAGAAGAGCGAGTGAAGAGCGCAGATAACTCGGCTCCTTTTTCTACAGAAAACCGACTTATACCAATAGATATCTTAACGCTGAGTCACATCACCACCCATCTCAGATCCAGGCTGTCGCTGACACGCTCTTCTCTCGGTCTCACAAGTTAACAGACATCGATTCGAGGGACCAGGAACTTATTACTATGAGAGACGTGCTTAGAAGCAATGGCTATAAGGAATCTGCCATTAATAAAGCGTTACACCGCCAAAGTGCCCTTCCTGTTGACGTGGATGAAAAAGAGACTGAGAAAGCTGGTACTGTTATTCTGCCCTTTATTAAAGGAACCACTGATAGGATTGGCAGACTCTTTAGGAGGCATGGTTTACGTTCCGTTTACAAACCTTACATCACCATCGACAAGGTTGTTGGTAACGCCAAAGATAAGATCTTCTTGGAAAACCATGGCGTTTACAGCGTTTCTTGTGGAGTTTGTAAGAAATCGTACATTGGCCAAACGAACAGACGTATCTCAGCTAGGCTTGAGGAGCACAAACTGGGCCTTAAAAACAAGCAGAAAACGTCGGCTCTGTACAGGCACCACTGCGATACAGGACATACCATTGATCTCCAATCTTGCCGACAGGTTGCTCAAGTGGAAAACTACAGGACTAGAATTATTCGTGAGGCTATCGAAATAGAGAAGCAAGGGAGTCTTAACAAACGCGATGATACTTTGAATTTGCCCGCAGTGTGGAAGTGTGTCATCGATAGATTTTATCGGCAGAAAGGTGAACAAAGGCAAAATAATGTGAGTAGTTGTTTGGATCAGGTGTGAGTGGATTGACGTCATTGTGTACATTGACGTCAGTGTGTCTATTGGGCGTGGCTTCATTCCTCTATTTATAGAGCCGAGTTATCTGCACTCTTCACTCGCTCTTCTACTGTTATTGGGTTCACCTCGTCAATGCTGGATGAGATTCTAGCGAAACGTCGGAACTGCGAATTTATGGACTGCAGAATGAACGGATGTACTCCAGATAATAACTATTCATCATATATATATATATATATATATATATATATATATATATATATATATATATATATATATATATATATATATTATAAAGATTATTCTTATAATTCGCAACGGGGTTTTACTATTGAATGAAAATAATTAATTTCTCTAGTTACAAACACAAACCCCTGAATAATTAATTCTTTATTATTATTTTTCTAATAATCGTACCCCACGTTGGTGTGCCAAATGTAAAGTATTTATAAAAACGCTTTACAATTATTTTTTTTTTTTTATCAAATATTTTTTTATTGATGATATCAAATTTCTATTTAAAACAAAAACACTTACTCAGGAACAATTCATAATTCTTTATTATAACATTTCTTATTTCAACCTTTATACAATACACAGAACAAAAATAAACTTAACAAATTTTAACACAATATACTAAACTCACTTTCTTTGATTTTTAGTTACAAACTTTTATATACCCTAGGCTAATTTTACGATCTCTTACTATCTCGGGGTTATAGCATGGGCTATATTTTTTTAATTCTTAGGTTAATTAAATAAATTTTGAACAAACAATATTAAATTTTGAAATTAGTTTTAATAAATATTTTCCGGATGGAAATACTTTAATTTGGAATAAGCAAAAAGGCGAAACTATTTGAACTGGATTATGATCTTATTACTATTAATCACAAGATATTCTAATGTACAATTTTAAACTTCCCTATTATCCTAAGAGTCCACTAAAGTTTATTTTTTTATAGCGCTATACATACTTAACTTATCAAATACCGAAAATCTGCAGGTCGCTTACGTAAGATTCCGTTCTCTTCAAATTTCACTTTTTACACACTTAAATTCGTTTTAGTTCCTTCAAATTATATTATCACTGTACTTTATCTTTAAATTCTCTTATACTTATTTAAAATTGCCAAGTTTCTTCACAAAACGGTATAATTTTGACGAATTCCTTCCAATGTAAAATTTTGACTGGTCCTGGCAGATTCGCTACCTTACTCGGCGTCCCACGCCAGACTGACTCTAACTACGCGTCCTTAGATTTTAAACAATTGTTTGTTTTTGTAATATGGCGGCTTCTCCTTCTTAAAAAAAAAATCATATGGATTATAATTTAGTTCGATTCCTTCTCACTAGAGTCAACTGCACACTTGACCTACTTCTATTTGTTTTTACAGCTGATGCAATAACGCGATTGTTTTCACCAGTTTTAATTTTGTTAACATACTGTTTCAATTTCCCGATCCTTAACAAACCTTCCAGTGTTTATTTAATTATTATTATTAGTGTGTGAAGTGTCTTTGTGTTTTACTTTTGTAATATTTCCGAATTGTGTGTGTTTTGAGCTGAATTCATAGAACATAACCTTTCAATTTGTTTACTACCGTTTTTTCACTTTCTCCTTCAAGTAATTACTTATGCCCTATGTTACTAATATTTACAATTTTGTTTGAATATAATTATTATTAGATTATCTTGTTTTAATTTATGTGTTAGGGGTTTTGATATAACACATTTCCTAATCGATTTTACAGTTAAAATACCTTGTTTACTAATCTAGGCTTTTACCTAAATTTAGTTTCAATTTTAACCTAACCAATCTTTTAATGAATTTCTTTTTAAATTTTGTGTGAGTTATTTCTAATATATTCTTCCAATTCTTAAATAATATTATATAGCCCATTCTATAAATGTTACAATGTCCCCTAATTTAATTTAAATAAAAAAAATTTCCTACTATCTACATTACACATTTTTTACATTTTACAAGCTTGTTTAAATATACATATTTTTTTTTAAATTAAATTCAAATTAACACTTATTTCCTAATTGTACATTTTATTTAATAATTAATTGAACACATTTTTTATTGAGTATGTACCTCAACACTTTGGCTAACTTATTGTCAATTGTCTTTACTACTTTTATAACTGTCCATTTATACTTAATTCCTACGACACAATTTTATCTTAATTCTTTAACAATCAAATACTGAGCTGAAAACTTCAAGCTACATATTACTTAACTTATCTTCTAACAATACAATATACTTATAACTAACATTCAATCAACAATTCTTTAACAATTCTAACATATAGTAACAATAAATCATGTTCTGGTATTTACAATTCCTTCCATAATTATATATATATTTTTTTTTTACATTTATTACAATTGGAATCCTTCCAATCATAAGTCTGATTCAATATTTATTTAACATATATTCTCTGATACCGTGTCTTTAAATCCCAGCCTATCCGAGTCATAGTATGTCTAGATTTGGTCAAATTGGTTATAACATTTCTCTTTCCCTTATTTCTGTTTATTCCTTGTTTATTATTTATCTCATATTTATTTTGCTTTTAGCTTCATCTAACTCTCAGTTCTAAGTTAGTATTTTATCTCCTCTTCCAATCTCACATCCAGTTCAATTATTTTCTTATATCATTTCAGTTTATTTTGTATGAAGTTTAACATCTAATATTTTTAAAGGTTGCAATCTTATATCCTCTATTTGATCATATCTATAGCTCCTTCGATTACACTGTCCCTATATCAACGAATATAAATTTTGTTTTAATACTTATATATATCAACGCAGATTCTCCCTTACAATACGACGAAGTTTAAATACACAATTACCATATTTTTATTACAACGATGCTTTAATATTTATTAACATAGATTCTTATTTCTTTTATAATATATAATATATACGACGAAGTTCCATTATTTATCAACGCAGATTCTCCCTTACAATACGACGAAGTTTAAATACACAATTACCATATTTTTATTACAACGATGCTTTAATATTTATTATCATAGATTCATATTTCTTTTATAATATATAATATATACGACGAAGTTCCATTATTTATCAACGCAGATTCTCCCTTACAATACGACGAAGTTTAAATACACAATTACCATATTTTTATTACAACGATGCTTTAATATTTATTATCATAGATTCATATTTCTTTTATAATATATAATATATACGACGAAGTTCCATTATTTATCAACACAGATTCTTCCTTACAATACGACGAAGTTTAAATACACAATTACCATATTTTATTTATTACAACGATGCTTCAACATTTATCACCATAGATTCATATTTATTTTTATTCAATATTCGACGAAGTTACAAATAAGTTATCGTAGATATAGTTACCATCCCTTAAAACTTATCTCCTGCTAACGTTTTCTTATACACATAGTCACCTAGAGTTTATTCATATTGCTTCCTTTACCTATAATCAATATCTCCCTTCCTATTTTATTTTTATTTTTCAATATCCAGTTCTCCTGGATACATGTCATATTATTGCCTGTGTCTATTAATGCCTGTAAACTTGTTTCCTCTATTTAATTTCTATTTCTGGGTTTCTGATTGTCTTAGTTTTCCGACTGACTGTGTACACCATGCTCTTTTCTTGTCCCCACGCCTGTCCTTGCCTTAACACCGTTTACATCTACATTGTATCTCTTATCTGCTTCATAAGTTCTATTTTCTCTGTTATTCTCATATTTAAATTCCATCTCCCATTTTCCAAACTCGAGTTGTGTGCCTCCACATTCATTAACATATCCGTACCTCTGAATAATTTTCTCAATAAGCCTTGTACCACTAAGCATTGAGACGGATATTTAACTCCTCCTATTTCTCCTATTACCATTAACATTATATTAATCTTTTCAGTCTTCTTATTAGTTGCGGTTTGAATTGTTAAATTTTTTATTTGCCATATTTCTAATTTTCCCATTTTATTTCTATCTCCTAACCTTCCTTGCTCTCCTAATATTTTCTCCCTTACATCTTTGACTTTCCTAAAACGCTCATCTGTTATCTCTCTTTCTCCTATCACATTTAATTTTAACTCTCCTAACTCTTCTGTGTTTTTCTTAGTTATATTTTCTACCTTCTCTATCTCTTTTTTATTAATTTCTACCACATCAGCTATTATTTCTCTTGTTTCCTCAAAATTTTTCTTAATCTTCTCCTCTAATTCTCCATCTTTCTCCTCTAAGTCTCTTCTCACATCCTCTACTACAGCATTATTCTCTGTCCTCCACTGTCGCCTCATATCCTCTATCATTTTCCTATTTTCCTCCCTAATTTCCTCTTTTAAGGATTTCAAATCCTCCTTCATCTCTCTTATTTCGTCCCTATTTTCCTCTAATTTTTTGTTAAATTCTGGTTCATATCCTTCATCTCCCTCTTTATATTCTCACTACCTTTATTGATGTTTATACTCATTTCCATGAGAGTTCTCATCATCTCCCTTAAATCTTCATTCTCATTATTTCCCCGTTTTTTTTGTTGGGTTTGCATAGGTGGTAGTCCCCTATCTTCCTCTACCTCAATGTTTCCTGTTGGCATATCTGTGCCTTCCATTTCTATTTCTTTCATTTCCAAACTTGTCCCTTTTTCCTGTTTTTTATGCTTTATCTCCCCGCAAATTGTACGATTCCCTTTCATCAGACATATTTTTTCTTTTTTTTTTAGCTATTAGTAAACTTATTATCCACAAATAAACAATTTATCTATATACTATAAACCTAGCCTTGACTCTATTCAACTCAGTGTCTAATTTTACAAAATTTTTCTAAATCTATTTCCAGTTCAAATGTTTTCATATAAAAAGTTCTAAATTAATTTTGTTTCAAACTCTCTCTAATTAAATTTTGTCTCTTATTTTATCGAGCCCCACGTTGGGCGCCAATTATAAAGATTATTCTTATAATTCGCAACGGGGTTTTACTATTGAATGAAAATAATTAATTTCTCTAGTTACAAACACAAACCCCTGAATAATTAATTCTTTATTATTATTTTTCTAATAATCGTACCCCACGTTGGTGTGCCAAATGTAAAGTATTTATAAAAACGCTTTACAATTATTTTTTTTTTTTTATCAAATATTTTTTTATTGATGATATCAAATTTCTATTTAAAACAAAAACACTTACTCAGGAACAATTCATAATTCTTTATTATAACATTTCTTATTTCAACCTTTATACAATACACAGAACAAAAATAAACTTAACAAATTTTAACACAATATACTAAACTCACTTTCTTTGATTTTTAGTTACAAACTTTTATATACCCTAGGCTAATTTTACGATCTCTTACTATCTCGGGGTTTATAGCATGGGCTATATTTTTTTAATTCTTAGGTTAATTAAATAAATTTTGAACAAACAATATTAAATTTTGAAATTAGTTTTAATAAATATTTTCCGGATGGAAATACTTTAATTTGGAATAAGCAAAAAGGCGAAACTATTTGAACTGGATTATGATCTTATTACTATTAATCACAAGATATTCTAATGTACAATTTTAAACTTCCCTATTATCCTAAGAGTCCACTAAAGTTTATTTTTTTATAGCGCTATACATACTTAACTTATCAAATACCGAAAATCTGCAGGTCGCTTACGTAAGATTCCGTTCTCTTCAAATTTCACTTTTTACACACTTAAATTCGTTTTAGTTCCTTCAAATTATATTATCACTGTACTTTATCTTTAAATTCTCTTATACTTATTTAAAATTGCCAAGTTTCTTCACAAAACGGTATAATTTTGACGAATTCCTTCCAATGTAAAATTTTGACTGGTCCTGGCAGATTCGCTACCTTACTCGGCGTCCCACGCCAGACTGACTCTAACTACGCGTCCTTAGATTTTAAACAATTGTTTGTTTTTTTAATATGGCGGCTTCTCCTTCTTAAAAAAAAATCATATGGATTATAATTTAGTTCGATTCCTTCTCACTAGAGTCAACTGCACACTTGACCTACTTCTATTTGTTTTTACAGCTGATGCAATAACGCGATTGTTTTCACCAGTTTTAATTTTGTTAACATACTGTTTCAATTTCCCGATCCTTAACAAACCTTCCAGTGTTTATTTAATTATTATTATTAGTGTGTGAAGTGTCTTTGTGTTTTACTTTTGTAATATTTCCGAATTGTGTGTGTTTTGAGCTGAATTCATAGAACATAACCTTTCAATTTGTTTACTACCGTTTTTTCACTTTCTCCTTCAAGTAATTACTTATGCCCTATGTTACTAATATTTACAATTTTGTTTGAATATAATTATTATTAGATTATCTTGTTTTAATTTATGTGTTAGGGGTTTTGATATAACACATTTCCTAATCGATTTTACAGTTAAAATACCTTGTTTACTAATCTAGGCTTTTACCTAAATTTAGATTCAATTTTAACCTAACCAATCTTTTAATGAATTTCTTTTTAAATTTTGTGTGAGTTATTTCTAATATATTCTTCCAATTCTTAAATAATATTATATAGCCCATTCTATAAATGTTACAATATATATATATATATATATATATATATATATATATATATATATATATATATATATATATATATATATATATATATATGCACGCACACACATACACATCCACACACACACACATAATGCATACACATACATAGACACACACACACACACACACACACACACACACAACCAAAAACAGACAGACAGACACACACACACACGGGCGCGCGCGCGCGCGCACACACACACACACACACAAACACACTGCCTACCCATCTTTCCTTTTCATCCATATAAGGTAGGGGTTCAATGTTTGCTGCTTATGCTGCACCTGAAAACAACCAGCTGAAAATAATTATCATACATCGACTCAACTCACATCCTGAAGATGGTCAGCTTATCGACAAAACAACCAAATAAACCGGGTTAAAATATGACCCTGTACTATATTACTTGTTTAACTACAGGCACTTGTGAACTGTCGACCATGATCTGCTGGTGGAATATATCCTTAAACCTATTTTCTAAAAAAAACCAACTCTCTCAATATGCTAGCTCAAATTTTTAATGACTTCCCAAGGGTTAATGTTTTAATAACATTATTTTTATGTAACAAGTTTTTATTACATTTATATCATGTTTTAAGTTGGTAAAACTATAAGTTTTATAAATTGGTTCCAAAGGAATTTGGATTACCTAATTAATCTTCTTTTAACTAATTTAAATCTTATTTTATTACAAAAATCGTTTATTTGTTACTACAAAATTTATTATATTAAATTGCTGAAAATCTACAAATTGAATGCTGACATAAGAAAATACAAAAATATTCATTTAATTATTTAATTTTTTCAAGAATTTTTTTTAGTATTTTAATTTCGTCTGTTGCAAATGAAATTCATAATTTGTTGTCTGGCGTTCTTTATAGACCTGTTTTCGTTATTAAAATTGTATGCACATTTAATTTATACAAAACATATTGCATATTTCTCAAGTATCTTATAACTAGACATGACATTTTGCATTATAAATATAAAGATAAAATCATATATATTTAATTTAATAAAAGACAAATTAACCATCGAAGTTTAGCTTAATTTGGATTTAATTATTAAAAGTTTCACAATATTTTTTGAGAAATGGTTCACATTTATTAATCTTTTGAATGATCAAAATTTATAGGCTTTATTTACTTTTATCTTATATATCTGAAATGTTGGTTACCTGACAATGTCTAATTCTAAGGTCGAAACCATCGATCAATTTATTTATAAATTACTTTACCCTGATTGATGATTACTTTACCCCATTATTTAGCTTTAAGGTTCATTGAACTTCTAAAATTATGTATTTACCTTTTTATATTATAGGCTATATATTTAATATTGTAGTATTTTTTATTTAATTAATATCGTACATCAATCATTATCTTCATATACAAATTTAAGGTTTTAAAAAGTGAAAATGAAGTCATCGTATCAGCAAAATTTAATTAATATCCCTAGATTTTATTTTTTTAATTTATTAAAAAGTTTGTATACTTAATTTCTCATTTGATTGTACGGTACGTGCCTATAACAGATTTAAATTTGGGTGTTGGGCTTCCTGGATCCGTTCCTCCGTTCATGACCATCTACAGGCCCAGTCTTCTGTTGGCAACATATTTGCACTTTTCAAATTAACTTTATTTTACTACAGTTTAATATAAACAATTTTAGCTTTATTCTACCGATAATCTACATTATTGAGGGATGTATTTAAGAAATTAAAATCTATCATAGTTGTCTTAAACCTCTGTCGCGGTTTTACGCCACTAGCCATTTTACTTTTGATCATTTTAACTTGAAGATAAAAATCGCGTCCAACTTTAATCCTATTTACCTTTACTTACTCTTTCTCCCCCTTGTTCTAACTTATTTCATTTTATTAATCTAGGCTGTATGTTTTGCCTGCCTTTGATCTTTTCTCATGCTGTTTTATACCCTACCTTGCGTTTTACATATTCATGCGTCGCATAGTTTTGGCATACTTTATTTAAAATTATAATATAAAATTTAATGAAATAATATTTTCCTAAAAACTTTTAAGACAGTGTTTGACTGTCTCAACACACACACACACACACATAGAAGCACGCGCGCTCGCGTACACACTCACACAGACACAAACTTGAAGATTCAGACACACACACACACACATAGGGACATGCGCGCTCGCGCAGACACACATACACACATAGATGCATAACATACAAACAACGCACGTACGCACGTATACCCACACACATGGTAGCGTATACCGCCATTCTCCGCCATGTAGCGTACGCACGTATACACATTCTCACACTCACACATATTTATACATACACATACACATATTTATACATACACACAAACACACACGTACATACACCCACACAAACGAGCACAGATACATACACACATCACATACATGCAGACACTGAGATACCCTCGCACATACAGACAGATACACACAACATTGACACACGCACGTGCACACACACACACACACACACACACACAAGGGAATATATACAAATGTTAAGGTCTGTATTCAACATTATCGTTTTGACACGCCTTTTAGGGGTACTGTACAAAAGTTGCATGATATTGGCTAATGTTATTACAAAGTTCTGTTTTGGAAAGTTAGCGCCGAAGCTCGGCAGCACGTTTACTCGAACCATTCAGCCAGTTCCGATACACTGTCTTTGTATCGGTGATCACCCAGTTGACTTTTACCACCCCTTTTTTAGAAAGATATTGAAAACATTTATATAACTGTTGGTATACTCACTACTCAATTCTCATAACTTTAATTTATTTTAGTGTACAGAAACAGTAAGTATCACTGATGAAGGCAAATTTGTTGCAGAAACATGTTTGGATACAAAGAAACGTAACATTTGTGAAAATTGAGAAGATATGTCAGTATTTCCGTTGTTAACTGATTTTTGAGTTCCACATAAACATAGAATAAACTAGAAGAGTATTATGCATGTAAATACTATAAGGTTAAGCAAATTAATATAACTCTTCACAGGTACTGGTATTTAGATAGAGAGGTTATGGATCGCAAAATAAATCCATTTCTAAATGTGCCCGTCCCCTTGATCCCTAATGATATCCTTGACCTACCTTATTCCTATTGCAACTCTTTCATAATAAATGTTCTGGGCTAAAAATCACTTCTCTTTCTACGCTTTGATCAGGGTGTCTGGCTACTGTACAAACTTCCTCGTATTACCTCTTCTGGGCTACAAATGAATGCATTTCCTAATGTGCCCGTCCCCTTGATCCCTAATGATACCATGACAACTCTTATTCCTATTGCAACTTCAATCAGGGTGTCTTGCTACTGCACAAACATCCTCGTATTAGCTCTTCTGGGCTACAAATAAATACATTTCCTAATGTACCCGTCCCCTTGATCCCTAATGTTACCCTTGACCTTTCAACCTTGAACCACCTTATTCCTATTGCATCTCCTTCATAATAAATCTTCTGGGCTAAATATCAGTTCTCTTTCTAATGAAGCCGTTATCTCCTTGACCCTTCGATCAGGGTGTCAGCCTACTGTCCCAATTTCCTCGTATTAAGTCTTCTAGGCTAAAAATCAAGTATCTACCTTAGGAGGCCTCTACCCCCTTATGAGAATTTTCATTTAGACATTAACTACTACTTCACATCCATCTTATTACCTTTTTTCAGCTACAAGTCAATCATATTCCTAATGAGGCAGTTATCTCGACTACATCTCGGCTATAAATCATTGTATGGATGCAGTTTGACGTTTTCGATTGAGTAACAATAGTTAATAGTTTGTAAATGTTTCATGTATTTTTACACTTCCGGTATTAACTGACACATATCTGATTGTTATGTCACTCTGGAGATTCGATTATCTTGCTCTGCTCATCTCCGATATCGTTTTGTGTAGTCACGTGACGAACACACTTGACAAAATGTGTCAAAGTATTAACATCTGGAGTATTGAAAAACGATAATGTAAATTACAAGCTTCTAGTAATTTTACGAGTAAGAAATGTTTTAGTGCAAAATAAAAGAATAAATCGAAATGAAGCTGCTGAATGTGATATTAATTTCTGAAATAGTTTGTAATTTGGCAAATATAATTATGTCCGAGGTAAGTAATTGTAAACGTTATAAAGTGATTTGGCAACATAGGCTATATAATTGTTCAATTTGTGTTTTATTGTTTATAGCTGATACCATAAATATCAGGCTCCACCATTAATACCTTTGAATGTAATTAATAACCTTTGCATATTGAATTGTTAAATTGCTAAAGGCTAGACTGCAACACTTACGTTATTCGCCCCTTAAAGTTATGTTATTGCGACTGATTTTGCTTCAAAAATATTTTTTCATTTATTGTAATTGTAATTTCTAGCCATTCTCCAATATAATATAATGCCTTTCTATTTTGCAATTTAACTAAAACGACATTTACCAATGTAATGTAATACTTTGCAATATTTCAATTTTACTTGAACAACATTTACCAATATAATATAATGCCTTTCAATTTTGCAATTTAACTAAAACGACATTTACCAATGTAATGTAATACTTTGCTATATTTCAATTTTACTTGAACAACATTTACCAATCTAATATGATGCCTTTCTATTTTTCCATTACACTTGAACAACATTTACCAATTTATTGTGAAGCCTTGCTATTTCCAATTTCACTTAAACCACATTTACCAATCTATTGTAAAGCCTTGCAATTTGCAATTTCACTTGAACAACATTTACCAATCAAATGTAATGCCTTGCTATTTTGTAATTTCACTAATACTACATTTACCAATCTAATTTAATGCCTTTCTATTTGCAATTTCACTTAAACAACATTTACCAATAAAATGTAATGCCTTGCTATTTTGTAATTTCACTAATACTACATTTACCAATCTAATGTAATGGCTTTCTATTTGCAATTTCACTTAAACAACATTTACCAATCTAATGTAAATCCTTCTATTTGCAATTTCTTTTGAGCAACATTACCCATCTGTTTTAAAACCTTGCTGTTTGCAATATCACTTGAAGAACATTTACCAATCTAATGTAATGCCTTTCTATTTGCAATTTCTTTTGAACAACATTACCCATCTATTTTAAAACCTTGCTATTTGCAATATCACTTGAAGAACATTTACCAATCTAATGTAATGCCTTTCTATTAGTATTTTCACTTGAACAACATTTACCAATTTAATGTAATGCGTTCTTATTTTGTAATTTCACTAATACTACATTTACCAATCTAATGTAATGCCTTTCTATTTGCAACTTCACTTGAACAACATTTACCAATCTAATGTAATGCCTTTCTATTTGCAATCTCACTTGAACAACATTAACCTATCTATTTTAAAACCTTGCTATTGCAATATCACTTGAACAACATTAACCAATCTAATGTAATGCCTTGCTATTTGCAATCTCACTTGAACAACATTTACCAATCTAATGTAATGCCTTGCTATTTGCAATCTCACTTGAACAACATTTACCAATCTAATGTAATGCCTTGCTATTTGCAATTTCACTCGAACAACATTTACCAATCTAATGTAATGCCTTGCTATTTGCAATCTCACTTGAACAACATATACCAATCTAATGTAATGCCTTTCTATTTGCAATTTCACTTGAACAACATTTACCAATCTATTGTAATGCCTTGCTATTTGCAATTTCACTTGAACAAATTTACCAATCTAATGTAATGCCTTGCTATTTGCAATATCACTTGAACAACATATACCAATCTAATGTAATGCCTTTCTATTTGCAATATTACTCGAACAACATTTACCAATCTAATGTAATGCCTTTCTATTTGCAATCTCACTTGAACAACATTAACCTATCTATTTTAAAACCTTGCTATTGCAATATCACTTGAACAACATTTACCAATCTAATGTAATGCCTTGCTATTTGCAATCTCACTTGAACAATATTTACCAATCTAATGTAATGCCTTTCTATTTGCAATATCACTTGAACAACATATACCAATCTAATGTAATGCCTTTCTATTTGCAATATCACTCGAACAACATTTACCAATCTAATGTAATGCCTTGCTATTTTCAATCTCACTTGAACAACATATACCAATCTAATGTAATGCCTTTCTATTTGCAATTTCATTTGAACAACATTTACCAATCTATTGTAATGCCTTGCTATTTGCAATTTCACTTGAACAAATTTACCAATCTAATGTAATGCCTTTCTATTTGCGATATCACTTGAACAACATATACCAATCTAATGTAATGCCTTTCTATTTGCAACTTCACTTGAACAACATTTACCAATCTAATGTAATGCCTTTCTATTTGCAATCTCACTTGAACAACATTAACCTATCTATTTTAAAACCTTGCTATTGCAATATCACTTGAACAACATTAACCAATCTAATGTAATGCCTTGCTATTTGCAATCTCACTTGAACAACATTTACCAATCTAATGTAATGCCTTGCTATTTGCAATTTCACTCGAACAACATTTACCAATCTAATGTAATGCCTTGCTATTTGCAATCTCACTTGAACAACATATACCAATCTAATGTAATGCCTTTCTATTTGCAATTTCACTTGAACAACATTTACCAATCTATTGTAATGCCTTGCTATTTGCAATTTCACTTGAACAAATTTACCAATCTAATGTAATGCCTTGCTATTTGCAATATCACTTGAACAACATATACCAATCTAATGTAATGCCTTTCTATTTGCAATATTACTCGAACAACATTTACCAATCTAATGTAATGCCTTTCTATTTGCAATCTCACTTGAACAACATTAACCTATCTATTTTAAAACCTTGCTATTGCAATATCACTTGAACAACATTTACCAATCTAATGTAATGCCTTGCTATTTTCAATCTCACTTGAACAACATATACCAATCTAATGTAATGCCTTTCTATTTGCAATTTCACTTGAACAACATTTACCAATCTATTGTAATGCCTTGCTATTTGCAATTTCACTTGAACAAATTTACCAATCTAATGTAATGCCTTGCTATTTGCAATATCACTTGAACAACATATACCAATCTAATGTAATGCCTTTCTATTTGCAATATTACTCGAACAACATTTACCAATCTAATGTAATGCCTTTCTATTTGCAATCTCACTTGAACAACATTAACCTATCTATTTTAAAACCTTGCTATTGCAATATCACTTGAACAACATTTACCAATCTAATGTAATGCCTTGCTATTTTCAATCTCACTTGAACAACATATACCAATCTAATGTAATGCCTTTCTATTTGCAATTTCATTTGAACAACATTTACCAATCTATTGTAATGCCTTGCTATTTGCAATTTCACTTGAACAAATTTACCAATCTAATGTAATGCCTTTCTATTTGCGATATCACTTGAACAACATATACCAATCTAATGTAATGCCTTTCTATTTGCAATATTACTTGAACAACATTTACCAATCTAATGTAATGCCTTTCTATTTGCAATCTCACTTGAACAACATTAACCTATCTATTTTAAAACCTTGCTATTGCAATATCACTTGAACAACATTAACCAATCTAATGTAATGCCTTGCTATTTGCAATCTCATTTGAACAATATTTACCAATCTAATGTAATGCCTTTCTATTTGCAATATCACTTGAACAACATATACCAATCTAATGTAATGCCTTTCTATTTGCAATATCACTTGAACAACATTTACCAATCTATTGTAATGCCTTGCTATTTGCAATTTCACTTGAACAAATTTACCAATCTAATGTAATGCCTTGCTATTTGCAATATCACTTGAACAACATATACAAATCTAATGTAATGCCTTTCTATTTGCAATATCACTTGAGCAACATATACCAATCTAATGTAATGCCTTTCTATTTGCAATTTCACTTGAACAACATTTACCAATCTAATGTAATGCCTTTCTATTTGCAATATCACTTGAACAACATATACCAATCTAATGTAATACCTTTCTATTTGCAATTTCACTTGAACAACATTTACCAATCTAATATAATGCCTTTCTATTTGCAATTTCACTTGAACAACATTTACCAATCTAATGTAATGCCTTTCTATTTGCAATTTCACTTGAACAACATTTACCAATCTAATGTAATGTCTTTCTATTTGCAATCTCACTTGAACAACATTAACCTATCTATTTTAAAACCTTGCTATTGCAATATCACTTGAATAACATTAACCAATCTAATGTAATGCCTTGCTATTTGCAACCTCACTTGAAGAACATTTACCAATCTAATGTAATGCCTTGCTATTTGCAATTTCACTTGAACAACATATACCAATCTAATGTAATGCCTAGCTATTTGCAATATCACTTGAACAACATATACCAATCTAATGTAATGCCTTTCTATTTGCAATTTCACTTGAACAACATTTACCAATCTATTGTAAATCCTTGCTGTTTTCAATTTCACTTAAACCACATTTACCAATCTATTGTAAAGCCTTTCTATTTGCAATTTCACTTGAACAACATTTACCAGTCAAATGTAATGCTTTGCTATTTACAATCTCACTTGAACAACATTAACCCATATATTGTAAAGCCTTGCTATTGCAATTTCACTTGAACAACATTTACCAATCTAATATAATGCTATTCTATTTTGCAATTTCACTTGCGCAACATTTACCAATCAAATGTATTGCCTTTATATTTTGCAATTTCACTAAAACTACATTTAGAAATCTTATATAATGCCTTTCTATTTTGCAATTTCACTTGAACAACATTTACCAATCTATTTTACCAAAACTTACGAATCAAAAGCCTTGCTGTTTGCAATTTCACTTAAACATTTACCCATCAAATGTATTACCCTGCTATTTTGCAATTTCACTAAAACTACATTTACTAATCTAATGTAAATATATTACATTAGAAGAATTCCTTGCTATTTTGAAAGGATTCAACTAATACAGGCATTTTTTTGTAGTGCACATGACCCGAGAAATGAGGTGAGGGATAATGAGGACATCACATAGTCTTTCTTTTAATCAAAAATACGTTCGGAGTGAACGTAGGGCTCTGTGGTGCTATCGTGACTTTTAAACAATAATCAACATTCAGTCAGCACCTACGTCTGGTTGCGTATTGACAAACTTACAACACATTTACGAAAATTTCTTAAAAAACATGTTTAGAAAAATACTTAACGTACTAAGATTGGGCAATCATTGCAAAGTGTATAACAATTGATGTTTACGATGATGATGTACACACATGACGTGATTTAATGTTTGTTTAGGTTGTGCATCCACTTACAGAGAGTGCTTCCGGAGCCGTAGATTTCAGAAAAATAATAAACACCACAACATTCGTTGACAAATCAATGCTAATATATGACTTGTTGATCCACCACATTGTCCTCCTCGCGGCACCTAAGGGATACGGTAAATCTACAATTTTGGACATGGTAAGAAGGTTTTTTGAGCTACAAGTGGACTCAAACGGCGAGCCAAAAGAGGAAAACCCAAACTACGATTTGTTTCTGCATACGAACTTGACAATAGTGAATTACAAAAAATACAAAATGTGGTTCAAAAACCACTTGGGAAAATATCCAGTCATGTACGTGAACTACAAACGGTTAAACAACATAACTGATTTGGACAGCACGTTGGTAAATTTCAAAGTGTTACAAAAAGATGTATTTTCCCAACACAAATACATCATAAATAACCCAAAGTTCCCATTGAGCTTCGAGGAGAAACGCTTGCTGTCCAAGTACATCGACAACTCACACACAGACAGCATAGAGCTGCAACTAGGTTTCTACAGGTTGTCTGAATACCTGCGCAGGTACTTCAATAAATCTGTGTGTGTGCTGGTAGACGAGTTCGACAACTACCTGGACAGAAGAAGCCAGATTCAGGAAGAGAGCATAAACTTTATGCGGGGCGTTCACAACTACTTGTTCAACAGAAATAAAAACATAATGGTGGCGCTGATCATGAGCGAGGTCGTAGAAAGAGGAGTCAAAGTGTATCCGAAGAACGTGCGGAAGGATTGCGTCTTCTACGATCACATTTGTTGGTCTTACTTCGGGTTAACGGAAAGCGAGCTTCAAGCTATACTAGATAAAACAGTAGAAGACCACGACGAAAAAAAGCAACTAAAACGTTTGCTTGAAGAACAAGAGCAACTTACTAGGACAGTGTATTCCAAGAAGGAAATGTGGCAAGGCAATTACGGGTTTTTATTTCAACCTAGAATTTTTAAAATATATAGTTACTCTACTGTGCTTCATTTCCTGGGAAACAGAACTCATGACCGACGGACTGAATAACTTTGTTCGTAAATTTTTAGAATTTAACTATTTATAGAATCATTGTTTGTGCATAACATTTATATAAAATGTTTTTAGTTTTTTTGTCTGTATTTAATCATTCTGTAAAATATCAATACAAAAATAAGATTGTATCGAGCACTCACGTTCGAACTGTAAATTTTACTTTGATAAGAAGTAAGATTGAAATTATGAAATCTTAAATAAAACTTGAAGAACGTAACAAATCAGCGTAATCTGATAAAAATCTTAAATAGGTAGCCATTTTCCTTGGATATTTATATTATATTACAATTAAATTCGTTCTATTAGTTCACACTCCCCAGGTATATATCTTGAACAAATTTTCAATCGTTAATAAAATAAATTTTTATTCATCCAATAAAGTTCAAATACATTTTTTTAAACCTATAGTGAATGACAATTGATGTAAATATAGTTTTTTTCAAATATTTATTCAACAATTAAATTATAAATATTAGGGGGTTTAGTTCGGATTCGAACTGAGTATCTTCATATTGGAAGTCTAGGTCTTTGGCACTCAGCCAACTTTCCTATAGCTAAGAAATGTATTTCTCAAAGATATATATGCATTTTTGTTTTGCTCCCATCTGGTTGTCGTCAAAACGTACATTGTACAACCTTATATTGTTGCCATGGTTGCTACACAATATCATAAATTACGCTCTAGGATTAAAAATGAAGGAAAATAAACAAACTGGATTAATGATGTCGAACCTTGCTTCACATACAGACAATGTGAAAGGAAAGTGAAAAGAAACCACAACACAATGCAGGCGGCGAAAAAAGAAAACGTATAAATAGTAACAAAGGAAAGTAATAATCCAATACCATACATAGAATGGGAAATGGAAAATTGGAAGGAAATTCGATTTCTATTTTGCCACAATATTGTTATTATGACATATGTATTCGAGTATACATATTTATGTTAATTGTAGTTATAAAATAAAAAGAAACTAATAAAATTTTTCTATGTTGACTCAAGTAGGAATTAACTTTAAAAAACACAAAATTTATATCACTTGTTTCATATAGAAAAGGCAAAACATTCTAGAATACAGAACTAACCCTATTTACTTAATTAGTAAATTGAAATATTAAAATTAATTATATTTATAAATAATATTTTTAAAATTATTAAATGGCCCTAATAAATAGGATAGGTAACTATATTTCACGTTAACATAGTAGTTATATCTTCCCATAGACGTAGTTATATCTTCCCATCACTGTTAATGTGCTTTGCAGATAATAAAAAACTCAACGAATAACAAAATCGTATTCATGAAACCATAGATTGTTATAAAATTTAATGGAAGGATTTGATACGAGTATCTGATCTAATGAATTATGATATTTTTAAATTTATCAGAGTCTCGAAATTCCGAGTCCCGATTTTCAGGGTTTCCGTTAAATTCGAGCCTGGCTTCGAGTTGAATACGTCGCGGTATTAATATATTCATCTAACCCACCGGCGGTTAAAACATTTCCACGTCAGTATTGGTAGTTTGCTGATTGAATGGATAGAGAACTATTCAAAGAGTGGTGTTTTAATGAGTTTGTGCCCGAAACTGAAAAGTTTTTATTGTTATTTTATTGTTATTGTTATTTTACTGTTTATACAAAGTACCGTAGCATCCCGACGAAGAAGAAGAATAACTGTGCTCTAATGATGTGTTTTATACCTTCCCACAAATTACGAGCCTAATCCAATCGATGGATCAGTGTGTTCAGGAATATATGAAAAAAAATACATACGTTACCTTTTACAATATCTGTTGAAAGTGATTAAAGCGGATAAAGCATTGTAGGCTTTCTAAACAAAATATTACAGTTAAGGGAGTTGTGTACTGGATAGCCGAATCATGGAAAAATATAAAAAAAGGAACATCAAGTAATTTGTGGAAAATTATCCTGTGTCATAATGAAACTGTTGACAGTATTATTGATCCACTAGAAGAAATTTTCTTATCAAGAAACTTCCTGGTTGTGAAAAATCCGATGTGAACAATTAGAGATAACAAATGTTACGAGTGCAAAAAACTACTGAAGGTAGTGATGACGAGAAGGTCGATCGAGACAATTGAAGAAGGGAAACTTAGTCACGACCGCCTTGGAAACTGCACTACGCTATTTTGTACAACAGTCAGAGACCACGCCGATAGACGAGACGTCTATCACCGCAGCACGAAAACGGTATGATAAGCAAACGCAGAAGACACATACTAACTTTTCCAAAAAAAATGTAGCAACCGTGACGAACAATGTGTTCCAAAGCAACATTAATTTAAGTAAGTACTGTAATCAATAAAGTTCTATAAACGTACTTTTTTCGTTCTTAATTACAGTATTAGGGTTCATTAGAAGTCCCGTTTTTTTTCTAATGAACAGGGACGTAATTCCGTAAAATTCGAGTTTTCTGTAATTCGAGGAGTCTCGGTCCCATCTACCCCGTATTATCGAGATTCTACTGTATACAGAAAAATGATTTAAACATTACCTCTAAATGAGCCCTAAACGAAGACAAGAATTAGGTGTACTTTATTTTCAGAAAATCCGGAAAAATCCATTAATTTTACGGAAGTGTGACGTCATATTTCTGCAGTACTAATTCCGTCAGATGAGCTTCCATACAAAGGTACGACAATATAATTTCACATTTCGAAAACAAAAGAAATAAACAACTACACAAATTCAAACAATAAACACCTGTCAGTATAAGTGTACTGGTGTAGTTTACAGTTGTACTATCACAAGTAAAACCAACAGCACAGTAATGTATAATTCATATTATACAATATAATATACTCTTCTAATAATATATAATACTCTTCTAATCATTTGCTAATGCTATGGTCCCTTCTCCATAGAAAGCTATGTATTATATTCACCCTTCATTTGCAGTAGGGCTGATATAAAGGGCAGTGACGACTCTTTATCTGAAATGCTATAGAGGCTTCACCCCACACTTACCACCCCCACTTTATCTTCACCCCAAGTTTATTAAAGTCTTCTTTCCTTCTATTCTCTTTGAATACAATGCTACAAATTCGCCATAACATCATAAAAAAACAATACAGCGTGTTCAAGTAATTGTTTTAGTAATTTAAAATTATCATATTTAATTAATTAAAATTATTGCTTTTAGGCGGTTTTTAAATTTTAAATAGGCCATTTTTAAATAGGCGGCCTATTTTCATTTTGTATCAACTTTTGAAGAAAAGGAAAGGATTCCGATATATATATATATATATATATATATATATATATATATATGTATATATATTAAATATGGTGATATGTTTTCTTGTAATATAGTTAATAAATTAAAAATATTTCAAAAACAAGAATACTTTTAATGAATATATTTATTCAAAGCTTTTCGCCGATTAAATAGTATCAGCATCTTCAGGAAAATAATTATTTTCCTGAAGATGCTGATACTATTTAATCGGCGAAAAGCTTTGAATAAATATATTCATTAAAAGTATTCTTGTTTTTGAAATATTTTTAATTTATTAATTATATATATATATATATATATATATATATATATATCGCAATATGTATTCTTGTGTATTAATAAAGAACTAAATCAAAATACAAATACAAGAATTATTGAATTGTAAATTCAACTATAATTCTTGTATTTGTATTTTGACTTAGTTCTTTATATATATATATATATATATATATATATATATATATATATATATATATGTATGTATGTATATATGTATAAGGGTTGGAACGTAAGACCCCATACTCGGAGATATGCTATAAGTACGAGCAGAATATCTTACTTGAAGTAGACCCAACCATTTGGGACCGGCCAGAATCCATCATTAAATCAACTCATACCTTAAAGGGGCTTTAACGTTATTGGTTTAGTGGATATACACGTTCACATGTACAGCAATATGTAGACACGAGCCATATTAGGACTAGGGCGAGTTGAGATCCATGTAAAGCTATTGTAAATATTTCCCCATATCGATATGTAAATGTTGACGTCTATATATACTTAATATAGGGAAAACTGATTAATAAAAAAGGTTTGAAAAGTTGTACATAAAGTAGTCCCACGGTTCTTTACTAAATAACAAAAAAAACATTATTATAAGAAACATGAAACATAGCCGAACATTATATACATACATTATCGACTCAGATTACTTAGTCCAACAATATCTTAGTACACAAAGGAAGAGCAGTGCACGGTCAAGAATACACCCAAGTATAGCAGTGTACGTCCAAGACGAGTAAAGGACGTTCACGAATATCAGAGCACGTGAACGAAAAGCAGAAACTGAACTAGAATTGTAGAGTACGTAGACAAATAGCAGTGTACGTCCAAGAAGAGTAAAGGACGTCCACGGATTTCAGAGCACGTCAACGAATAGCAGAAAATGAACTAGAATTGCAGAGTACATACAAGAATAGCAGTGTACGCCCAGGATGAGCAGAAACTGACCTCAGGAAGCATAGATGGTAAAACAATAGCTTGTAAGTCCAAGAACACCAGTGCCGTCCAAGAATAGTAAGATACGTTTAAGAGTATCAATGTACGTATAAGAATAGCAGTGTAGTGTAAGAACGACAGTGAACGTCCACGAATAGCAATGCAAGTCTATAAATAGAAGTGTACATTAGTAAAGACTACTTAACGTTAAAGAATTGCTGATATCGTCCAATAATAGTTTTGTACAACGAAGAGTATCAGTCTATTTCCAAGCATACTGGTATACATCTAGGAATAAGAGTGTACGTCCATGATAGAAGAGAATCACCATAACTAGTAATATGCGTCCATGAACAGAGTAATTCTATTAGAGTATACGAGTACGCTAAAAAAGAGCAGCGAACGTCCTAGAATAGCATTGTATGTCCAGGAATAGCAGTGCAAGACCAACAATAGCAGAGTACATCCAGGAATAGTAGAGTACCTCTAAGAATAGTAGAGTTCGTAAAAAAATAGCAGTGAACATCGAAGAATAGCAGAGTACCCCTAAGAATAGTAAAGTAATTCAAGAATAACAGAGTGTTCCAAACATGGTTGAATACATACAGTGTCAGAGTATCTCCAAGAATAGCTGTGGACGTACAAAAAGGGCAGAGAACTCACTCGAATAGCAGAATACGTCCAAAAGTAGTAGATAATGTCTTCGAATAGCAGAGTATGTCCATGAATAGCAACGATTGTAGAGTAATCCTATGTGAAAAAAATAGTACAGAAATAACTCGAATTGCTGAGTACGTATAAGAAAAATAGAGAACGCCCTTGAATAGCAGAGAACGTACAAGAATAGCAGAGTTAATTCAAGAATATCAGAATACTCCTGGCTTAGCAGACTACATGGAAGAATAGCAGAGTATATAAAAGAGTAGCATGTTTGTCCGAAAATAACACACATAAAGAAGAGCAATCTACATCCAAGAATGTTAGAGTACTGTAATGATAAAATAGTAAGTATAGTACATATCACAATAGCAGGAAACGCCCTCGAATAGCACAGAAATAGTAGGGCCAATCCAAGAGTTTATTTTGTACAATGATATTGTTTATTTTATTTCCAGTCTCAATATGATTTTTATTAATTAAAATAGCTAAAAGTTTCCCAATTAAAATAACCAACTTAAAAGTCATATTTATTACTTTAATTTACAAAATTCTTAGACGTTTTGCATAACTCCAACCTGGATTCCTTATTGATTGCGAGCGCTATCTTTTAAATGTTAGTTATACAATTATCAATTTTATTTATATTTTTTTACCAAATTTAATAATTTTCTACATCAATGTTTGGTCACCTGACGGACACTTCATACAGCGTGAAAGGCAATTCCCACTGCGAATTGCCTCAAGCCAGTTCTCGACCTTTCATAAACAAGGGGTGAAACACGTCAGCACAACACCCCTCGCAACTGTTAAATTAGTTTTAACATTATGTTCGACAAGACAGGACTATTTCCTGCTTTTGACAGCAACAAAAACCACTTTGCCGGAGACAATGTACGAAAAGAACAGTGGAAATAAATTATTTTCTTTCGAGCAAGAGGGGTTTTTTTATCTGACTCATATTATAAACGCAATTAATACATCTTTATACTCGAACCTTAATAACGTAAAGGACAGATTGTAATAGCAGAAGAATCATACCATTTATTGATGTGCTAAGTAAATACTAGACACTATAAATGCAATTGCCACAGTATTATAATCTAATTAATCACTTAAATAATAGTTTATGTCTATCCGAACTTTAAATTTAGTAAATTTGTTAAAACTTACTGAGACAGAACGTTTTCGATCGCTATGTGGCGATCTTCATCAGTGTCTTCTGCTTGGAGATGTCGGGTCAAGCGGTGACCGTTTTAAAGGTAGGTTTCCTATAGTATCAAAGAGTATGTGTGATTTGTATTGTGTTTGTTCGTTTATTATGTTTGTACTTTGTGTTTTTGTGTGTCTGTAAATTTCATATTGTTCTAGTGTGTTGAGATGTGGTCCTTTTTTGTTGATGTGTAGGATTTCCAGGTTATGGCAAATGTCTGTGTATTTGTGTTCGGTTTCTTTTATGTGATTGTAAAATGTTGAGTTGGTGTTCTGTTTGTGTTCCTCCCCTCTTTGTTTAAAGCTGCGACCTGTTTGTCCAAATTAGAATTTGTTACATTCGTCGCAGTTCAGTTTGTATACGCCTGGTGCTTGTAGTTTATCTTTGTTGTTGGTGCTGTATTGTATTTTGTATTGTAACTTGTTATTAGTTTTGTATGCTATTTTGTATCCTATTTTCTGAAATTTGCGGTCCATTTGGTTTGTTGTTTTGTTTATGTATGGTAATGTGATGTATTTGTTTTCCCTGTCTGTAGCGTTAATTTTAGTGTTGTTTTTGTATTTTTACCATATTTTGTCTATTATTGTGGTATTGTATCCCTTTGTGTATGCTAAATATTTAATTGTGTCTAGTTCTTTGTTTATGTTTTCTGTGTTCATTGGAACTGCTTTAAGTCTATGGAGCATGGATCTGAAGGCAGCGTGTTTGTGTAGGATAGGGTGGTTTGATGTATTGTGGTGACACGTTTTTCGCATTGACGGGAGTTGGCTTTGTATAGTGTTATGATATCATCGACGTATCTGTGCCAGTAAATGATTCTGTGTGCGTGTGTATTGTTTGTGAGTATCTTGGTGTTTTCTATGTGTTGTAGAAAAATTTCGCTTAGGAGACTACTGATAGGACTTCCCACGGGTACCCATCTGGTTGTGAGTAGTAGTTTGAGTTGTGGGTGAAATAGTTTTGTTCGGTGATGGTTTGGAGGATGTTTATGATTTCGGTAACGTGGGTTTTAGGTATGTTGTTCTGTATTAATTGGGTTTCTAGGATGTTGAGCGTTTCGGATATTTGTATGTTGGTGTACATGTCTGTTATGTCTGGTGATAGTAGTGTTGAATTGTGTGGTTAGTTTATGTCTTTTGTTTTATTTATTAGGTTTGTTCTGAGTGTTTCTGTGTTTAAGTTTATGGATTGTCTGAATATTTTGTCCATGTATTTTGCTAATTTAAGTCCCAATGACCACAGAAAACATAAACAAAGAACTAGACACAATTAAATATTTAGCATACACAAATCGATACAACACCACAATAACAGACAAACTATGGTACAAAATACAAAAAAACACTAAAATTAACAATACAGACAGGGAAAACAAATACATCACATTACCATACATAACAACAAACAAAATAGCCCGCTAATTTCAAAAAATTGGATACAAATTAGCTAATTTGTATTATATAATTAGCTAATTACCTAACAAACTAATAACAAGTTACAATACAAAATACAACATAGCACCAACAACAAAGATAAACTACAAGCACCAGGCGTATACAAAATTCAAGAATTATACTCTAAACTTGAAAACGTAAGGGACAGACTGTAATAGCAGACGAATCATACCATTTATTGATGGGCAAAGTAAATGCTTAACACTATTGTTGCAGATAATACAGCATTATACTCTAAGCTTGAAAATGTAAGGGGCAGATTATAATAGCAGACTAACCTGAACATTTATTTGTATGCCAAGTAAACACTAGACACTATAAATGCAAATAATACAGCATTATACTCTAAGCTTGAAAATGTAAGGGACAGATTGTAATAGCAGACTAACCTGAAGATTTATTTCTATGCCAAGTAAACACTAGACACTATCTGCAACTAATATAGCATTATAATCTAAGCTTGAAAAATGTAAGGAACAGATTTTAATAGCAGACAAATCATACAATTTATTGATGTGCAAAGTAAATAGCCTACTTAACACTATTGTTGCAATTAATACAATATACTCTAAGCTTGAAAATGTAAGGGACAGATTGTAATATCATATCAATCATAACATTTATTGATGTGCAAAGTAAATACTTAACACTATTGTTGCAATTAACACAGCATTATACTCTAAGCTTGAAAATGTAAGGGACAGATTGTAATAGCAGACTAACCTGAAGATTTATTTCTATGCCAAGTAAACACTAGACACTATCTGCAACTAATATAGCATTATAATCTAAGCTTGAAAAATGTAAGGAACAGATTTTAATAGCAGACAAATCATACAATTTATTGATGTGCAAAGTAAATAGCCTACTTAACACTATTGTTGCAATTAATACAATATACTCTAAGCTTGAAAATGTAAGGGACAGATTGTAATATCATATCAATCATAACATTTATTGATGTGCAAAGTAAATACTTAACACTATTGTTGCAATTAACACAGCATTATACTCTAAGCTTGAAAATGTAAGGGACAGATTGTAATATCATATCAATCATAACATTTATTGATGTGCAAAGTAAATACTTAATACTATTGTTGCAATTAACACAGCATTATACTCTAAGCTTGAAAATGTAAGGGACAGATTGTAATATCATATCAATCATAACATTTATTGATGTGCAAAGTAAATACTTAACACTATTGTTGCAATTAACACAGCATTATACTCTAAGCTTGAAAATGTAAGGGACAGATTGTAATATCATATCAATCATAACATTTATTGATGTGCAAAGTAAATAGCCTACTTAACACTATTGTTGCGATTAATACAATATACTCTAAGCTTGAAAATGTAAGGGACAGATTGTAATATCATATCAATCATAACATTTATTGATGTGCAAAGTAAATACTTAATACTATTGTTGCAATTAACACAGCATTATACTCTAAGCTTGAAAATGTAAGGGACAGATTGTAATAGCAGACTAACCTGATTATTTATTTTTATGCCAAGTAAACACAAGACACTATAGATGCAACTAATATAGCATTATAATCTAAGCTTGAAAAGTGTAAGGAACAGATTGTAATAGCAGACAAATCACACCATTTATTGATGTGCAAAGTAAATAGCCTACTTAACACTATTGTTGCAATTAATACAATATACTCTAAGCTTGAAAATGTAAGGGACAGATTGTAATATCATATCAATCATAACATTTATTGATGTGCAAAGTAAATACTTAATACTATTGTTGCAATTAACACAGCATTATACTCTAAGCTTGAAAATGTAAGGGACAGATTGTAATAGCAGACTAACCTGATTATTTATTTTTATGCCAAGTAAACACAAGACACTATAGATGCAACTAATATAGCATTATAATCTAAGCTTGAAAAGTGTAAGGAACAGATTGTAATAGCAGACAAATCACACCATTTATTGATGTGCAAAGTAAATAGCCTACTTAACACTATTGTTGCAATTAATACAATATACTCTAAGCTTGAATATGTAAGGGACAGATTGTAACAGCAGACTAACCTGATTATTTATTTTTATGCCAAGTAAACACAAGACACTATAGATGCAACTAATATAGCATTATAATCTAAGCTTGAAAAGTGTAAGGAACAGATTGTAATAGCAGACAAATCACACCATTTATTGATGTGCAAAGTAAATAGCCTACTTAACACTATTGTTGCAATTAATACAATATACTCTAAGCTTGAATATGTAAGGGACAGATTGTAACAGCAGACTAACCTGATTATTTATTTTTATGCCAAGTAAACACAAGACACTATAGATGCAACTAATATAGCATTATAATCTAAGCTTGAAAAGTGTAAGGAACAGATTGTAATAGCAGACAAATCATACAATTTATTGATGTGCAAAGTAAATAGCCTACTTAACACTATTGTTGCAATTAATACAATATACTCTAAGCTTGAAAATGTAAGGGACAGATTGTAATATCATATCAATCATAACATTTATTGATGTGCAAAGTAAATACTTAACACTATTGTTGCAATTAACACAGCATTATACTCTAAGCTTGAAAATGTAAGGGACAGATTGTAATAGCAGACTAACCTGAAGATTTATTTCTATGCCAAGTAAACACTAGACACTATCTGCAACTAATATAGCATTATAATCTAAGCTTGAAAAATGTAAGGAACAGATTTTAATAGCAGACAAATCATACAATTTATTGATGTGCAAAGTAAATAGCCTACTTAACACTATTGTTGCAATTAATACAATATACTCTAAGCTTGAAAATGTAAGGGACAGATTGTAATATCATATCAATCATAACATTTATTGATGTGCAAAGTAAATACTTAACACTATTGTTGCAATTAACACAGCATTATACTCTAAGCTTGAAAATGTAAGGGACAGATTGTAATATCATATCAATCATAACATTTATTGATGTGCAAAGTAAATACTTAATACTATTGTTGCAATTAACACAGCATTATACTCTAAGCTTGAAAATGTAAGGGACAGATTGTAATAGCAGACTAACCTGATTATTTATTTTTATGCCAAGTAAACACAAGACACTATAGATGCAACTAATATAGCATTATAATCTAAGCTTGAAAAGTGTAAGGAACAGATTGTAATAGCAGACAAATCACACCATTTATTGATGTGCAAAGTAAATAGCCTACTTAACACTATTGTTGCAATTAATACAATATACTCTAAGCTTGAAAATGTAAGGGACAGATTGTAATATCATATCAATCATAACATTTATTGATGTGCAAAGTAAATACTTAATACTATTGTTGCAATTAACACAGCATTATACTCTAAGCTTGAAAATGTAAGGGACAGATTGTAATAGCAGACTAACCTGATTATTTATTTTTATGCCAAGTAAACACAAGACACTATAGATGCAACTAATATAGCATTATAATCTAAGCTTGAAAAGTGTAAGGAACAGATTGTAATAGCAGACAAATCACACCATTTATTGATGTGCAAAGTAAATAGCCTACTTAACACTATTGTTGCAATTAATACAATATACTCTAAGCTTGAATATGTAAGGGACAGATTGTAACAGCAGACTAACCTGATTATTTATTTTTATGCCAAGTAAACACAAGACACTATAGATGCAACTAATATAGCATTATAATCTAAGCTTGAAAAGTGTAAGGAACAGATTGTAATAGCAGACAAATCACACCATTTATTGATGTGCAAAGTAAATAGCCTACTTAACACTATTGTTGCAATTAATACAATATACTCTAAGCTTGAAAATGTAAGGGACAGATTGTAATATCATATCAATCATAACATTTATTGATGTGCAAAGTAAATACTTAATACTATTGTTGCAATTAACACAGCATTATACTCTAAGCTTGAAAATGTAAGGGACAGATTGTAATAGCAGACTAACCTGATTATTTATTTTTATGCCAAGTAAACACAAGACACTATAGATGTAACTAATATAGCATTATAATCTAAGCTTGAAAAGTGTAAGGAACAGATTGTAATAGCAGACAAATCACACCATTTATTGATGTGCAAAGTAAATAGCCTACTTAACACTATTGTTGCAATTAACACAGCATTATACTCTAAGCTTGAAAACGTAAGGGACAGATTGTAAGAGCATATCAATCATACCATTTATTTGTATGCCAAGTAAATGCAAGACACTATAAATGCAATTAACACAGCATTATACTCTAAGCTTGAAAACGTAAGGGATAGATTGTAATAGCATATCAATCACACCATTTATTGATGTGCAAAGGAAATACTTAACACTATTGTTGCTATTAACACAGCATTATACGCTAAGCTTGAAAATGTAAGAGACAGATTGTAACAGCAGATTAACCTGGCCATTTATTTGTATGTCAAATTAATACTATACACGATAGATGAAACTAATATAGCATTATAATCTAAGCTTGAAAACATAATGGATAGATTGTAGTATCAGACAAATCAAACCATTTTTTTGTTTCTGTGTTGCTTGGACGCGTCAAAGAAGGTTGATGTTTATCGTTTGCAACAATGGGAATAACACATCATGATAAAGCGTTAATCGCTTTCGTACCACTTGTAAGTAAATTGCAGTAATTTTATTACGTCCCTAAATGCGCCTGTTTTGTCAGGACTCGATCGCACTAATACTTGTAATAGACTCTACGAAATAAAATGTGTCAGTGAAGGTGTATATTCGGATAGAATTTGAGATTCAAAGAATATCCGCGACAAAACGTCGGCTTAAATTTTAATTTACACGATACGATAGTAACGATGGCACATTATCGTAGGAAGGGCAAATGTGTAGAAGTATCAGTGTTTGAAACGCCGTTTCGGCTACGTGCAGACTGAACCTGAAACGATCACGATGAATAAGACGGGGTGGAAAGAAGCAAAGAAGGTGAACAGGAGATGTATACGTGTTTATCGTGTAAAACTCTGTATAATGTGCTCTCTAAGTGCATGAGGAGGAAAATTACTGTTGGTGTATTTAGATCTCTGTCTGTTTTACCTGGTGTTGTAATCAACTATTTTAACAGCCACGAAAGCTGAAAAAAGACGTGGTTTATAGTGCCCGAAATCGATATCAAAGTTTATATATAAAGATATGCAGGTAACATCTACGTGCGTATCAGAGATTAGGAACGCAACGGACAAAAGGATACGCGAACGCCTAGAGATGTTTAAGTACAGACCTGTGTGAAAAACGATATTACTTCCGGGATGCAAGTATCACAGCGCTCGGACATTTTCCGTACGGGGAAGGAAAAAGTCCAAAATTTCAGTATTCCTACCGAAACGCTTTATAACAATGTTGGCAAACATGGACTTGGATGAGGTGTCTGCTGGAGAATATTACACTGTGTTCAAAGGACAGTGCGGATAAGAATCCACGGAACACTGAGCTATTAGAATGGTATCCCTATTTTACAACAACATTTAAAATAACAATTGTCATTAAATAAATAAACAACTGTAAAAAACCTTTATGATGAAGTAAACTGTCGATAAATTAGCCAGTCGTCACTTCTCACACAGCGTTTTCATACTCCAGAAAATACCGGGTGACAAGATGACGTAATATTCATACTGGTAACAAAATAATTTCCCACAAAATCATTTGATGATCAAAGTAACGGTTGTTTCGAAGGATGAAAGGACCTTCTATTTGGGTTTTCATTTTGTTCAGTATTATTATTTATATACAGATAGATTTCGGAAAATAGAAAATAATGTGTTCGAAGGAAAATACGAGTATCACCATAATTTGTATAAACTGAGTAATATTCGAGAGAAACGTTTGTTATTAGTATATAGGGTTAGAATGAAACTGGTTTAAGTAATACCTCAAGTGGACTTCTACAGAGTAGAGGCTCTACAACCCTTTGCCAAAGAATTGTTTTTAGTAGATAGCGTTAGGGTGCAACTGTGGACTCTTATTAGGGTCAAAGAGATGGGACTCTACAAGCCTTTGCCAACGTATCCAAATTACAAATTTTTTTTATTAGTAGATACGATTTGCATGTCACTTTGAATTATTAAGATCATTGAGAGAGGCTTCTACAACATTTTGCTAAAGTATTCAAGTTACAAAAGTTTGTCATTAGTAGATAGGGTTAGAGTGCAACTGTGGACTCTTATTAGGGTCAAAGAGAGAGTGTTCTACAACCCTTGGCCGAAGTATTCAAGTCAGAAAAGTTTGTTCTTAGTATATAATGTTAGGGCTCTTATTAGGGTCTTAGAGAGAGGGATCTACAACCCTTTGCCAAAGTATCCAAGTTACAAAAGTTTGTTATTAGTAGGTAGGGTTTGGGTGCAACTGTGGACTCACACTGGTGGTAAAAGACTGTTATTTATTTACTTCATTTCGATATAAGTACGATTTATCGTCCAGTTGTACGATATTTATAAATTACAAATTTTCAAGTCACAAAAAGTTTAATTAATTTGTTTTAAATCTGCATAAAAGTATTTTCATCTGTCATTGAGAATATTGGTAGCTTTTAGCATGACAAGAGTTGGAAACGGGTTTGGTACGTTCATGCTTGAAATATCTGCGAAGCAGTTGCATTTGCGCAATGCATTTATTTCGTAAAATTGAATACTAACTTACAACAAAAGTCTGCCATGAGATAAGAGAAATAAGTTGCCACTTGTTGCTGAGTGACGTCACGGAGTACAGCGCATTCTGCCCGGCGCATCTGTAATCAATAATGTAGTTAATGGAGCCGCAGAACTTTTCCATATCGCGTCAGATGTTCATCAGGAGTTGGGCAAATTAGGTCTTGGAAACAGTAATGCTTCCATCAACGAGTAATTGCTGTTAATTTGGAGTAACCTAATAAAGTTTGAAAACAATATAAGGGACCTTTGTTCAACACAACTCCCGCTTACGTTGTCTAACAGTGTGTTGAATGTATTTGTGTTTATAAGAACAGCTGATTCTATATCGGAGATGAAATGTCCTAGGATAATAGGTTTAGGAATGCTTGTTTGGCGAGTAGAAGATTTCGCCCTAATTTCACTACACTCCCTGAAATAAGCATTACTGAGGGTAATTAAAGACAGCTAAAGCTTTTAAGAAAGAAGACATACAGTATATTACTCATATGTCATTTAAAAAATGTATAATATAATAAATTAATTAAAAAAATATAATATAGAATATATATATGGTGATATGTTTTCTTGTAATATAGTTAATAAATTAAAAATATTTCAAAAACAATAAAAGTATTCTTGTTTTTGAAATATTTTTAATTTATTATATATATATATATATATATATATATATATATATATATATATATATATATATCATAACGAGAGAGAGTTAAGTAGTGGGTAAGAAAAAACCATTGCTTAAAACTACTGGTGAAGCAGTCCATAAGTGAAGCTATAGGCTATACGGTCTATTGTAAATCTGTAGGCTCGAGGGTTACCGTGTTAAACAAATACCGTTATTTTTGAAAAATAAAAAGTGTTCAAAATATATAAACTTTTAAACTTGCAACTAGAACAATTGGCTGGCAGACAGGTAGATTGATAAGGGGCAAACTCAAAAGTCCTTTACTTACTAAAGTAGATTCTTTGTCGGTGAAAGCCGTACTTTCCAAAACTAAGCGCGGGCAAAGAGCTACAAAGAAATTTAGACGACTGATGATTAGCGTTGGAAGGGAGGAGCGGTCTAGAGGTCAAAGAAGAAGGGAAGGTTGGTTTTTGCAGTCGAGGGGAGCCTGAGAGAACACTTAAGTTTTTGAATCCGGAGAGAGCAGCCGTTCGAGGAGCTGAAGGAGGAATCCGACCCTGGGAGCCGGAATTGAGTAGAGACAATGTGGAACATAAAGTCAACGCACGGAACCTCTTAGGATCGCCCAAGCTATTCTACTTGTTAATTATTTGTGATTAAAATCAAAATGTTGTAAAATTATATCAAAAGCCAACAAGTCATTTCAGAAAATGGGCAAAATAGGTAAATATATTAAAATGGAAGCCATATCAAAGGAACATCACGCTTAGAGATAAATATACAGATAACATAGGTTGTGGTAAGGTAACATCGGATTCAAGAAAAACAACTGTTAATTTTTAAGTATCTATTTATGTTTGTTTTGTTTGTTGTGATGATGAAACAATTTGGTCATCAATCAATTTTTAGGATTTAAAAATGTAAGTTAATACTTAATTTTGCAGTCAATTAAAAATTCAATGTAATAGTGATTCAGTAATTTTTATTGTTTGTGAAGTCCAGAAAATCTGTTAATAATTTTAATCTGTTCAAAATACTGATTTTGCGCCTAACACAAAAATTTGTTCATCAGTAAATTTAAATTATTAATTTCTATTTCATAACATAACTTAAAAGAGATAATGTTAACGCTAGTAAACAACGTGTAACTGTTAATGCTATAATATATATATATATATATATATATATATATATATATATATATATATATATATTCCTGATGATGTTGGTACTGTTAGCCAACGAAAGCTTTGAATTATAAATTCAATTATAATTCTTGTATTTGTATTTTGACTTATGTTCTATATTAATACACAAGAATACATATTGCGACCCTGAATATATATATATATATATATATATATATATTCGCAATATATATATATATATATATATATATATATATATATATACTGAATATGGTGTTAATAACTTTTAATGAATTTTCATGAAAACTGGTTTTATTAGAGTAACTATTAACTTTCCTTGCATTATCCTAACCTAAATACTGATATAACTAAAGTGTCCATTGACTCATTAGGTTTTGTCTGAACATTGTCAATACATATTATAACAATTTAGCAACTGTGGCGTAAATGTTTATATTAAATAAAACAACCTTTTACCACAAATTCAACAATTTTTATTTTAACCTTATGTACATTGTGATTACAAAGTAATCTTCTTCAGAGGTATTTTACAAATGACAAACTCAACCAGGTTGTTTTATTTAATATAAATACATTGTAACGTTCTAGCCCTTTTATATCTCGGGTAAGTTTTCATCTTTATTAAAAATGTGTGTCAATTACTAATTAACAAATTAATTAACCTTACTTACCAGGGCTCTAGTTCTCCGTTACAGCTCAGGCATAATAATGTCTCTCTGTAAACGGTCTTCTGATATCTTCGGAGGGTAGAAAACTAGGTTACTTTGAAATGATAATTTAAAGCTTTAAAATGCAAAATTGAACACTTTATTAACTTATGCAAAACTACAAAAAACAAAAGACACTATGTGTTAAATTACAAACATTAAATTTGCTTGGTGTCTCAATTACTTGTTTACGGTTAATTACTGCTTACTGTTTCAATTACATGTTCTCTAGTCTTAATTTATGCATCGATGAGGTACTAACTCAAGTTATAATATAATTTTAAAAATGAACATACTCAAAAGCGATTTCCACCGTTCATGTGTTAATTATTCATGATTTAGAATTCAAATCAATTACAACTAAAATACATCTTTTTTATCTCTATAACGTACCTGGTTATGCACTTTACGTTTAAAACACTGTAACACATTTCATTAATCACTTAACACAACACTGCAGATCGCTGTTACAATTAGCGCTTTTAAACAACCAAAAAAATACGAATTCTACTTATTTAAAATACGTGAATGATCGATTCTTGCTTCATCTTTAATTGCGTTATTAATCTTTAGTACCGGCCTTATAATCTTGAATTTAGAATACTGCAAGCTACAAACTTCTAATTTATTTTCCGAAAAATGCCATGACGTCTGTTCCGATCGGAAACCTCTGGGTGACTGGGGCTTTTGCAAGGGTACGCCATCGGAATTTCCCACCCTTACTTATTATTTTGAATTTTTTGATTGGTGCTTCGGATCAGGCGATATCAGACCATGTTTACGTCACATATCGTGACATACTTAATTAGCTTGAGCTTCTACCTCGAACGATATTTTACATTTTTACCCGCTAGGGGCGCTACAATACTTACGCTAGAATTACAATTGTACAAAGAAAGAAACAAAAATTTTCATTTATATTTGGCTGATATAATTATTAAATAAAAATTTAAAAAAATACAAATTCTTTTATATGTGACACGAAATTATCATGTTTTTTGGACATCTTTTTTATTTATTCTGGTATCGTCGGAATATTTAGATCTCGGTGAATGTCTTAGTTTTTTACAAACGAAGGTGCATTAACCATTGGCCGTTATGCCACACATTATCAAAGGCTTGGGCCACATCTAGAAATAGCGCAGTGCAAATCTGTGTGTCTTCTAATGCTCTTTCTATTATATCCGTTATTCTATGGACTTGATCTATAGTGGAATGTTTTTCTCTGAATCCAAACTGGTATTCTGGAACCAGATCATTTTTCTCTATGACTATTTTAAGGCTTTTCAGTAAGAGCTTTTCGAATAGCTTAGAAATTGTAGAAAGTAGCGATATTGGTCTATATGACTTAATATAATTAGGCGATTTTCCTGGTTTTGATAACATTACAACTTCTGCTACCTTCCCGATATCTGGCACATATTTAAGTCTAAATGCTGCATTAATAAGATAAGTAAGCATGACTACTCCTTTTCTTGGGAGATCTTTCAATATTTGTCCGGTGATGAGATCAAATCCTGGGGCTTTTTTGGAATTAAGATTTATCCGAATTTCTTGATTCACTTCCTTTAGAGTTGCCAGTGGTATTTCTTCTGATACTATAATTTTTTTTATGAATAAAAATATTTTTAGTATAAGAATTGATTTTTTTTATTTAACTAATACTTATTTTACTAGCGAAAAGCTTTAAAAAATATATAAATTAAAGCAATTCTTGTATTTGAAATATATATACAAGATATATATATATATATATATATATATATATATATATATATATATATTTGTAGTTATGCAACACTGTTTTCTTGTATACACTTATCACTTTCACTTATGTACTTAAACAAGAATCTCATTTTACATAACAAAGATTCTTGTTTAAGTACATAAGTGAAAGTGATATATATATATATATAATTTTACAACACTCTTACAAAACTTACTTACACTATATTTCACTTAAACAAGAATCTTAATTTGTAATATATATGCGAGTCGACTTTCCAGGACGAATTACGTGTCCTCATTTGCGATTCAATTGATGCTCGTAAATGAAACACGTAATTAGACCTCGAAAGTCGACTCGCACATATACAAAGTACATTATAGTGTAAGAAATATATATATATATATCATTTTAGGGCAAAGAGCTTAAGAAAATTTGCGCATGTTATAAGAGGTTGGAGAACAATATGGTATGCTTATCGTGAGAGAAGTGGGAGAAGACGTGTCTTATAGCGTGCATAGCGGAGTCTTTAAGGGGTCACGTGCGCAAATATAGATTGTAATTTTCACTATAACATGTAATATAAAAAAAATTTAAAAAAAATCAATTCCTACTTACGCCAACAAAAACAATTTTTATTTGATTTACTTTATTAATATAAAGTAACATAGCCTATTCGTTTAAACAGTAGTTATACAGGTCAAATTGTATTAGGCTCTTAGATATAAATTGTGAATTTGTCATTTAGAAAACATAAGACACTGTCTTCATCCCTCATCAGGGGCATAAATCCCGACCTACTCGCCCCAAGCCTTAAACAACCCTATTAGCACTCACCGTGAACGGCCTATTTACATTTATTGTTATTTATGTTATTCATTGAAAAGAATTAATAAGTAACAAAATAATGAGTCAACCCTATGAGTCAGAGGTGATCCAAGGGTCGATACCATTGAAAATTACCCACCTGAGAGCACCTCCATCCTCCCTTCGCCGGAAGCCCCCAAGTGTCAGCTTATAAAATTTGACCTGTACTACATTACCTAAAAAATAATATCAGATGTTTTATAAAAACATATGTTATCACATATTTTAAGCCAAACGGGACGAAATAACTATATTGCAAACCTTGGGCCTTTTGTGGAAGGAGTTTCTCCCATATAATACTAAAATTAATTCATTAAATTTAATTAACGAATTAATATTTGTAAATACTCTATCAACATCAATTGTCCTCCACTACAAGTTTTAAAAATGTATTTGAACTTGAGTTGATGGATAAATAGTATTTTTATTAACAATTGAAAATTTGAACAAGATATATAGAAGGAGACTGTGAGCTAATAGAAGGAATTGAGAAAATAAAAATGCTTAATGTGATAAACTTTTTAATAATTTTTGTATCATATCTTAAAAAACATCATTGTTAATTACAAACACTTTAAATTATTTTATTTTGGTATTTTATCTCAGCTTATATTTTATTAAGTAGTGGCCTACCCATGTAGCTAAACTTTAAGTGTCTCTAAATAAGTCAATACTTTACTTGATTAACTGTGTGCTCGGGAGGGTGGCCAGAGGAACAATGGATTTCCAACATCGCTGTATAAAGCACGCTGCGAAATAATGTAACATTTATTATAATAAAATGTGACGTCAGTTTATGACAACACGATTATAAAATCACGGTAATCACCCCACATATCTCGCTGTACCCTAACCTCACCACAGCTATCCTAATCTAACCCAATCTTACCTTCCCTAACCTAACCTAACTTCACCACATCTAACCTAAGCTCACCACACATTACCAAGCTTCACCATGCGTAACATAACCTCACCTTACCTTGGGTTACTTAACCTCACCCACACCTTACCAGAACACACCGAAGGCAATTCAACCCCACCACACGTAACAAAACCTCACAATGCCTAGCTTACCCCTACCATACCAAACCTCACCAAATCTAGCCTAATCTTACCATATCCAACCTAAACACTCCATACCTAGCCTAACAATCACCATACATGACCTCACACGTAACCTAACTTCACTATACCAAACATAGCCTCACCGCACGTAACTGAATTTCACCATAACTAACCCAACATCGCCACACCCAAACTAACCTCTGAATAGTGTCTACTATATAAAGAGACGACGGTCCTTGTACGCGGAGTTAATCCACACTGGGTAGATGCGACCACTCACATGACAAGCACAGACGGGGGCTGTTTATTCTGTGTGATCAGTTCGCTCCATAAACACAACACAGTCCATGAACTAACGACCTGCTTTGTTTCAGATGAAGCGGTGGGCAGGTTAGCCCCTACGGAATTAATAATTTTATCTTGCATGCCCATTTCAGTTTCGGGTAGGCTGCAGAAGAAGAAGTGCATGGCATCTTCCCACACCATAGCCTCATTAACAAGGTACATATATTACCCCTCCTAATCCTATAAAATAAGATCAACCTAGACCCAGGGTTCCCGTATGATCTGTTGGGGGATTTTTTGTGTCAGGGTTTCTTTCTTGACAGGTTTTTCCATCCTACTCTTACGGGTTACTTACCGCACTGTTTCATTTCACTATCTCCGGATTTTCCATGGAAAGAGCTTATCAGCTTGGTGCTGATAATCAAGCTTATCAGCTTGGTGTGGTATAGGTGTTGTAACGTAAGCTGGCACTTGGCCTTGGCGCGGCACTATAGGCGGGGGCTGGGTGGAGATTAGGTAAAGACAGTTTGGAGAACATTCCGCGGATATAGACACACATCACTTACAGTATTTCGTATTTCATCTACTGAAGCACTTTCAAGAGGGCCACGAAGAAAATTGATACAAACCGCATGACGGCAGAAATTTTTTTTATTTAGGCTAGTACAGAGGATAGGTCCTGAATCCTTCACGCGCGTTTGGTGTACTAATCACATGCGCATGTTAGACGGAGGCAGCTCGCTAGCGGTTGGCAGTCACGAGGACTGGCCTGGTTTTGGAGCCCAAACCCTGGTAAAAAAAAAATTAAAAAATTGTGCGCAGATGTTCAAGGTAGGCAGTTTTCCTGAAGTTCCTTTTTCCTTTTCATTCATAGTTTATCTTAAATAATCCACCCTCTACATTTTATACTCCTCCAAATACAATTGCCTTACAATAAATAAGGTAATTTAAGTTTCATAAATTGAAGTAATTTAAATATTTTCTATGTCAAGCAAGCCAATGACAATTTATTTCCTAATCAAATTTTCCAAGCACATGAGAATTTATTGAAAGTGTGCTTAGTGATTTAAAGTAATAATTTTAAATTTAAATTAATTATTTTTAAAAGTTATCTTTTCAATTTTTTAAAATGTTAATATTATTAAACTAATAGTAAACAAACTTGGACTATTTTACAAATTTTAAATCGGGTAAATTGCCCAAATGAATGATTTTAAATTTATAAAACTTCGTAAGACATTCAATTAAGTTACAGAAAAAACTTGTTGATTAAAATTCGCAAATTCGCTCTCTGCAGCAGCAGTAAATCCTTAAGGCCAAAAGGGAATGCAAACAATGAAACATTGTAATATTGCAGCGCCACAAAAACTGCATTTATCTTCTTTCTACAATTATAATACATTGTCTGTAGTAATTAGAAAGTAGTGGAAAATGAAACTTTCAAGAAATGAAACTTGCAGACTACTACCAATAGAAACCGCATTATTGGCTACATTATAAGCTAAGGAATGTGAAACGCAATATGTAATAAACAAAACGAGCCAATCGTCTTTCCTAACTACTGTTGTCTCAATAGTGGTGGCCCACTTCCTTAAAACGTGTAAGAACCAAATAACACAGGACAAACAAAAGTATTCAGTCCAATATTAAATAAAAAAAGTAAATATCCAGCATGGACTTAACGGGCATACTACACGTTTACAGGGAAAAGATGAAGACAAAGTAGAACCTGGAAGAAGAATTGCCGTGATGACATACGATTTTTAGACAGACAGGGCATAACAAAGTACAAAAGAAGCGGTTTTACCGTCTAACAAAATAATCTAATCATTTTAAATGCCAAGTTTTGCAAAACTTACTGGATGATAAATTTAATCAATTTACGTTGGTGCTTTAATGGCGGATGGACAATTTGTAAAGAATTAGGGTGAGGGTAAAGTTGTGGGGTATTGTTAAGGGTCGTGGGATTTGGGAAGATGGACCCCCTAGGATTGCCACTGTCACCGCATCGCCTCCATTTGGTTCTTGGGAATCCACAGTTCCTAATCATCGCTCCTCACAACATTAGAGGTTGCACCTTTCCTACATCTTGTCCTTCCAATCTCAGTTTTCCCTATAGAATTATATTTTTTAAATGCATGTGTTTGCTTTCAGCTGCGCCCACTATGGGAGTGGCAGTGCTGTGCGTCAGCGCAGTGGTGCTGCTGGTAATGCTGGCCGGTTGTCGTTTCTTCGGACTCTGGACTTGGACGGCGGCCTGGATATTCTCAAATCGTGAGGAAAAAACTGCTTTGACCAGGCTTAAAGGCCACTATAACGCTAATGGATATTTGGTAAGATTTATTGATTGTGAAAAAGGTTAAACTTTTATATTAAACATGTATTTTGTTTTGGAAAAATAAAACATAAGTAAAATACAGAATTTCTGAAAAATGAATTTTCCAACGACTATGAACAATCCACCCTGCACAAATAACACACCTAGCCTGGTTCATAGACTGACAAATCGCTTAAAACACTCAACACATTTAGAGACTACTCAAGGTCCAATAGTGTTTGCTATTATTGGATGTGTTGATTCTTCAAGTGCCTAATGACAGAGACTTAGATATCCCGACATACATGAACTATTGTGACTCATAGTTTAGTCAGCACAACCTGGAATATACTCAGTATATTCTTACAGGATACAATTACAGTTGAGCGGTTGTCGACCTAATTTTTAAAATTACCTGAATAAAATTTCAATTTTTTGACACCCGATCAGCGACATGACACCAGTGTAGACCAGCAGCGACACGACACCAGTGTAGACACCAGCAGCTACATGAGACCAACAGCGGCATGATACCAGTGTAGACGTCAGCAGAGTCCGACGCCAGTGTAGACATCAGCAGCGACACGACACCAGTGAAGATACCAACAACGACATGACAACAGCAGCGACATGACCCAAGTGTAGACACCAGCAGCTACTTTAGACCAAAAGCGGCATGATGTTACTGTAGAGGTCAGCAGAAACCCGACGCCAGTGTAGACACCAGTAGCGACATGACTCCAGTGTAGACATAAGCAGCGACATGACGCCAGTGTAGACAACAGCAGCGACATGACACCAGTGTAGACACCAGCGGCTACATCAGACCAACAGCGGCATGATGCCAGTGTAGACATCAGCAGACGCCAGTGTAGACACCAGTAGAGACCTGATCCCAGTGTAGACACCAGCAGTCTTGACGCCAGTGTAGACGCCATCAGCGACATGATACCAGAGTAAACGTCAGCAGAGACCTGTCTCTAGTTTAGACACCAACCGAGACTTGATACCAGTGTAGACACCAACCGAGACCTGACGCCAGCAGAGACCTGCAGCCAGTGTAGACACCAGCAGAGACCTGATGCCAGTGAAGACACCAGATGAGACCTGACGCCAGTGTAGAAACCATCAACGACATAACCGCAGTGAGCACCAGGCAAAAACTGTTGTACCTTTTACTTTTTTTTTTGACTTGGCTTCCTCTTGATACCAGCATGATCGGAGCTCCTAAGCTGTGTATTTTTCCGAAGGTATCAAACTTCTACGGCTTTAACTGACCTTTAGGTGCCGATTTTGACTTAACTCACCCTTCCAGCTAGCCATGTGTTATCCGTCCATATACGACTACGCCACATTTTTCCATAATAAGTAAATCTCTACCTATCTATCTCTTATCTCAGAGATGCCGCCCTCTCAAGTCGTCCTATCGCCAAGCCCCCACTTCCTCCTCATCACACCCTCTGCAAAAGCTTCAAAGTAGGTCTGTCCTCTTTTACTCAACATCTCCGCCATTCCACAAGCACACCTCGCCTCCACCAAGCCCGTCCGCAAAGGTCATCGCTGCGTATCGCTCGAAAATGACGTGCCATGCAGTGTCCTCCCACTTGCCTCTCTCAGGTTAGGTTGCTTCCCAGGCGTCTTTTATACGGATATTTCGCGAGGTCTCCATGACCTCTTATAAGTAGCGTAGCATTGTAGCCACTCACTATAAGTGCGTAGCAGGCTTACTCACTTCACAGCTAATCGGAGCTTTACCATCAGAAACCACATCCTCGTCCATTCCCCTAGAAAACATCTGCGTCCAGTTTATGGATGAGAGTCTTGAACTCTGTGAACTTTGCGATATTAAGGCCACCGGCGTTCCAGAATAGTATGCGGAGCCCATCGTTCAAGCCCTGAGAAGAGCTGGTTTTGCGATGGGTACTTGATACTTTCGATTTGGTCATCTCTAGAAGGTTCTTTTTGGCAGGGATCCGTCGTAGCAGATTCAGCGTTACCCAGGGTGCACCACGAGGAAGCCTGCTACATTTACACCCCTTAAAGTTCTTAGAAGAGAAAGAAGAAATAAGCGAAGCCCAAACAGGTTTTCGCCAAAACCACTCTACTGTTGACCAATTAACTCAAGCTGTAAAGGATGATTTCCACAGAAGACAGTCCACCCTAGTCGTACTAATTGATTTTAAAGCTTCATATGATGGGGTGTAGAAGCAATTGTTACTACCAAAACTAGCAAAACTGAGGGTGGTAAACAATATGATAAAGAGAATTAAAAGTTTCTCAACCCAGCGCCTAATAAGACCGAGGTTCCTGAATGCTATCTCCAATTTTAAAGCCCAAAACAATGCTTACCTTAAGCAGCTGTGCTCAGCTGTTTTCTCTTCAACACAATGATTAACGACCTCACCGCCGTAATCGAAAAACACCTGACACATCGTACCTGCTATATGCTGATGACGTCATTGTATGGAATACTACTAACAAGACTGACCCCCTTGAAGAAACCATTAACCTGGTATTAGAAAACATAAGGCAATGTTTCAGTTGTTCACTATTTCCACCAAGCCCTATTAAGCTCAAATATAAACAGAGTTACCTACCAGAATCTAAATTGTCCAAATACTTAGGCGTTAATCTGGGTATTAAACGCTCATGGAAAAATCACATACAAGAGGTTGCTGAGCGCGCAAGCAAGCGAACAGATCTGTTAAAAAGACTAACTGGTACAAAGTAGGGACGCACGCAGGACGTTCTTACAAGCACTTATAACAAATCCAGAACAGTTCCCTCAGAATTATCACCGGCACAGCCTTCTCAACGCCCATTTGTGCAATGGAAATGCAAATCAGCATAGAACCATTACAAGTAAGACGCGAAAAAATAACCCTTAAGTTTTGGGACCGCTCAAGAAGAGTAGATCACCGATACTGGACTAGTTATAGAATAGCTGCACAGATACTGAAAACTCAGCTAAGCCCACTACAACATGCTGAAGAACTGAGAAGAAAGTATAACATCGGCGAATAAAACCTAACCCCGCTTAAAACGTTCAACAGGTTGACTGTTGTCATCCTTCTCAAAAAATTATCGTTACTAAACTTTAAGACTCCCAAGCATCTTGCACTCCCAGAAGAACTAAATATTTCTCCCCTTGAGACAATCCGCACTTTATATCCTGAAATAGACTGGCTGGACGTCTACGCCGATGGATCTCAACTTGTTCTCACTGGAGCTTTCTCCAAGCTATTTGAAATCAGCCAGGGCGTTGGGGCAAACGCAAGTATTTTGGATGGGGAAGTAACGGCAGTCCGATTAGCCGCAGAGGCGCTTGCTGCTCATCACCCAGCAACGAACCACCAACGAGCTGTTTTCTTTATAGACTCCCAAGCCGCCACAATTTCAATAGCCGTCAACTCTTCAACATACTGTTCTAACATATTACACTGGCTAGAAGCAGTCTTACATCTTCTGCAAAATAAATAGTCAATTAGCCTTAAGTGGATAGCAAGTCAGGTCGGCATTACAGGCAAGGAAAGAGCAGACGACCTAGCAAAAAATGGAGCACAAATGCAACAACCGTACGCAGAAGCCAGCATCACCGCTGCCAAACACCTTATCGATACAACCCTGAAACGCTCCATGAAACAAGGGCACGAGGAAACCAGCAGGCGGAAACAGTGGGCATCACTTAGCAGTCGAGGTCCTCTGGTGCCCACAAACGATAGGGCAACTGCCGTGGCTGACTTTCGACTCCTGACAGGACACGACTATCTCCAGGCCCACCTCTACCGTTTTGGTCTAGCAGAATCCGATAAATGTCCGCTTTGTCTCGACGTTGTCATTAATGGGGACCGCATTCATGGGCGCCCATGTATAATTTTATAGGGGGGGGCCAAATCTGATACCTGGAGGAATAGGATTCCCTCCATGAGAAGGAGGGTCCGGGGAAATTTTGAAAAATTATGGTTAAAATGGTGAGTTTTAAGGCACTTTAGAAAATTCGAAACTTCTAATTTTTACAGGCTTTTTTGTATCGATTAATTAATTTTTTTATAGAATGAGTGAATCTTTATTCCTTAAAATACTAAAATATATAATAAAATTTTTCTTGCGTCATTTCATTTATTATAGGATAGGATAGTAACCAACAAATTATTTTGAGGTTGGAAGTTTTTAAATATAGGCTATTATTTCAGTTTTATAAGTGGCGTTTTTTTATTTTTATTTTAACCGAGGCATGACAGTCGAATATCTGATTTTATTGAAATATCTCATTAGGTTCAGGGTGTTTGTGTGTTTCAGGAGGAACTGCTCATATAACGCTAAAAATGAGAAAAAATGCTTCGTTAGTGAGTTACGACTAGCGAAAGATTTCACCTGCAATTCAGTTACCCCTGTGAAATAAATCAATAAATGTATAGGCCTACTTAAGTAAGCAGATTCAAATTTTATCCTCCTTAGGCTTTTCCTACTAATTTGATCAATTAGGGGTAGTTTTCACCCTTGAAAATGAATTTTTAGAGGGTCGAAATATTTAACAATTACAATTAGAGTATCAGACAATCATTGTTTTTAATTCATCTGAACCAAATTTCACTCTTTTTACACTTTTTTATAGATTTTGACAATAAGGGGTAGTTTCACGCTTAAAAAATAAAAAGCGCCCGTCGGCACTATATAGATTTTGAAATAGAGGGTAAGTTGAACTTAATCCCAAATTTTTATGCAAATCGGTCTTTTCCGAAAAATTTGTGAAGTTTTTTCCATTTTAAGCTTCGTTTACTGGACTAATATTAAAGATAAATCAAATTAAAACGTCAATTTCTACAATTCAATTAAAAGTAATGTAACATAGGCTATAACATATAATAAACTATTAAAATTAATATGTAGACAAAATGGTACGTTTTGTTTAACTTAACAGAAAATAAATATACCTAATATGTAATATCTATGTATCGTATTATTATACATAGGAATTCTTTTGAAATTGATTCTTGACGTTTGTTATGTTTCGTTATTTGGAAATGTTTTCACTTACCAATTGGGCCAATAATTCAGGCGCGTATCCAGGGGGGGCGATGGGGCGATCGCCCCCCCCCAACCCTCAAGAACTTTGGGTTAAAAATCGACAATATATTATTAAATTCGGACTTTCTATTAAATTAGACTTTTACTTAAATTAATTCGTCTTTTATTGTAAATAAAAAATAAAATTTTAATTTCAAAATGTGACGCGTTCCCTCGGCATACCCTCGTAAACGTCTAAACGTTTTAACAACAGATAGCGCTAGTGAAGCTTAGTCTCGAACATATGATTTTCAATACGTAATTTTGCAAGCGTAATATTCGTAGTTGACTCCGGAATTGTTCGTGTTGGAAGAATAACTACTTATATTAATTAATAAACCATTTTTATAATAATAGCTTATTCTCTAGCCATAAGTGTTATCGAAACTGGAATAATTATTTATTAAAAAGTCTAATTTGCTACAAATCTATATCACGTTACCGATTTCTAACGCAAGCGTAGAAAGAACTTTTTCTGTTCTATTTTTTTACGTACACGCACGCGCGCACACACACACACACATACACACACACACACACACACACATATTATATATATATATATATATATATATATATATATATATATATACATATATATATATATATATATATATATATATATATAATGCATCAATGCATCTATCGCCCCCCCCCCCAAAGCAAGTCGCTGGATACGCGCCTGTAATTTATCAATTTTGTAAATCGTAACACGGTACCGTACACTATAGTCAATATATAATCTCCCTGCTTCCTACTTGCACCCAATACAGTACTTCAGTACTACAATGTCGAACGCAGATGACATGCAACAGAGAAGAAATGCAGCGTCAGTTGGAAGGGCCTAGGTTGTCCTACCTGTCACGTTTTCCTTATCATTGCGATAGCTGGCTCGCTGTGTCAGCGTCCAGGATATTAGTCCTGTCCTGTTTAGCTGTTTTCCTTTAATTGACGCAACCATCAACTGGTCCACATTGACATAATCACATAATATGGATATTCGATAGTTTCTAACTTTAAAACCTACTTCGTTCAGTCGAGGTGTTAATATAGCAGAATCGCATAAATATACTATTTATATTGTTAATACTGTGAACATTTATTATAATTAAAATATAGTTCTTCCACATCAGCTGAAAATAAAAAAAGAAATATTTGTACGAAAGTCTTAATAATTTTTATTTTTATTTTTCTGGGAGCTAGGGGGGGGCCACGGCCCCTCCCTGCCCGTGTGTATGGGCGCCCATTTTGTCCTGAGCTGGACGACCAGCTGTCCAGAATAGTTACTGGGAGGCTCGCGCCGAATGGTTCAACAGCCAAGTGAGGGCATTGGCTAAAGTAGAGTAACAATAATCACTTTAGTTATTTATAACGTTTTTAATAAAAGAAAAATAGTCCAAATATGAAACATTTCGTTTTGTGTGAATTAGTTTAAAATAGTATACTCATGAAATACACTAATAAATAATTTAAGTAGCTTTTGAACCATGTAACTCACAGAATACCGTAGTTTATATTCTTGCAAATTAAAAAAAAATTCATTTATTTATGGAATCGCACACCGAGTAACTGGTAGACTCAAAGGTTTTCCTCACCTAAGAGTACGTCTGCTTTATGTAACCAATCCTGCTCAGCCATTTTCTTCTATCCTTCACTGTCCTACCTCTTACAAGTAGGTGTAACGCGTAGGCTGTGTGTGCTGAAGTTATCCCTTACGTTCATTAAAAGGGTGTGAACAAAACTTGGAAAAGTGTGGTATTCTTGAACATACTACTGTACAGCTTTACACTAGACTCTGTACGTGTGTAAAGACATAGTGCAATCCTCTGTGAGACACAGAATCCTCGACAGACTTGTGTAAAGTGGACGGAAACAAAGCCATGGAAGCTTAATGTACATAAGAGAATATGCTAATCAGATGCGATCAGTTCGCTTTAAATACCTCTTAAACTTGTTTCAGATAACATCCGAATCGGACATCCAGCTCGACTCTGCCGGAAACTTCCAGCACTTTGACTCAGTGGATAGAGACTGGCCTCAGCATCTGGAATCTGCCCTCCACGCAGCTACGCCTCCGATTCCTCCGCAGCCACTCCGACCCGCTCCAACTCCTCTCGCCTCTACTCCGGTTACTTCTGATCTGCCTACCACTCAACCGAACATGCAAATATTCGTAAGTACAAATAAAGATTTATGTTCTTATTAATGAAGCTATTTTCAAATACTAAACTGGATTTCGTCAGTGATGTTAAAGTGTGATTGAATACAACTAACTGAAAATACAATTCACTAGTAACCAGTGCCGTAACAACAAACTTGGTGCCCTGAGGTAAAACGTAATAATAGTGTATTTAAAAGAAACACCTGACTGATTCTTCAGGATTACTGCTACATTCTTCAGGAGATGTTATTCTACATTATAAATATTTCCAAAAGTTTTAGGTCCCTTCAACGCCAGATTACGACCCTAAAACTCGTGTCGTGCCCTACAGACTCATGTGGTGCCATAAAGGCTCGTGTGGTATCCTTCATGCTCATATGGTATCCTTCAATCTCATCTGGTATCATACACGCTAGTGAGGTGCCTTACAAGCACGTGTGGTGCCTTACAAGCACACGTGGTGCCCTACAGACACATGAGGTGCCCTAAAGCACATGTGGTATACTTTAGGCTGATGTGATATAATACAGGCTCCTGTGGTATCCATTAAACTCATGGGGTATCTACAGGCTCGTGTGGTGCTCTACAAGCACGTGTCGTGCCATTATTTACAGGCTAGCGAAATATTTTACCCTATTTTCTTTTCAAAATCGTAACTGCGAAAGTTCTAGAGAAATCGCTGTAAACGCATGTATGTGGTGTCTCACAAGAGTGCAGTAAATCGTCTCTACAGTAAATAAGCTTTTTCACATATCATGGACCGGAAATAAACCATGAAATATCAGACAGCTGAATGTGTAATTAAAGTTTTGGCTGTAGGACACGATACACTAAGCAAGTCCCAGATGAATGGATAATGTTGTGGTGTGTGTGTGTGTGTGTGTGTGTGTGTGTGTGTGTGTGTGTGTGTGTGTGTGTGTGTGTGTGTGTGTTGGAGAGCTAGTGGGTAAGCAAAACTTCTGATACACTTTAGTTGTCTCCGCCTGTCACATCTATCTCCTTCCACTATATCTGTTCCTCTTATTACTTCTGTTTCACGGATTGTTTGCAGAAAATGAGGAATCGTTTAGAAAACGAAAAGAGCTTTAAAAATGCCATTCTTATTAAAGAATCAACAAATGTTTTGTCGTTTAAAGACGCGTATGTATGTTATTAATTGAATTTATCTCTCAGCATAGAGTTACTGTGTGATGGCTCCAGTTATAAGTTTACTTATTAATGTCCGTTCCCTGAATCTACTCGGTTGGCTTCATGAATTTAATTTTCAATAATTAGTTAAACAATACTTAAGTATTACTAATATCTGAGTGAGCTTGGATGATCCTCAGCTTTCTCTTGCAGTGGATCGGGCTCAGCGGGGCCCACTTGGTTTCCAAGGACGAGGAACTTCTTCCATCTTTGTCGATCGAATGTCGCTTCTTTGGCACTTGTAACTGTTACGACTTCCCGATTCCACCACCACCTCCACTCTTGACTCGCTCCTCCGTTATCCCTTTACCACCTTCATCTTCGTTCCTCGCTTCCTTCACCTCCGGCTTCCCGTCCTCTCCGGCTGCCAGAACGTAACTGCCCTCTCCTTAATTACTTGATGCTAACGTTTCTCATGGTTATCACAAAATATTATAAATAGTTATGTAGGGTTAAAAATGTATGATAGGAATAAAATAAACAAACAAACTGGAAATAAGCAAACAATGATAAAAATATTTTTTCTGGACCTCACTTTTTTTTAATGTTTTATATTACAGTACTTGTTTTCTTCCAAACTGTGGGGAGGTATTCCAGATATGAATAAAGCTGTGCTATGTATTATATTATGGTTCAAGCTACTTGCTTACGTAGAAGTGGAACCGTGTAGCCTATGTACAGCACATGCAAACTGCCAGTAGTTTGGATTCGCAATTCTCTTCGACTACCAATTCAAAATAGAACAAAAGAGAACTGTTGATCAAATATATTTATATTGAAACACCAATAACCTATATATTCCTGCAAATTTAAATTCAGCATTTAACTTACAGCCAACCGTTTTTTTTTTCAGGAGAAACCTCCTCCATCCCCACCGACGGCCATGGTAGAGGATGAGATCGTAGAAAAGTCACTGCCTTACCTGCAGAGGGCAGTGTCCTGCGACTCTGTCTGTTCTGATACTTCAGTGGTGGCCACGGACCTGCAGGAACCGAATGTCACCGGTTACTTATGCGTTGGCCTTGAGTACGACAGGTAAGGCTGCGGAGTTTATTGACAGACTAAATCTTACCATCGTACAGTCTAATGCAGAGTTCTGGAGCTAGAAAAATATTAAGTAGATAGGTTTTAGTCATTTCCCTTCTCAACTAGGGTAAACTTATTTAGATGCGCCTAGTTGTGAAAATATAATGTCATATCTCAGACGCTTTTCCCACCAGTCTAACTTGGCGGTAGGCTTAAGTACAGAAAAAACTGTTTTCGTTAAAAGGTCAATTAGAAGTTATGTTTAAATCATTTGCAAGTGAATATTTCAAATATGTTCAGAAATATCGTGTATTTGATTAAATAATAGGATAATGTACGTTGTCAACAGTAGTGTAGTGGGGCGGGAACGTCCCACTCTGCATTTTGCAAGAATTCTATATATTAATGTTTTCCTGAGCCTTGACTCAACAATGGCCGAATGGGTTTTAACGACTTTAAATAGCTGTCAAATAAATTACACTTGAATAAACAAAATAATAAAAAGCGTATTAGGTATATATTATAACAATTTAATTTGAAGGGGAGATTTTCAAACTTATCTCGAAGAAATCATTCATTCAAATACATAGTAAACTTCTCCCGTGTTTATTTTCAAGAATACCAGGCACTTATGGGATCTGGTGTACCGACATCTGTATGTAGTTTAAAACCAACATTATTATTGTTATTATTATTACTATCTTATAACCAATATAACCATTGCACTGTTTGGTTACACAATGTCTTTAATGCTAAAAACCTATGAGCACTTCAGGCACCACCTTGTAAAGGGGTTCATTCTGGATAGCCCTAAGTTAAGTAAATCTCAGAAGATGGTGACTGCAAAATTCGTAACTACACCACAGGTTTTCATGTAACAGCTGTTTTATTAATTATGAGTTCTGTTGCATTCTATGCAATGTATTCTGTGTCTAATATTATATTAAATATCATTATGTGGTTAGTTATTATTTGCCAGTGGAAAATACTTTTCTTTTTTTCATTGGTTGTTGTTAGTAGTTTTTCTAAATTGTAAATGTAATATTAGTGATTATTTTTAATTGTATTAAATATTTGTGCCTAAAAAACAGTCTGAATAAAGTAGATATTATGTAAGATATAAGATTATGATAAGGGCGTGTATAGATTTATACTTTTTGTAACGCCAGGTTTTGTCAGACTTTGATGTGAGGAAGGAAGGAACTAGACTTAGTCTACTCTTCGTATTGAGGTCCTGTTATTTTACTAGTGTGTTTAGTGGAAATCCGTGACTTAAAGCTGAATTGGTTAAAAACTAATTCGCATTTATTAATGCTTTTTCAAGGCAGAAGGAATATTTCAGTGGCAAAACAAGTGACTATGTTCAGTAAAATGTCACTCTCAACATAGATGATATTACAGGCACAGATAAAAATTTCAAGCACAGACAAAATAATATATATATATATATATATATATATATATATATATATACATATACATATACATATATATATATATATATATATATATATATATACATATATATATATATATATATATATATATATATATATATATATATATATATATATATAAATCACAATAAATCCATCTGGAGACAATTGCATTAAATATCAAATATACAGTGGTTTCAAAAAGTAGTTCTATTGTTTTAAAAGGTGAGAAAAGACATTTTTGAAAAATTTCAGTGATTCTTGCAGCCCTACTTATTAATTTAATAACCTATATCAGGTTCTTTGTCTTTTTATATTTCATTTGGCAATGTGGAAGGAAGATTCTCTCATCACTGACTTAACGCCCTAAACAGCCAAATGTCTAAGTAACCTTCGTTACAGTCCTTCCCAAACATTATTTACACTCAAGGAGGCAGTGTTCTACCAAATTATTACGAAGCTTCTGTCAACACTTCCTTCACTATTTAGTAGCCTATCCTTCTAAGATAGGCTTCTAAGTAGCCTATCCTACACTCCTTCCCAAACTTTATTTCCTCTCAAGGAGGCAGTGATCATTACGAAGCTTATCTCATCACTGCCCTCACTCTTTAAATAGGCAAATGCTTAAGAAGCCTATGTAACACTACTTCACGAACGTCATTTCCCCTCAAGGAGGCAGTGTTCTAGTAGATCATTGTGAAGCTCCTCTCTTCACTGCCTTCACGCCCTAAACAGGCAAATGTCTAAGTAGCCTATTTTAAACTCCTTCCCAAACTCTATTTCCTCTTAAAGAGGCAGTGATCATTACGAAGCTTATCTCATCACTGCCGTCACGCCCTAAAAAGGTAAACGCCTAAGAAACCTATGTAACATTACGTCACAAACATTATTTCCTCTCAAGGAGGCAGTGTTCTAGCAGATCATAGTGAAGCTCCTCTCATCACTGCATTCAAGCCATAAAAAGGCAAACGCCTACGAACCCTATGTTTCCCTCCTTCCCAAACGTTATTTCCCCTCAAGGAAGCAGTGTTCTACCAGATTACTACGGAGCTTCTATCAACACTCTCTTCACGATTTAAACAGGCAAATGTCTAAGTAGCCAATAGCACACTCCTTCCCAAACTTCATTTTCTCTAAAGGAGGCAGTGATAATTACGAAGCTTATCTCATCACTGCCTTCACGCCCTAAACAGGCAAACGCCTAAGAAACCTATGTAACATACACCTACGTCACAAACATTATTTCCTCTCAAGGAGGCAGTGATCGTTACGAAGTTTCTCTCATCACTGCCTTCACGCCCTAAACAGGCAAACGCCTAAGAAACCTGCTACACTACTCGGAAATACTCAGGACTAGTAGAATCTTCCAAACGGGAGGTCTCCATACCTCGACAGCCCGTGTGATAAGTTCGGTTTTACAATCGGCCCTTTAACTTTACCTAAAGGCTGGACCATCAGTCTTGGGACTTGGTACTAGACGGGCTTAAACCCAGTCAGTGAGACCTTGAGAGCATAATGTTAGCACAATATCGAATATATATATATATATATATATATATATATATATATATATATATATATATATATATAAAGGAAATATTTTTAATGTAAGCAAGATTAAGTGTACCCAGGAGAAATGTAATGTAGCAAAAAACATCGCCGCTAATGAACTGTGGAATTAATTACCTGAAACATTGATCCTAATTAGCTCAGTGACTTAATTAGCAGGTTGTGACGTTGTATTACTCCATATATACTTGAGTGTTAACGATATATTCCAAGGGAAATGTAGCTAATGCTTTCCCATACACCGAGCGAGTTAAACGCTTCGGTTACATATATTACAGAGTTGTTTTACGGTAGTTTGTTTATATACATTTCCAAAACGTTAAACTTGAACGTAGTGAACACTGATAGCCTTGACGCGCAAGACTGTTCTGTTTTGTACAAAATTTTATATAAATTCAAAACTCTCATTAGGACATTCAAATATTATAACTATAATATAGTGAGATACTTTTCTTATAAGAAAAGTTAATAGTAGACTGTATTGCTAGTAAATACGTGTGTACAAAACTGGCACCATAGAAGTAGAGACGGGAACACATAATACCCCAATCAAAATGCAAGATTTATTTTATTCTTCTTTTGATATTTCTATTGAGATCCGAAAACGGTGATGGAGGGTCGTCTATCATGACTGCCATTCACCGATGGTAAATGTCGCATAGACTGCTGGGTTAGCGATGGTCCAGGTTACAAGTAGGAGTCAATACCGGGGGTAGTAGTGATGATGGCATGGTGAAGACTGCGTCAGTCGGTGGCGTATGGATCAATGTCATCACCGTATTTACATGAAAGTCGCTGCGGGCGGGTGGCTCGTTTAGCGCTGTTGCCACGTATAGAACCGGCCTCGCGAGGTATGGTCGAAAGTCGCCTACTGCGAGCACTAATTGACAGTGATGCCTAGTCGATCGTCAGGCTGTCAGTTTGTCGCCTGTGCGTGATTCGTCTCTCGCCCATGTGGCAACACTGCTTTTGACCACCCGCCCGATTTCGTGCAATGGACTTTACTTTCCACACACGGCGGGATGTGCTGAAGTCACTTGTCTCTGGTCCAGGGAATATATTCGTATACCAAACTTGCTTGTACTATAAGAGTTGCATATTGCCCGCCCTTCATTGTTTCTCTGTAATAACAAAAATAACTCTATATAGCCCTACTATTCGTGATAATAAAAAACGAAACATAAACACTAGGTGTTAGAAAATTGGAGTAAATAATTCAGGACAGCGGCAGTAGCGTAGTTGTAATGTAACGAACGTAACATCGAAAATAATTCCAAATAAAATTCGGATATATATATTGTTAAATTGAACATGTATAAAAGATACGTAGGCCCTAATTAAATCCCGTTTATAGTACTTTATAGCTTGGTTACATGTTTCCAACTAACCTACATTCTCAATAATGGTCTGTGAAATGAGAAGGAACAATAAACTGAAAGTGAAATCAATGAAAGTATGACAGAATATATTGTAACATCCAAAGAAATAGAACGTTGCATACTTTAAGAAAATAAAACATACCTGTAGTTACACTGTAATACCTGTATAAAAACGTCTAATTGAAAAAATGTTCATCTTAATTTCATTTAAACATACAAAGAACTTCATAACCAGACAAATTTATTTTGAAAAATTAAGAATAAAGAAAATATAATTTATCCCTATGGTTTGTGTAAAATTATGAAATTTTTGAAAAAGATATACTTATTAATAAATTTTACAAAATGTGGATAACTTTAGGAGTTTTTTGAATTGTTTTAATAATAAGATAAGGTTATATACATGTTCGTAAAGTTTTATTTCTAATAGGTTTTATCATGTTTGGTCTATATTGGATTTTATTGAGTGAAGTATAGAACCTAGTTATCAATATTTGTTTAATTTAAATGGGACTTTGCCAAATTCTTCCAAAACCTAGTAATGAAGTATGAAAGTAATATACAGGAAATCCTGAAAAATAATTTAATTTAAAAATGCAATTAAGTTCTTCCAATTAGCAAAATGGTTATTTTATACGCATACAACTTGAGCAACTTACGCATATGCATACAACTTGAACATGTTTCACAGAAATTCCCATGAGTCACACTCTTCAAGTCGCAGATATCTTAAAACTGACAGCTAGAAAATGGCTGCAAAAAGAAACCGTGATAATTAGTTTTTAATAAATTTACAGATGGGTTTCTCTGAGAGATTTGAGCTATAAGCTACAGGTTCTGAATCAGAGTTCAGATACAACTCAGATTATTATGCTTACGAATAATGTCTATCGAGAGATAAGCTGTCATCTGAGTTTGGCTCCCAAAGGATTGGATCAACAGTACATTGGTATTTAATCCTATCTCTCTATTCAGGGCATCACCCACCATTTATTCTACAAATATTTGGTTAGCCAGAAGCTTGACTGTGTTCAATACCCACTTCCTACATTCTCATGTCACAAGGTTTGGGGGCATTGCCAGTAATTTCACATGATTTCTCGTACAGTAGAAACTGACCCTACTTATCAGAGGGTGTAGGTATGTATTGTAAAAAAGTGGTAATAATTTATGTGTGTGGATATGTGTATAAGTATGTTGTAAAAGGGAGTGTAGAAGTAGTGTTATATTAGACTGGGGTACCGCGAGGGACGTAAAACACCTCATAATAGGGGTAGCTAGTCGCACTCCTCTACTATGTGTAATAGACCATAATGTTAATTATTCTTCATGTTGTGTTTGTTGCTGCACATGGCAAACTGAGTTTACAAAAAGTTGTCCCTATTATAACATTAAAGTAATTGCTACTTTTAGGTAAGGGTTTATATATTTCAAAGTGCATAAGAGAAGATTCATTTGGCAAACGTTCATTACTCCCTCTTTAGCTATGTTACCATAATCACATATTTCTGTAAAACTATAATACTTTTGCTGTGCTCATTTATACTATGCTAACATTTGTCCACATGCTCGTTTATTTCATGACATTTATTGCACTTGTCTCTTCTTTGATTATTATCTTAGTGTCGTTATTAAAATATAAGACTTTATCTTAATCTTTATTTCCAGTTGTTTTCACAATACTTCATTTTTTGTGAAAAATGTCTTCATAGGTTTGATGAGTTTTTTATTATAATTTTAATAAATTAAACTATGTTTCCAGTGAGGTGGCAGATCTGAGCGTAAATGTGATGGAAGCTAAAGACTTGTCCAGCAGTGATGTAAACCATCCCTCTCACTTACCCTTGGATACGTATGTCAGAGTCTATTTACTTCCCGATAAATCTACAAACATGCAGACTAGAGTAAGTTGTCAATAATGTGCTTTTGTAATATGTTTCATTAATTTATACGAATATGGCTTTAGTTACATGTATTATGAATACATGTTCGAGTGAATAGATTTAAAAAAAAACAAATTATGATATCATATATAAGAAACCAAATTTTGGGTAAAGGATGAAATTATAGGCAAAGACAATATATAATTGCTTTATAAAGGTGTGCAGAGGAAAATGTATGAAGAACAATACAATCTAAAAAATCAACATTTGTTGATTCCATCTTCGCGTGATCTACTAGGAATCACTTACAACTTAGTTACGGTCTGAGTTGACAAAGGGACACATCTCCCGAAACGGCCGTCCTCAACACAAAAAAGTAAGTGCTACTATAGGCAAGTTAAAACATTTTTTATATAAAAAAGTTGTAAGTGCTAAAAAATCATTGTAGGTTAAAGGAGGCCTAATAGGAGACCTGATTCAATGTTTAGAGGGATGTGAAAACACTTGAATAGGATAGACAGGAAAGTAAGTACTATTCCCTATGGTACATATAAAGAAGGAAGATATGTAAAAACAGGATTCTAGAAGGGATATCATGCTCTTCAGGTACTGGAATTAGGAGTGTAATGCAGGATCAAATTTACAGGTTTCAAATGAGAAACTTTCAACAGATTAAACTAGGAGAAACTTCAACACACGATACGAGGAACAGATAAAAGACATGTCAAACACAACCCAAATAAAATTTTGTTATTCATATTCAGAACACTCTAGAAACATACACCAACATTAACTCAAATATAAACGTTCTTCATTTCATCAAAAAAGCAATAAACTAAATATGGCAAAAAACTTCAAAATATAAAAACATCACAAAAATCATCCACAACACATTCTAAATGACAAAACACACTCACAAGCAAATACTATATTTGAACACTTAATTAACAACTTACTGCTCTAAGAACAATTACACTCCACAGAACACCAAAATACCACAGACTTACAATACAACACACTTGAGCAACAGTCTTGTTCATGACTCACAGCATTGAATAATACACTGATCTAGCTCAAAACATGCCTGCTGAAAAACATCAGTAAGTAGTGGTTTTTAAATATCGCTAAAACAATTTAAATAAAAACCTCAAAATGTACAACACAAAAATTGCAAGTTCAAACAGGAGATTATTGTCAAAATATATGAGGTTTGCTAATGTAGTAATTAGGATGGCAGCATAGTAAATCTGGCAACACTGGTAAATTCCAACTTGGAGAAAAAAATTTCAATGTCTGATGTACCTCAAGTATCAGTTTGAATTCTCTAGACTCTTGGGCTTCTTTGTTGAAGTTATTTTTCCTAAAATTTTGTTAGAGTGAAAATGTTGGACACAAAGAGTGCTTTAGGTTTTGTTTCAGACTTGAGTACAGCTAATTTATTAGCACTTCATTAATTGGCATCAATTTTTGCAAGTGCAAGTAAAACGATTCTGATGGCTCTCCATATGGTCAGTGATCTTTCTTGTTCATCTAACCTGGGTCTGAATTGTCCATTTCCCAATATTAAACATTTGCCTGAAGTGATGTCACTTTTGGTGCACTACAGAACATTGAAACAACCATAATTTACAAGCTGAAGGCTATTCCAGTATATAACAGTTCTGGAGGACTCATTTGCAGTGATGTGAACTTTGAAGAGACACTTTAAAAATTTAATGTTTCATTGAACTAAAAAATATAGACTATGAAGAAAGTCTTAGCCTCTTATTAAAAAACCTCGTATATTCAAGGTAATCATGCCTGTGGTGTCTAACATCTATATTGCTATGTTTACATAAGGCAAATACAAAAAAGTATAGCACAATATGTAAAATCCTTCTTTAAAAGGGTGTGCTTTTCTATAAGCTTAGGAGTATGTGGTTATGAATTTCAACTTAAAATTTGTAGTTACTGATTTCAACCTTTAAATATTAAGTGCTGAGACTTTTACCTATTAAAATACCTGACAAACTTTAACACCTGACCTTATTTTTACTTTCGCAGGTTTACCGAAAGTCAAACAGCCCAAGTTACAAAGAGAAGTTCCTGTTTGCTTTGGAGCCTATAGAATACCAGAGGCGTTCACTTATATTCTATATATACGCTACAGATCGGAACTCTAGCTCGCTTCTCGGAGAAGCTGAACTAAGATTGTGTGATGTAAACGCCAGACAACCAGTTACCACTTGGCTCACACTAACAGACACTGGCCAAGTAGGTGGATTAACCTTATGGGAAGCTATATTGTACATTATGTGTTTAGGAATTGTAAAAAATTCATATTATTATAAAGAACTATATAAATTCATTTTGCAATAAAATTGTCATCAGTTACCATCGTTTGAGCTAAATTACATCTTTTAAAAAACATTAAATTAATACTTACAAAATACTCAGAAAAAAATCAATAACACCACTTTGCAGATAAACCCAAACTGCGGATTACACATACTATGCAATACCTTGTTACATTTCAATTGCAACTCTGAGAGTTGTATTTTTTAAATACCTCTGAAGATGAATGCTGTGGAATTGAAATGTACATAAAGTTTAAATAAAAGTTACTTGTGGCTTTATTTATTTAAAAATAAACATTACGCCATAGTTGCTTCATACAGTCCCAAAAGTAATAATTAATGAAATTTTCCTGAACATCTTACCTCCACAAACCAAAATTATTCAAACATATGAACCAAACTACAAATATTACATAAACCGACATTGAAATGTTAAACATAGAATTTAGAGTAAACAAGGGCCATATACCCCACTATTCACACTTATGCTATATCCCTTATCTCTATTCCAGATCAGGCAGCCTCTGTCCTTACCATAATCATATCCTAGCCTACAGAGGTGATATTAGTTATACTGGCCGATAGCGTCAAAATCTTCGAACAAAGAGTTTTTTTCCATAATCATATCCTTTCGATCATAAAATGTATTAGTTATACTAGCCAATTGCCTTGAAATCTCTGAACAAAGAGTTTTTGCCATAATCATATAATTTCGTTCTTAGAGGGTATTAGTTATACTAGCCAATTGCCTTGAATTCTCCGAACAAAGAGTTTTTTCTCATAATCATATCCTTTCGATCATAAAGGGTATTAGTTATACTAGCCAATTGCTTTAAAATCTCTGAACAAGGAGTTTTTGCCATAATCATATAATTTCGTTCTTAGAGCGTATTAGTTATACTAGCCAATTGCCTTGAAATTTCTGAACAAAGAGTTTTTTGCCATAATCATATCTTTTTGAACATAGATGGTATTAGTTATACTAGCCAATTGCCTTAAAATCTCTGAACAAAGAGTTTTTTGGTTTTTTGCCATAATCATTTCCTTTCCATCTTAGGAGATATTAGTTATACTAGGCAATTGCCTTAAAATCTCTGAACAAAGAGTTTTTTGCCATAATCATATCCTTTCGATCATATAGGGTATTAGTTATACTAGCCAATTGCCTTGAAATCTCTGAAGAAAGAGTTTTTTGCCATAATCATATCCTTTCGTTCATAAAGGGTATTAGTTATACTAGCCAATTGCCTTGAAATCTTTGAACAAAGAGTTTTTTTTGCCATAATCATATCGTTTTCATCTTATGAGATATTAGTTATACTAGCCAATTGCCTTGAAATCAATGAACAAAGAGTTTTTTTGCCATAATCATATCCTTTCCATTTTAGGAGATATTTGTTATACTAGCCAATTGCTTTAAAATCTCTGAACAAAGAGTTTTTTGCCATAATCGTATCCTTTCCATCTTAGGAGATATTAGTTATACTAGGCAATTGCCTTAAAATCTCTGAACAAAGAGTTTTTTGCCATAATCATATCCTTTCGATCATAGTGGATATTAATTATAGTAGCCAATTGCCTTAAAATCTCTGAACAATGAGTTTTTTGCCATAATCATATCCTTTCCATCTTGGGAGATATTTGTTATACTAGCCAATTGCCTTAAAATCTCTGAACAAAGAGTTTTTTGCCGTAATCATAAAATTTGCTTTGTAACAAATCTTCAACACATTTTCCATCATTAACTTAACAGTACAGTTTATCAACTATTATATGTGTCATTATACTGTATTTATTCTATTCAACTAACTAATCTATGCAATAAATTTTCTAAAACATTTCTGGAAGAAAGCACTAGTCTTATGAGTGACAGAAGTAGGCTTATAATCACATAAAACTTTCTAGAAGAAGCAAACTCTAAATTTTTCTTATATCTAAAACTAATTAGGCCTATCGGGAATATTAATTTTATTCACAAAATTCATAATACTGTAATGTATAAGAATATTCCATTTTTTTTTGCAATTAGTATTCTTATTTATTGCTGAAACTACAAAAGAAAAGCTTATTGAGTTTTCCAAAAACTTGAGATGAAACTTGAGAAAAACTGAGATGCGTTAACCATTGATACAAAATGATCATTTTAGTAACACTTTTATACTTGTTTCAGACAAGCACAGAACTTGGAGAGGTCATGTTTTCTTTGAGTTACTTACCAACAGCTGAGAGACTTACAGTAGTTTTAGTAAAAGCAAGAAATTTAAGGTTTCTTTCTCAGAAAGATGCTGGTGATCCTTTTGTGAAGGTAAGAAAGCTTTTATTTCAGGTTAAATTATATATCTTCATTTTTCCATGACCAACCTTTGACGTTTAAGAAAATGTATAAAATGGATAAGATATGCTAAAACTATAAACACCAGAACAGGCAAAAAAAGAGTATAATATTATCAAACGTAAGACCTTTAGAGCAATAAGATTAAGTGTTAAAGAAAGAATATATTCTTAAGTGTAAAACTTAGCAACTACTGCAAATATTGATCCTCATCAAATAACATTTGGCAAGAATAATACTTGAAATTTCAAAATTTTGTTATTATTATGACCTGGTTGTTAATTACTTATTACAATATAAAATTACTTGTGACCACACCTTCTATTAACATAAGTTATTAATATTAATAACTCGCACTTGGAGGTAAAGTTAAGAACTTATGTTAATAGAAAGTCTGGTCGCAAGTAATATTATATTGTAATAAATAATACTTACATTTGTTGATTCCATTTTCAACGTGAGCTACTACTTTTCACTAAACACTTGTAAATATTTACAAACTTGCCTATAGTAGCACTTACTTATATTTGTTGAGGACGGCCGTTTCAGGAGATGTGTCCCATTGTCAAATCAGACCGTACCGTCTGAGTTGACAATGGGACACATCTCCCGAAACGGCCGTTCTCAAAATGTAAGTAAGTGCTACCATAGACAATTTTGTAAATATTTACAGGTGATTAGTGAAATAATACTTGTTTTTTTTTGTAAGCAAGATGTGTATGCAGTCAATACACTTTAAAGCATATTTATTTTGAAGAATATGATTTAAAATGGGATAACTTAAAACATATGTCTTATAAACAAGAAAGTACTTTATTTAGTATGAAGCTGTTTGCTAGACTGTACTGTGCATGCGTGTGTGTGTTGTGATGTACAAAACTACCTGCACTTTACACAAACTCACCTGTGACTCGTATATGCAAGGAAATAGTTCTATCTCAAAGCCTAAACTATGATAGCAATGCCCTTCCAAATAGAACTTACTGTTTGATTTACCAGTAGCTTGCTGATTTTAATTTTGAAATAACAGATTATTGAAATTGAGCTCAAAAAGCCTTTCCTCAATGTTGAATTGGAGATGTTATCTAAGCTGGAGACCTTTTAACTAAGCAAACTGTGAATATTGATTATTTATTGAATATTGGCTATTATTGAATATTGGTTATTTATTGAATATTGGTTATTTATTGAATATTGGTTATTATTGAATATTGGCTATTATTGAATATTGGTTATTTATTGAATATTGGTTATTATTGAATATTGGCTATTATTGAATATTGGTTATTTATTGAATATTGGTTATTTATTGAATATTGGTTATTATTGAATATTGGCTATTATTGAATATTGGTTATTTATTGAATATTGGCTATTATTGAATATTGGTTATTATTGAATATTGGTTATTTATTGAATATTGGTTATTTATTGAATATTGGTTATTTATTGAATATTGGTTATTTATTGAATATTGGTTATTATTGAATATTGGCTATTATTGAATATTGGCTATTATTGAATATTGGTTATTTATTGAATATTGGTTATTTATTGAATATTGGTTATTTATTGAATATTGGTTATTATTGAATATTGGCTATTATTGAATATTGGTTATTATTGAATATTGGTTATTTATTGAATATTGGTTATTTATTGAATATTGGTTATTATTGAATATTGGCTATTATTGAATATTGGTTATTTATTGAATATTGGCTATTATTGAATATTGGCTATTATTGAATATTGGTTATTTATTGAATATTGGTTATTTATTGAATATTGGTTATTATTGAATATTGGCTATTATTGAATATTGGTTATTTATTGAATATTGGCTATTATTGAATATTGGTTATTATTGAATATTGGCTATTTATTTCAATAATTAAAATTCACTTAAAAAGTTTAACTTTTATTACTACTGAATTAATAAAACAGATTTTAAAATAAAACACAGGGATTTCTAACTTTTCCTTAAAATTAAAAATTTGTAAAAAAATAATCCTCTTACGTTGCCACTTCAGAAAATTCTTTATAATACTAACTAATTAACTTAAACACTGTAATTAAGAATAATGTTGCATAATTTATACATTGAAATGAGGGAGTTAAAATTATTTTAATGAAAATTGTTATTCAGTTATTCATTTTATTATTGGACTGTATATCAACAAGTATTTTATGTTTACTATTAATTCTATAATTATGAATCAATTTTACATGATGTCTAAAAGAATTTAAACTGTTAGTAATTTTCATAATTTTTATCTCTCCCATTCTCTCTCTCTCTCTCTCTCTCTCTCTCTTAATGTATATAAAACAAAAACAATAACACATTATGAAAACATTTATAAAAACTGGACATAATACACAGTATATTTATATACAAAAAAAAATTATGTTGTTAAATTTTATGTTATATATATATATGTTATAAATATTGAAAAAGATGTTTTTCTCAACTTTTTTTCTCAAAATTTGAAATTTTGAATTTGTTGTTTTTATTATTAAAATAACATATATACCATTTGTTATAAAACCTTTAATTAATTTAGAAATTAAAACGTTTTGATCCTGATGATGACCAAACGTTATGTCGAAACCAGCTACCTAATTCGACTGAGAGTAAAGTTTCTCTGAGATTTCACTTTACTTTATCTATGCTATTTATTGTAAGGCAATTTTATTAGTTAAATTGCGTAAACTATCATTATTCATCTTTATACAACAATTATTATTGAGTATTACATAATGAATTTGGAAAAAAACAAGTTTTTACTAAATGAAGTTATTGCACTTAGAGTCAATAATTTCACTATTAGTTTATGTTTTAATTTTGCTAATATTTATTCATTTATTTTGAAGACAAAATATGAATAAAGAAAAATTAAATAAATTTCTAACTGGCCACAATGATGGATTCCATGAATTTCCTAGATTTCTATACTTTTGGCTTCTTCATGCAGTTGTTTGAATTCTATTACTTTTGAGCTTTTTTATACAGTTAATTAGGACCATGGTCCTGGATAATTTTTAAAAAAACTTATCTGACCTTTAGCCATTTCATACAAATTTGAATGGAAAGTCTGTAACAATTTACATGTTTCTAAAATTTATAGAATTGTTGGCGTCACTTCCCTAAAGCGTCATCACTTTCATTAATTTTTTAACCCGTTTTAATAGGTCCACTTTCACAAAGCAGAATGGGAAACAAGTTTTATTATCTTTGAATTAGAATATTGAAAAAACAATTATTTTAGTTAAAATTATAATTTTTATTGATTATTATTCATTTAATATATTTAATTTTTTGTTGTAATAATTTAGGCTGCTTGCCTTAGCTAGGTCAAAAACTCTTTTTTATTGTTTGAAACAGCTTGTTTTACATCGCATTAAATATCAAAACTTTTATTTAAGTATTTTATATTAATTTTTTAAAATTTATATTTAGACACCTTCAGTATTGTTGGTTTTGGACAGGGGTTTTCTGTGTGTGTGTGTATGCGCACGCGAGTACATGTGCGTGTGTGTGCATGTGTGTGTGTGTGTGTGTGTAAAACACAGTATGTACTGTCCCATAACTCACATAATAGTTCAATAATTGTAAATTATTAAATAAAAATAATTACTCAGTCTTAATTCCAGATCATTGGCCTGTCATAGCCATTTATGCACTTAAAAAAAAACATTACATTAGAGAAATATAGTTATGTATTAAAATTATTAAAGTAAATTTATTCAACAGACAAATATATATATATATATATATATATATATATATATATATATATATATATGAAGTTGTATTGTAAGTAATTTTATCCACCATTAAGTGCAATGATTTTACCTTGAATGATGAGGCGCCTTTCGGTCACTTGACCATTGTCAAATCACTCATCAAGATATCTAAAATATCAAGAATATATATATATATATATATATATATATATATATGTGTGTGTGTGTGTGTGTGTGTGTGTTTGTATATATATATATATATATGTGTGTGTGTGTGTGTGTGTGTGTGTGTGTGTGTGTGTGTGTGTGTGTGTAGAGAGAGAGAGAGAGAGAAATATTGAAAAGACGGTAATACAGTGAGTTTTATTTCGAATGAGGATGGATGGTGCATCCAAGTTACTGGTAAAAGAGAAGAGTAACAAAATTTAAAATGAACTTAAATTATTAATCTATATTTCCCATATAGTAATCTTTGTGTTTGTCCAGGTCTATCTGCTACAACATGGTAAGAAAGTGCACAAAAAGCGAACATCTACAAAGAGAGGGGAAAGAAGTCCTATCTTCAATGAAGCTATGATATTCAGTGTTCCTGCACACACATTACAGGTAATCAAAATATCTTGCCCACAGTCAGATTCTTCACTCTAAACTCATGTTTGTCACAAAAAATATCTTTCAAATCATGGTGCATTTGTAATCGTAAAAGATACATTATCTAATATTTTCTTCAGTCTTATATAGCCTCTACCTATAATAGCACATCCTTGTTTAATGAGGAGATGTATCCCATTGTCAACTCAGACTGTAACTTGTGTAAACTAGAAGCTCAAGTTGAAGATAGAATAGAATAATATTAACTTCACAGCTTAGCATCATTAATCCATTGATAGTAATATGAGTTGCGGTCTGATTTGACAAATAGATAACTCAAAGTAAGTGCTACTTTAGGTATAATTCAAGAGAAATAGCAAGAGATGCTAGTTCTTAAGGTTGCTTCATTGAGCAAACAGCTAAGTTTTTTTTTTCAAACACTCAACTTCTTCAGAAATCTATGCAGGGGCTTTGCAGATAACCTTCTTACACCAACTGTAACTGTTGGTAAGATCAGAACAATGTGATATGGCTAATTCACAAGAGGATTCGTAATGACAATACCATTAATCAAGTATTTCAATCAATCATCAATTATTCTGTGTTACAACAGAAAATTCTGTCATAGGCGTAATATTTTGTATTTTTTTACTTTTAATTTTCAGTTGAACACTTTAATGGAGCTGTAAACAAAGCTATATATTCTCTAATAATAGCAAGCGTATTATCATTCCTCCAGATAAATCATTTATTAGGCAATATGCTTTTATGCAAAAGAGACAAATTTTGCTACTTTTCCAAAACCGAACATTCCTCTGTAAAAAAAAGTTTGCTATTTTATGTAAATATTTGTATTGCTTATGAATATACATTTCCTCTTCTTATCACCTTCTTAACTGGACTCAAGACATTCCTTATGATTTTTCTCTTTGATGTTACTTTTCGTGTACAGATTACCTTCCTCTCTAATGTTAAACGCTCTACAACTTATACCTACATGGACAACAATGATAACATACCATTTAAATTTAGTATTACAAGAAACCAAACCATTTTATAGTCAGATAGTAAACCTTATCCATCATATTAATAATTAATTTTTTGTACCTTCAGTGACATATATATATATATATATATATATATATATATATATATATATATATATATATATATATATATATATATATTTATATATATATATAGGAATTTTTGGACTTGATAGGAGACTGACAGACTTACCTCAAGGCAATAGTCCAAAACTGCAATCTCTTGGAAATAAGCACATATAAAACACTTAATACACTTTTATTTGCTTATTTCCAAGAGATTGCAGTTTTGGACTATTGCCTTGAGGTAAGTCTGTCAGTCTCCTATCAAGTCCAAAAATTCCTAAATAAGCTTTAACCTCTACTAGAACTAACCTAAATATATATATATATATATATATATATATATATATATATATATATATATATAGATTTTTTGGACTAGGAGACTGACAGACTTACCTTGGTAAGAGTCCACTCTGTAGTCTTGAAATAGAAACACATAAAAGCACTTAAACAATGATATATTTCAACCACACAGTGGTCTTTGTCAATCGAAGAGAAAACACAAAAAGAAATATGAGAGAATGCCATTCTCTCATATTTCTTTTTGTGTTTTCTCTTCGATTGACAAAGACCACTGTGTGGTTGAAATATATCATTGTTTAAGTGCTTTTATGTGTTTCTATTTCAAGACTACAGAGTGGACTCTTACCAAGGTAAGTCTGTCAGTCTCCTAGTCCAAAAAATCTAAATAATCTTTACCAACCAAAACTAACCTAAATATATATATATATATATATATATATATATATATATATATATATATATATATATATATATATATATATATATATATATATATATATATTAAAACAACACAGGTTATTCAAATACAAGAATATTTATTATTTTAAATTATTTTAAATGGATTTAAAATAATAAATATTCTTGTATTTGAATAACCTGTGTTGTTTTAAATTATTAAACAAGAAAACGTATTTTATATTTATATATATATATATATATATATATATATATATATATATATATATATATATATATATATATATATAAATTACTATATAAATTCAACAGTTATTTTAATTTTATTTTTGAAAGTCCAATTCTTACTCAATGAAAGGGTGGACAAAAATTTTAAAGTTTCAAGGTAAATTACTAGACTTGAATGCGTGTTGTTTTCTTTCCATTTAATTGCCAAAAGTTGAGATTGTAAACATTGCAAGAATTAAAAAGCAAAGAATTACTAGAGTTGCTGCTGTTAGAAAAGACTGTAATGTTTTTATTGTCAGATTATTGAAAATTTGTATGTTTTATGCAGTTTTATTTGTTGTGTTTCACCTATTATAACTGATTTCTGCCTATTTCACTTAAAATTTTTCCTGAAAAGCCTCTAAGTTTTGTTCGTCGATTTTGAAAATTTATGAGAATTATTTTCTACTACCTGCTTGAGTAAACCTTAAGTTTTCTTCACTTTATATAAATTTGTTTTTGTTTAGAAAATATAAGTTCAGATTCTAAATTATTTTTGAGTCTTGCATAGCCATATAAGCACAGCTGTCAATAATTCCTTTCAGAAATGCAAATAATAATAAAATAATCAATTTGTGTTTGTTAAGTAATAGGTTTTTTTATATCTTCTCTCAAATATCATCAAAAATACAAACAATTATAAAATAAACATTTTGTTTTTATTAATTAATAGTTTTTTTTATAACTTCTTTCAAATATATTAAAGATATTTTAAAACAATGTAGAAATTCTCATTCAACTATAAATGATTTTTAATGAAACTATGTAGAAAATGTCAGAGATAATTCCACATGAAACCTATTGTAGAAGTTACATATTGATTCCATTTCAATCTTAATTACAACAGATATCTCGCACACATTGTAGCCAGACAGGTTGATTAAACTATTGTTCTCTCACCCTGCAATATGACCTATATTCATCTAGAAGGTTAAATAAAATTTAAAGTTATCTGAAATGGAATAATATTTTTCTTTTGTAATACTAAAAGTTCATTGTGAGAATTTATTTAACAATGGTTTATTTTCACCAAAACCAAATTAATTAAAAATTTAATTTACAATTTAGCTGTGCAGTTTGAAGTATAATGACAACTTAAACAAAATCATCCATTATATGAAGTGAAATATAATTATTATCACAAGCTAGGAATTTCGAAGATGGTCATGAAAAACAATTGTGTCTGTATGGTGTATTATTTGCTATTTGCAAATCTTTGATCAAACAACTGAGCACTAATTACTCAATACTTATTTACAAATGAAATTTACATTATTTGAAAAGTAATGACAAGAACAGATTTTAAGCTCTTAATACAGAAATGATGTGATTGATTCACTTTTAGTTTGAAAACTTATATTGTGATAAATGTTATAACTTTCTTACTCCGTAGCCTTTCAAAAGGGTCTTTTTGGCGTTCAAACAGTTCATTGTTAATATTTTTTTTATGGTTATTGTTGTGTGTAAGCTGTGGTTCTTTTCATAGGTTTTTAATTAATTAATACCCACATGTCCATGACAGAAGAGTTCACTCAGGGTAATTTCTTACGCCACTTAGAATGTCCAACTCACTTATTGTTTTAATATTTTTGTCTATATATTCAAGTAAATACCAACTAAAAAAAACTTCTGAATATAAAATTTATCAAACATATTAAGCAGATATGAAATTAATATATTATACAAATATATACAGACTAAATATATACAAATTTAGAGCAAAACTAAATCAAAATAAGTCGAGATTTTTATTCTGAAAAAGTAACAGAATAATATTTTATTGATAGTTTGGTTACAAACAATCAGATTATTCTGGAATCTTCTGGAGTTTTACTAGTGATACAGCCTATCCAAGATGTTTATTTCAAATTTTGTTTCATTATATTAGTTACTATATCAGGATTTATCTCTTTGTTAGTTCTTGGGTGAATTTCACCCATTAGGTGCATTGTAGGTAAAGCTATTAAGCCTTATTTTGCTGTGGTACTTATGAAAGAAATATATTGCCTTCTCATCCAAACTAGCTATTGTATTTCCCTCCATCTCTATCTGCCAAAACATCTGAAGGAATTCTACACCTTTTGCCTTTACTAACTACAGGGGTCAGTTGAATATTTTCAATAAGATTGACATCAAAAAACCAAGAAATAAACCCATTATCTACAGTTTTGTAATGGTTCAGTCAGTTGTAACATTAAATCTTGAGGTTTGTTACTCATTTTGAATAATTCTTTAGGCTGTACACTAACACAAACCTGTGGGTTTCTTGTATAAAAGTTTAAAACTGATGCAAGTGGAAATACTTTTAATTCATACATCACAGTTGTCTTTGGAATGGCTAATTCCGCTGAAAAGCTAACATATGTTTAATTATCATGCAGTCTTATGGTTTAAATGCATTTTTAGAATTCCTTACAGATAAATTTCCCTTATTGCTTTAGATTATCTAGAGACTTACTGATCTCCACAGTGTAATCATCAAATGTATATATATATAGAAATATATATATATATATATATATATATATATATATATATATATATATATATATATATATACATATATATATATATATATATATATATATATATATATATATATATATATATATATGTATGTATATATTGCACTTAATGGTGGATAAAATTACTCACATAGTAATATATTAACTTCATAAAGTCAGTGCAACGGAAAAACAATGGATAATGTTAAATATCAAGTATATATATATATACGCGATAGGTGGGCCAAGCGATAACCGTGTAAGTCGAATTCACGTAAATCGGGGTATAATTTTATATACAATCACATAGGAATCATGTTTTATTGAGACCAAAGACTAGATAAAATAATAATTTAAAAGGAAAATTTGTATGTATTAAAATCTTAAATACATAATACAACCAAAAATTGTGTTATTGCAAAGAAGTAAGTAAAAAGAAGTTATTTTGACATAGAAGGCTTCATAAAATCTAGAAAATTTGTTTGAAGAATTGAAGATTTTTTCTTCTCACACAGAATTTCCTTGTAACTCACTTTTTTTTGTTTTGTGACAGAAATATGCTTATTGTTGGAGCCTATGTTTTCCAAAATTGGTAACCCTTGCTGAAATAAACTAAGGCCTTTTGTCAAGTTTCTAACCATCATTTCATCTTCTATGTCAACTGGGTCTAAAGATAAAGAATCTGTGTTTTTAAGGTCTTGCTCTTGCTCACACTGTTCTATGAGCTCATCAATTGTCTGCTCCTGCTTGTGTAAATCTAGCAGTTCTTGAACTCATCATTATCCACTTCTAAATTTAGCTGTCTGGCTAAACGGACAACTTTTTCAATCATATCAGAAATTTCATCATACTCTAGCACTGATTAAGCTAGAGTTTCAGTGGCAAAAAAAAAATAGACACACCCTTTTCCAAGGCCGCTCAAAGTTTTTTGTGAAATTTCATTCGAAGATTGTGATTCTCAAAGCATCCTAAACATTGAATTGTTTTCAAAAATCTTCAACAGAGAGCTTCTTGTTCTGTCTCAGTCTCTTCTGCAGATGCGCAAATGATCTTCTTGTGTAAGATTTAAATATTTTAAATGTTAAAGATTTAAATATTTCGATGACTCCCTGCTCCATCGGTTGAAACCAAAGCCTTCCGATTCGACTTTCAAATCACGGGCAAGCTAGCTTTAGAAATATTTTTTTAATGCCCTTGGATTTTCTGAACGATGAACTATCAGATAAACTTATCAGATAAACTATCAATAAACTTACAGCCCCCAGCTGTATTTCTTCAAATAACACTGTAAATCAGTCTTTGGCGGCCTTAAAACTTGAAAATAAAACTCTTCATGAGCTAAACAAGTTCTCAAATGCATTTTCTTCCGGAACAGGCCAGTTTTTGCGTAAATCGGACAGCATAATTTAAAACCGTGTAACTCGGGAATTGCGTAAGACGGGGTAGTGTAAGTTGAGGTATTACTGTGTATGTATATATATATATATATATATATATATATATATATACAAATCTATTGCTCTGGTATATGATATGTTTTCCCATTTTTAAAAAATTACAAAGCTAAGATAATAGACAATTACTTTACTACAAAAAATTTCAAACTCATAGATTTTTATATTTCAAAACTGAAAAGAAACTAATGAGATAATTTTCAACTATAGATAAAAAATAAAAATAATTTCGGTTGCAGACAATTCACTTGAGAGTGACTGTGTCAGAAGCAGCTGTTGATGGTGGACATGCTCTAAACATTGGTCATGTGATAGTTGGTAGTCAATCGACAGGCAAATCTTTAACTCACTGGAACCAAATGTTGACATCTCTTCGTAAGCCAATTGCAATGTGGCATCCACTTCGCAGTAAATAGGTTACATCTACCCTGGTCTAATATATAGTCAGTTATAATTAATAAGGTTTTGTATGTCTATTCATTTATCTAAATATGAAAATAATTTTTTTAAAGATATAATTTATTAACAATTCTTGGCTATTGTATTGTAAAAAAATAAGTATTTTAAAAGAAAGTTATGTTTTACTATTTCTTAACTAATTTTAAACACAGGCCAAAAACGATTTTTGAAAGTATGAATGTAAATCCATCTTTGTAGGATGCGAAGTAAATGAAGAAATTTTTATGTGAGAGGAGAAATCAGTAGCTAATCTTTTTTGTTGCCAAGCAATTATTTTATGTGTTTCTTTAAAACACACATGTAAATTAGTACTTAACTATTGACAGGTGCTTCCTAACTTATTCATACCCTATAATATGTTACAACAATATTCGTGAGATGTGGTTAAAAATTTACCAAATCTGATGTATACTTTTTTGTCAGATATTGAGAAAGTTGTTGGGTTTTGTTTTGATCTGTTACTTTTTAATTATTTAAAATAATAGAATAAAGAATTTGCATTAAGTTTTGCTCCAAGAATTGAATTAAGTGTACACAGTTTGGCATAGGTGTTTGGTTTTGGTAAATTTATCATGAAAAATAAAACAGTTTAAAAGAGGTACAAATATTTCCCAGGTGGTTGTGAAGGCATTGAATATGACAATGCTCAAAGATTGGTAACATTAAAAAAAAAATGAAAGACATGATAACAAAATATACTGAGAGGCAGGTTTTTAAAGATGTTGACACATCAATTAGCTTACTGCCATGAATTTGTTTTATGCTTTGAGCATAATTTAATTCCAAACTTAAAGCAAATGATCTTTACTTTTATAATCATTTTTTAATAAATAGCAGATTAAAATATCACAACAAACTTTATTAACAACTTAAAATTAAGTAAATGTTTAAGAAAATTATGATTTTTATTTATAATTATTAAGTACAGTAAATTTGGTTCTAAATGTAGTTTAACACAGTCACTGCTAATGACACCAACTGGTGAGATATTGAGTCTATGACTATGCTGGTGATGCTGGAGAAGTTTCACAAGCTCAAACTACCCGTAATTTTTTCCTGCTTTATTAGTAATTATCTGACCAGTTGTATAGTCTTTTGATGGTTTATGTTTTTTCTAGTCATTTTCCTATATCATATTTATTTTTCCTAATTAGTGTGTAAATAAATAGATTTTACAATTAGTAATGATTGACCCAGTACTTCTTCTGGTGTCAATCATGCAAAATTGACGAATAATTAAATTCAGACTCAATCTGAGACATTGACCATAGTTATATTCAAATATAATTGAATATAACAAGTATATGAGAAGACCCACTAATCACAATACAAAAATCTTTATTACAATTACTATATGTACATTTCGATTACATGGTAATCATCTTCAGAAGTACCACCATGTACTTAGTACTTCTAAAGATGATTACTGTTAAGTGTAGAATCTAACCTATATTTCAGTAACTCACGTTATGTGTCATCTGTCATTTGTTTTCGTATAACCTAGGATCAGCTGTTGGTCCTTAACTTCAATTCAGTTTCAATCGCCTACTATATCTTCGATGCAGGCTAAAATCTCAGTTCTATTTGCTGCGAAGAGATATTTTCTCTATGCGATAGCTTATATCTAATAGATTTTCGATCTAGTTACCCGCTGCTGGACTTTTCCTTTTTCGACTAGTCACTCCTGGCAGTTCTGTTCGGTGTGTGGTGCGGAATGGCAATTTTCTTTAGCCGGTTGAATCGAGTTTATAACCGCGCTTAAATGTTTAACCGCGTGGTGAATTCATTCCTTAAATGTCTTAAACGCTTTCTAACCATAAATTCATTATTTTAAACGTATTAAAACTATTTTAAACCGCTTTGTTAGTTAAGCTTAATTTCTTAGGTTAACCACGTGGTCATATTACAGCAGAATATTCATTCTTTTAACTGTGTGAGTGAACAATTATTTTATTAACTAAAGACGTTTTATATTGTTATAAGTGAAGTGAAGTTATTTAAAATAAAGATTAAATGAGTTTTAGTTTATGCCACTCTTCGAGAAACTTCGTTCATCTCTGCAAGATTCGAAAGAGGCTTGTTGTGTCGAACGACTCATCGCTCTACAAGAACCGCATACAGTTTGATTGGTAAGTGGCTTAGAATTAACTGTGACTCATGAAACTTGTGTTATATCTTTTAATTATCTTTTTGGTGTTAAACTTAAATTCAGTGTCGGTTTTAACAGTTAAGCAGACCTTGCACTGCTATATAAATTAGCAAGGTGGTTCCTCCGGACTTTATTGTGCAACCTCCTTAAAAGTTTGAACTGCCCTCTTGTTTTATTGGGAATTTCTATTTTCTTTTTAGTTTTTGCTACCAAAACTATACAATTACCATGTAATCAAAATGTACACAAAGTAATTGAAATAAAGATTTTTGTATTGTAGTTAGTGTGTTTTATTTATTTAGTTACAAAATCAGTCCACAGTGATCAACAACTTTATTATTATATGAGAAGACTTAACAAACAGGATCAAATTCTTAGTATTATCTATATAAGTATGAAAATAAGCTGGTATAAAATAATTCTTTGTTCATATTATACTAATGACTTCTAAATTAATTTCTCCTGTATTATAAAAATAATGTAAGCAATAAAGTTAATTCACTCAAGTTCAGACTTGATGTAATGAAGAATCTTTTCAAGTAGCACTTCAAGTAACGGAAACCTGGCATTGTTAGATATTACTGAGCACCTGGTATCAAAGCTCCAAATGGGAGATAAAGAGAAAAGGCTTAGAAAACATTGTATAATGGTTTACAATAAAAGCATTTGCAAAGATACCATCTATAAGTGCAAAGCATGGGCAGCACATAGGACTATGTCTGGGTTTACTTAAGTCTCAGGTAAAAAAAAAATCTATAATGTAAATGGTGTAAATATTAATCTGATGTATATAATTGGTAATTGTAAAATGTGAGGAAATTTCTCATTTTGTATTGTACTTAATCAATTCAGATTTTCTTGTATGTTTTAAATACAAAACTATGTCTGTTTTGTAATAAACATAGGATGCCAGTTTGTGTCATCAGTACATACTATCAAAACCTGATGCTATATGTTGATAAGGCCAAGTGGTGTCATACAATTTTTTTATTACCTAAAGAATATTTTCTTGAGGTACTTGAAATGCCTTTTAGAAATAAATTTTCAAAATTTAGACATGTATATTTAACAAAATATTTCAAAATTTGCCGTAGCATCATATTTAAAATTAGCAGTGAACGTGTTAATAGAGTAAATCTCTCCAATCTTAACAGCAACATTAACTTTTATTACTTAAAAGTTTCATTATTATTGTTGTAGTAATATGTTGTTTTTGATTAAAATTAGACTTGTCAACTTCCAGATAAAAACGATAATGTTAAAAATTTAATGTTAAAATTAATAATGTTATAAACATATCTAATGCAAGATATATAGACCTGTGAGAATAAAACATAGACACAATATTTTACTAAAAGTCGTATTGCTGTAGATCAAAACAGCATATTTTTTATTACTTCTCTACATCATGTTTAGTAGTTATTACAAAACCCCATTCATGACTTCTGTACTGACATTATTATATTAATGGTTTAAAGTACCTTTTGCAGTGATGAGTGTTTCTTTTGTTTTTGTGAATATTATAGATGTAAATAAATTTCTGTCGGTTTTAAAAGTGTTAGCAAACTCTAAAACCAGTAAAAAAATGTTTAACTTTTCCCATAGTAAACTGTATCAAAATCCCAAGATTAAAACTATTCTAGGGTAAGAAAGAGAGGATGAATAATTATGGTAGGATCATAATACCAGTTCTAAGACATATTTAAGAATCATGTCCCCCTATGAGCAGGAAAGTATGCTTAAAGCAAACTTCTCTACCAATATTATAAGGCTCATTTAATCATTATATCTTTATCGACGAATAAACACGGGCCTCGCCACAGCACACAAAAAAAACAAAATTTGAAAAACCTAGATAATGTATTTTGCAAAGTTAGGTATAACTTAATGTTAAATATTACAGAGCACAAAAACATACTGATGATCCCACTTGCAACTTCACTGACAATAGACTAGAAAAATGTGGCTTGGAGCTTGTCCTAAACCTTGTTGCATTGTCCTGTCACATCACCATTATGTTTTTAACCCCATTATGTTTAGATGTATTTGATAGAGTCACTCACTGTGTCTTTGATGCCTTACAGGTAGGTGTAAATGTTTGGTGGGTGCACATGGGATTGGGGGGCACCTGTTGAAATTTTGCTGCAGGTGCCAATAAACCATGTAAGGGGTCTGGGGGAAGTACTCCAAAACTTTTACTATACAAATGTCATCTAGACATTAAAATAAAGAGGAAACTCATTTAGTTGCTTGAGAATGGAACTAATGTTTAATAGGTATAAAAACGTTAAACAAAAATAATAAACAACCAAATTAATTTAGTACATTCTTTCCTTTTTAATAGATGGTAGAAATGTTTTTAAAAATTGTTAGAAACACCTATCATAAATTTATATTTTGTAAAGTAAAAATATCTTTCTGGAATGAAGTGCCTTTGATGTGCAAACTAATGTACAAGGAAGTACAATTCAGTCAAATAAATGGATGCAGTATGTACTAGTTTTTATAGTATTCACACTTATAAGTAGTTTTTCTTTAACATTTGTTGATTCTATCCTCGCGTGAGCTACTAATAATCACTAAACACTTTTAAATGTTTTAAACTTGCCTGTAGTAGCAATTACTTTGCTTGTTGAGGACGGCCGTTTTGGGAAATGTGTCCCTTTGTCAACACAGAAATAACCAACGCTACACAACCGAACAATATGAAATATATAGGCACTTCAAACTACACCCTACACACATACTCAATACACAATTACATTACAACTCACACACACTTTTTGACATCTTAACTCCTAATACACACCAAATACACCCACACCACCAAAATATCCCACCCCTACCCTAACCTACATAAACCTTGAGATCAGTTACGGTCTGAGTTGACAAAGGGACACATCTCCCGAAACGGCCGTCCTCAACAAGCAAAGTAAGTGCTACTATAGGCAAGTTTAAAACATTTAAAAGTGTTTAGTTTTTCTTTAATGTTTAACCATTTAAACAAAGCAGGTAAGTAAGAAAAAATGAATGAATAGTGAAAAAGTACAAATTTTTGTTTAGTTTATAAAGCAATGGTAAGTCCTGGCCAAGTAATTTTTGTCAGCATAACTGTTCTGAAATAAGTGTTTCTATTATATTTAAGAAAATAAAATTGTCTATATCTTAGTAAGTTAGGAGCATTGAAAGAAATCATGTATTTATATTGTTCATAATTGGAATTTTAATAAATATATCATAATTTATAATATTAAATTATTGGAATTACAATTAGTAGGGTTATTTTTTTAAACCCTTTTGGTCAACTTTATATTAATTTTTGCTTGATCATAAATATATAAAACGAACATGTGCTAGAAACATATCATACGTAATGCTAGAAATAAATATATTGAAAATAAAACAATGATCCACGATTGTGATTGTAGACAATGTAAGTTGGTCTTAATTATTATTTTACTGTTCTGATAAAGATCGATTATTTTGAAGATAAATTGCTTTGAAATAGGTAGAGGGATTAAAAAAATAATTATAAAAATATGTCTGTCATTCTTTCTTAACCTTTTTTAGAAGAATATATGATAAAAAGACAAAAATCGGTAGTTGTGTTTGATATCAAGAGATTTTTTCTGTGATCTATGGAATTTAAATATTGTTGTTTTTAATATTACAAAACAAGTTACCAATTTTTAGAGTTGTTGAAAACGTTACTCTTTAAACAAGTAAAAGTTTTTCAGAAAATTTTATATTAAAACAAGAATCATGTTTCTTCTATCAATAATCTATTTTGTCTTCAAGTTAAACATAATAAGTTTGTTCAAATTTTCAAAATAGAAAATGGGTTTTGCTACTGCTCTGGAAACACAAGGTGTTTCTAATGCTAGCAATAATTGTACTTACATCTAGGGGAAAATGGGATTGCTTGTTCAACTTCAATACAATGTTATTCAAATTTGAAGGCAGTTTAATTTTTCCTTAGCTATTATTTATAAGATCAACTTTGAAAAGATTAAAAAATTGTAACTTACATTTTTGATATGTGTTATTGTCATCATAACCTTATGAAAAATTTATTTCCATTGAATGTTTACCTTTATAATATTTTCTAAACAGTAGGACCTTGATAATTCGGACTAAGTGGGTCTGTGAGCCATCCTGGTTATCAAAAATCCGTGTTAGCCAGACACTAAGGAAAATTTAGAAGAATACATTGTACTTACAGAAAAACTCCTTTTTTATCAAACAAAGAGTGTTATGGACAGTATATAAATGAACATATTGTATATACGGTGAACTCTTTTGAAATTTATTTCTTGGCAAACAAATTTTAAATTTAGGCTGTTTAATTTTGTTAGCCGCTTTCATGCTGTGCAATCCTGTAGTTTTTCAGCATTAGACGCACAAAACAGTATGCTTATTATTTTGTTTATCTGTTTGTCTTAGACATCTTTATGGTTGTATTTAACTTTTTATGTATATACTGTACTTATTTGATTTTTCTTATTTGTTATTTCTTGTTATTTTCTTCTACTTCAAAATCATTCCGGATTATCCGGGAATCAGAGGTAACGGAATCTCACTTAGCAAGATTTCTATACATAAGACACTTTATTTCCTATACATAAGACATACTTGGAAATCTAATGTTGGGGATCATGTCTCTGACCAGAGTTTTAGTTCTTTGCTGGATAGATTAGGTCAAACATCTTTGATAGGCCTACGATTAATATCAACAGGCGTTGATACCTGAGAGGATATTGATATATATTTTTATGATGTCTTCTAATATTGGCACATTTCCTCATACGCTGCCAATTATTCTGTTTGTATATATTTTACAAATGTCAATAAAAGTAGGCAGATTTGCATGAAGTTTTTTTTTATTTACATAAAATAATTATATTTACAAGAAAATATTAAAGTAAATATAAAAGTTCTAAAAAAATTTATATTTCACAAACATCCTTAGATTATTTTATTACTTGTTTTGAAAAAAAAAAACAATTACAAGAATGATGTTTACAAAAGCATAAATCTTGACCAAGTTAAAAAAAATATGTGCCTCTTCCCCTTCATGCATCTCTATGACCAGTGTTAGATCTCATTATTTATTTTTTTACTGCAAACTAGCATAGTGATGTTAATGTAAATAAACCTACATAATAACATTTATACTAAAGTTAACTGAGTATGGGTTAAAGCTGTATGTTATTTCTTTATATTCAAGCAATGTTTTTGCTAAGTAATTTGTTTCTACCAGATGTTAATATGTGTAATTTATGGCATAAGATTAAATTTAATTATTGTTCCGAATATGTCATTTCCTTCACTTTCAAATAACATGGGATAAAATACAGAGATATTGAAAGAATGCTTTTTTTAATTATTTAGATAACTCTTGCTTATCCATGAGCTTATAATGTGTGGGCATACAACTATGTACAAAACTGTATAGTAATACTGAACACTACTGATTGGTTCAGTATGTATGAATCAAGCCCCTTGCTTGCTCAGTGAATTCTAAACAGCTTTAACGAATAGTTCTGCTGCTGTGGTGAGACGCCAATATCTTTTAGTTGAAAGAAAATTGGCTAAATGCCAGGTGTGTTTAATGTTTTAGTTATTGAATAATTATTAAGCTGTTAGAGTAAAAAATCTGAAGAAGGATGTGATCTCAAATAAAGTTATAAAATTCATTACAACATCTAAGATATTGAAGTCATGGAGAAAATTCTTGATAAACGTTTAAAGAAATGGCAACTAATGATTTCTCAAGAAGAAAATTAATATCATCCTGTCACTATACTGGGGAGAGGGATGGGAATGTCGGTAAAGATAACTTACAGAGTGGTTGTGATATTAATAAGCCAAGACTCAAACACTTGATAGAAGAAGAATCGCAAACAAAGAAAAAGGAAAAAGCAGTGCAAAGGGAAAGTTAAAAAGGCCAACCCAATGCAAAAGCCCGATGACACGTAAAACGATTTTCCAGCATCTCTAGGGACTGCTATTGTTTTTAGAGAAGCAAGATGGTAATGGATCATTGACTGAAAAAATGAGATTATGAAAACCATCTTATGAGATGTTGCTAAGAAGTGGGATTGTAACTAGCTCTTGTAGTCAAAAAATAAATAGTATTTCCTCAGCTAAAAAAACAAATGACTGTTTTCTTTAAACCAATAAATATAGAGTTTTTCTATGTTGCTTTTGTTTTATTTTTTTGTACAATACATTGCAATACTGTTTAATTTAATATTAAATTAGTTTACTTTGTTAAGACTTAGTTGAATATACATTTTTTTCTTTATTGTTTTTTAGTATGCATAATATAATCAAGTACTTAAACTAGAACAATTTGTTTGCTCCTAATTTTTAGTCTTTTTGTGGGTCATCTGTAATTTTTACAATCTGCAGAAACTGCACCGCCTATTTTTGAAGATAATTAAGAGCTATCTGTATTTAAATCTACATTCAGTTGTAATAATCCTATAATGTTTGAATGAGACACCTGTTTTGATAAAATAGTAAAAATTACAGCAAAAAAAAAAATTAAAAGGAATTCTATCTATTGCCAGAGAGCTGTTTAAGTGGTTGGAAGATTTATGCATAGAGGTATTATTATTGGTAGGTTTTTTATAGATGTTGAATTTTTGTTTTTCTGTACAGACATTCAACATATATCAAAAACCTGCCAACACTGATACATAAGTACATAACTTTTCCAACCACTTCTAAACTACGAGGGCTGTTTTGTTATCAACTTCCGATGTGGTATAAAAATAAAACTAGTGAGAGTAATTAAATAAATTTATTATCAAGAGTTAGGTACATTATTAGTTACTTTTCAACATAATCGCCTTTTAAATTGAGGCATTTTTCATACCTGTGTACAAGCTTCTTAATACCTCTTTCATAGAAGTTTGCCGCCAGTGATTTGAGATGGGTTTTCACAGCGACTTGCAGCGCGTCGTCAGTTCGGAAGCTCTGCCCTCCTAGCATCATCTTCAGTTCCGGGAAAAGGTGATAGTCGCTCGGCGCTAAATCAGGGCTATACGCCGGATGGTCAAAAACGTCCCATTTAAACCCGTCAAGAAGACGTTTCGTCAAAGCAGCACTGTGAGGACGGGCGTTGTCATGAATGAGCACAACTCCTGATGTGAGCATTCCTCTCCTTTTGTTCTGTATAGCTCTCCGCAAACGTTGTAACATTGATTGTGGTCCCTGGCTCTAAAACCTCCACAAGCAAAACACCTTTTTGATCCCAAAACATGGTGGCCATAATCTTTCTGTTGTTGAACGTTTTTTTGAATTTTTTGGGTTTGTTTGGAGAGTTTGAATGCATCCATTGTTGGGACTGCTGTTTCGTTTCTGGGGTGTCGTACAGAACCCATGTCTCATCTCCTGTCACGATTTTGTTCAAAAAATCATCGCCATAAGCTTCGTAACGATTCAGAAAAGACCTTGCTGACGCCATTTGCCGAGCTTTGTGGTCATCAGTCAACATCTTCGGCACCCATCGAGCACAAAGTTTTTTGTAGCCTAACTTATCAGTTACGATAGTGTATAGGGCTGACCTTGAAATATCAGGAAACTGATTGGATAGCTCTGTAATCATAAACCTCCGATTGCTTCTTACACTTCGGTCAACTCGTTCAACGAGGTCTTCGTTTGCGATCGACTTTCGTCCTTGGCCCCCTTCATCATGAATGTCAACTCGTCCATCTTTGAATTTCCTACACCAATCACGCACTGCACTGTCACTCATAAAGCTTTCACCGTATACTCGTTTCATTCTACGGTGAATTTCTGCTGCGGATAACCCTTCAGCTTGCAAGAAACGAATGACACTTCGCAACTCACATTTGGCGGGAGATTCTCTCAAGGTAGGCATGTTTATGTGTCACTGGATAAACTGGTAATGGCGTCGGACGCCCGAAAACGAGTGAGGTTGTAGTGGGAGAGGTGCGCAGTCGATTGCCGCGCATTACTGGCCGATGCCGCTCGACCTGCCGTCTAGCGGTACAGTCGGAAGTTGAAAAAAAAAACAGCCCTCGTATATTACTGCCTAAAAAACAAATTCATAACTAATAACACAAAAACCTTTGACAAACCTACAAAGTATATTAACCCTCAAATTATCTAAATCACTTTTCATTAATAAAATTACAAAACAGCCAACTCCACATAAAACTACCTCAACAAGGCTAACTTCAAGAGACCAAAAGTAAGTGCTACTACATCAAGTGTTTAAATATGAATAAATATGTTGAAGTATATAAGTGTAAAGTAATATTGTAAGTTGAAGGTAGACAAAAAAGTTGTAATATCTTTAATTTTTTAATTATTGACTATTCTTTAAGTATTTTTTTTCCTTAATTTTATATGAATATTCTATATTATTTGCTGCTGAAATTATAAATTTATCCATTTAAAAGATTATATATCAGAGTAAGTTTCATACAACAAAAATCTTCAGGCACTTAAGAAGACTGTTTTTAAATATAAATATTTCTTACATCGGTTTTTTTTCTTGAAGTACCCTAAAGTTTTACTTTATGTATTAATTATCTGATAAGAATTTTAATGACATTTTTAAATGAAAACGTGGTTCTTTGTGTGATTATTTTATGGTGATTTTCTTAAACACTTTAAGATTCATCAAAAATATGTTTTAAATATTAAACAATACTAATTAGGTAGAGATTGGCATTATTTCTATAAAGCAGTTTTCAGTATCCTGAAATGAAAAAAAAATTGTTTACAAGAATTTGAGTTAAAGTATAAAAATTATGTTATTTAAGTTATTATAAAAAACTAATAAGACTATCAAAAAATAGTTTCCACATGACAAAAGAGATGATAATTCTCTTTAAAAATATCTATAAATTTACTATTTACTTTCATAAAAATTGTTATTTTAAATTTGCCTAGTACAAAAAAATATAACCTTATAAATATCCTTATTTAACTATTTATTAGGAATATACTGTGGTTGAATTTAATAATAAATACACAAAAACCTCTTAACCACAAACTTTCTTTATTTTACCCTTATGTACATTTCAGTTACAAAGTAACCATCCTCAGAGGGATAACATACAAAGACAGTCTTTGTATGTTATACCTCTGAGGATGGTTACTTTGTAACTGAAATGTACATAAGGGTAAAATAAAGAAAGTTTGTGGTTAAGAGGTTTTTGTGTATTTATTATCCTTATTTAACACCCAAATTTTTTAAAACGTTAATTGAGTTAGACAAAAGAAAATTATGTTTAAAAAAAGTTTTGTAAATGAACATTAGAATTACTTTGTTGGATTGTTGTAAAATCAGTTTTAAAAATATACTGAGACACTGATGAAGATTGGCACATAGCGACCGAAAACGTTCTGTCTCAGTAAATTTTAACAAATTTACTAAATTTAAGAAGTTTGGTTAATCATAAACTATTGTTTAAGTGATATTTAAAATTTTGTATTTATGTTTTATATCGTTAACTGTTTTTTGACTTCTTAGAACCTTGCACATTGAGTTGAATAATAACTTTAAAGAAATATATGTTTTTTATATCTTGAAATGAAATACACTCATGAAAAATCAGAAACTACTAGAGGCAGATGGGAAATTATTAATAATGAGAAAGAGAACTGTTTAACTTCTTTGAAAAATATTTAATATCAGTGAGTTCCAAAACAGTTGGAGGATAACATTTCCCTTCCCAATATTGTACACGTTTTTGATGGTTTGAAACTTTCAGTTGATGAGTTACGCCAATGCAATAGTGATGCTAATGTAACTTTGGAAAGAGTGGTTAATTTTAGACCAGATTGTGATGATACTCTTCCAAGCAATATTTTTGGTGATTAAATCAAACGATTGTTCAAACCTTCTAGTACTTTATTCAACAAAGCAATATTAATCTATACAACAAATATTAACTTCCCATGTAAGATAGTTATCTTATTACATTTACTGACTTTATATCACATGATATACCAAGTCTAAAATTGATTAAACAAAATGTAGTCAATAAATTAAAAATTATTTAAGAACTTAACATTTTACTCTATGTATGGACTTTGTATCATAAAACAAGTTTTAGCCAGAATCCAAAGAGCTTCACAAGCTAAAACTAGAAACGAAAATACAAATAAATATAAGGTAATTTGAAAACATTCAATGCCTTAAGTTATATGGAACACCATTGTTACAGTTGTTGGTAAATATTTTGTTTAAGCCAAGCTATCGTTAATTTAAACTGTTGTCAAGAAAAAAATTAATGTAAACTCATCACTGATGATTAGTAAGAGTTACCTTTGTTCTATATCTGTGCAAATCCCTGACATAATTTGAGGAGTGAACAAGACTGCTCAGTAATTGCAATGTTCCAGAAAAGTGAGTTGTAAGGCATAAATTATTGTAAAAGACAGTGCCAAGTTGCCATAGCACCTTAAATAATGAGAATTCACAATGATTTATTTACACTACACAGATATATTGTTTCTTTCACATAAGTAGAAGTTCTTGATTTTTAATTTTTATAACCTATCTTATTATTAGTTCAATTGGCTATTTTTCTAAAAGTTATAGACAGTAATGTGACACATGTTCTTAGGAAAAAAGTATTTTGTATATGGTATATGCCAATGCACAATTTTATTCAATCCAAATATAATGCAGTTACTAATAAGTGCCTCAATAAAGGTGCAATAGGTTGAATGTCAGAATGTTTCTATTACAAAAGGTCGTAGCAAATTAATTACACCGAACTATTTACTTTACATTTTTCAATCAGTGAAGGATTCTTATCAAAGCACAAGTGAATGTGTATTAATACCCTTAAAATGGAAATTAAAAAGATTATAAAAAGTAATATACTTCCAAATCACACTGATCTAGGTCTTCCTTAAACTGTAACTACTTGAATTATTCAAGGTTGCAAATTTCAATATCTCTGGATTTTAATAGTCCTTTATATAATACAGATAAACATACATATAAAAGGAGTGAATGTAACACATGGCAATTCTAATAATTTATCTTTTACCAATTATGTTGTTAAGTATATCAATAATGTAAAATAACATTGATTACTGTTCATATCTGAGCTTTCGATGTACAATAGTATTAAATCTGTATACCATATTCTAGTCTAACAGTTTAGTTTTATTACTTGCTACCTTTGTAAAAATACTGTTTAAATGTTTGAATTATATTTATTGATAAAGTAGCAAATTTTATTTCATTATTAAACCTTCTGCATTTTTTATTGAAGACTTAAAAGATCTAATAGGTATCACTTACTTATGTCAAAGAGTTTTACTAACAATACTTGTAGGCACACCCATATTTACTATAAAAACACCTTTATCAAGTTATGTCAATTTTATGCCAAAAACGTTCCAAGTAATGAGGGCTAATAAATAATGTACCTAAGAAATACACAAGTAATCTAATTTTTAGGTTACCTTTTAGAGATAAATAATATTAGAATCAGTGGTGTAAAAAAACTTACTTTTTATCAATCAACTACAAAGTATCGGTTTTAATCAGCTATAAAATAAAAATGGATATGGTGTTAATATCTGGAATTAGAGCTTTTTTGTTACCAGACTTAAACTTTAGATTCAGTAATAAAATTAGGTTTTTTGACTATCTTAATTTTACCTCAACTGTCAGCTTTCATCTGGAAATAAAATTGTTCCATTTATAATCAGGTATAGTAGTTTTTAGACAATAATAAATCTGACTGACTCCCAAAAGGAAATAATTCTTTTGTATAGAAAGACTTTAATTTTCATAAATTAATTCTGGCACTAAAAAATAAGTAATCCTAATAAGTTGACATTGTTTATTTTTGTCAACAAATATTGTGTTCAAGGACAAATCTAAAACTTCATATAGGAAGTGTTGCAAAACAGTTGTGTAACAAACCTACTAGGGCTTCTAGGAAATATCCTTTAAAAAATTGACGATTAATAAAAATCCTTTATAAAAATATAATTATTTTCTTAATTTAAATAATTAAATTATAAAATTTTAATCTGAGCAAATTCATGTAAACCAAGCGAATTGTAAAACAAAAAAAAGTAATAAGTTTTTTTTAAAGTCAATTCCTGTCAATATTTTTTTAATTTGAGATACTTTTTATTTTATAATTACAATTACTATAGATATGAATATACATATGACAGAATCACAATGTTAAGAAGCAAAATAGAAAGCGAATTTCCTTACAATTTTCCATTTCTCTTATCTAAGCATTTTTCTTTAGCTTCTGTTTCACTTGTAAATATTTCTTGGCACTTTTTTTCTATAATCGTCACTTGTCTTGTGTCGTAGATTTTTTCGTTTTCCTTTCACATTGTCCATTTGTATAGCAAGGTTAAAAAAGTTATTCATTTGTTGAGTTTATTATTTTAGTTAATTTTTAATCCTAGAGCATTATGTATGATATTGTGTGGTAACCATGGGAACAGATTAAGATTGTACTATGGAGGTTTCAACGAAAAACAGTTGAGGGGGAAAATTTTCATATACATCTTCAAGTAACACATTTCTAGCTATGGGAAAATTGGTTCAACGCAAACAAATGTGTTAATTTTATACAGAAATAATATTTCTAATTTTACTGAAATAACCATCACTGGAGTTCTGAAAATCCTAGTGTGATTATAGAATGCCGTTTTCAACATTGATGTTATGTAAACTTAATAGTCTAGTATTATTGATAAGCATAACATTGGACCATTGTTTTCCAGACAAAAACATTGTACAAACTATAAAAACACAGAACCTCAAGCCATTGAATATAGTAAGTCGATAATGGATTACAAATCTTCCAAAATAAACCAATAAATACTTATTTTTCATAAAAATAGGAATATACACCCGAACTTGAAATTTACCATGGAATAAAAAATAAACTTCTTATGTCTAACAATTATCATAAACATAAGTTATACTGAATCCTAAAGTTTTAGAAAACACAATATAAAACCTCTAATTATTCCACTACAAAACAAAATGCCTGTTTAAATAGAATGGATAAAATTTCGCTAACAAATAAAGAAAAGAAAAACAAATAATATACCATAAAACTTATAAAATACAAATACCACGGATAAATTAGAATTTATAAAATGAAATAAAAACTACATTACCAAAATTTGAAGCAAAAATAACAAACATCAAATCTAACTCCAGGAATTTTGTAGTCTATTACTTTCGGTGAAACTTAATCAATCACTTTTACATTAGTTTATGACTATCCGAACTTTAAGTTAAAAATCTAACTTTTACATTTACTGAACACAATACAAAAGGAATAACAAAAATCATAAAAAATAAGAACATTAACAAAGATTTAAAAAAATAGAAAATATAATAAATTCTTGAATTTTGTAGTCCATTACGTTTGGTGAATCTTATTAATCACTTATTATGGACAAGGACCACCACCTGATCTGCAGTGAACTTGATAAGGAAAGACTACAACAAAGGGACTTACCCGGATTGTATTGGGAGGCAAGATCTCGAATGGCGTAAGCCAAGTGAGAGCCATTGGAAGAAGATGTTAAAATACTGATATTTTGTAGTTGAACATGTATAAATAAAATCAACTGAATATTTTTAATCTTTTTGTTATATTTTGTTACCTGTTGCGTAAACACAATGTACAACAAATTCATGCCTTCTTGTGATTTAATATACAATAGTTTTAGAATTTTGAAGAATTTCATTTGCTATTAAATGTTAAAAGTAGTTACAAAACCTTGTTTTATTTAACCTTTTTGAACTCAATTATGTAACTTTCTCTATTACTCTAGCACCCTGTAGTAGCACTCGGGTACGTAGGCTGAAAACATTTCCCAGATTAGCCCTGTTGAGTATGTGGTTCTATTTCAATTTTCTTCTAATTTCACATAATGCAAGAAATTGAGTCCAAGGTAGCAATTCTGTTAAGATAAGCACCCAAATGCAACTCATTCTCAGGTAAAATTTTAATCTGTTATTATTCTAGGTCGATATATTAGGATGTTGAATTTGATGTTGTATATGAAAGGTATTTGTAACAGTAAAACAACTTAATGGGGTTTCAATAAAAGAAAGTATTTTTTTAGTTGCTGCAATTAAATTACATTTATATTACACTATTAAAAACTTATACATTTGGCAAGTATTTAATTAGTTTAATAATCAAATTTTGCTGAGCATCATGGAAAATAAGGTTTGTAAAATTTAATTACTGTAAGAAATGATAAATAGGTAATATATTTATGAGTTTTGTAAGAAAATATAGATTGTAATTAATTTTCTTAGATGCTTATATATACACCCACAGCCAAAACCAGGGAGGTTGTATATGTGAATATCATGGAGGAAGCAGCTCCTAACAGTCGTCCAGAAATTCAAAAAGTGCAACAGAAATATCACAGAGGTCCTTTCGAAGAATTATTCAACTGGCAAAGAATATTAGTCAACTTATGTCTCAACAAAAGGGGGGAAAATAAACTTGAAAAAATTATGATCTGACAATTTTGCCAAAAATGTAGTAAATTCTGAAATAAACCTATTCAACGTAGTTACATAATGAGCATATCCTAAATTTGCCTACTAATTCCGACATTATGGACAACATGTCTTACTACCACACTCAACATGAAAGGGAACCCACATCCTTATCTAAAACTAGCATAATGCCGAGCGGTTGAAATAGAAGAAATTATTTTTTGCAGAAAAATGTTTAGGTTTCAACTCTAATCAGGTGTTCCCAACCATTGGTACACAAGATTTCAGGTGGTAGGCCTCACGTTACCCGGGATTCACCTGTTTTTACTGGCTCCGCGATCGCCAGTTTGAATCCAGTAGTATGAGCCTTTACATCAACGAGAACAGTAGTGATTAGGCAGATAGATATAACATTTCCATGTTGTATTGAGCATCACTGACTTTTGTGTGCGATTTTGTTGTGCTTCCGTAATAAACTATATAGTGGTTTCTGGTGAGCCCTGGGACTTCAAAGGATGGTGTTAAAAAAATCCCAGGTCAATCATAAATACGACAAAAGCTTATTACTATTTGGTTTTATTGTAAAAGTCGGCACAGAATACAGTGACAATCCCATTCCTCGATGATTTATTTGTTTCGAAAGTACGAAGTGTCAAACAACACAAAGCTCTCTGTTTTGGTTTGTAAGACAATTGGATTTTTTTAAGGAACATTCACTTCTTTCAAGAAAGGAAATAAATTTATGACAAGCTTTCTAAATACTCATACTAACTTAATAAAGTCTAATAGCCTATCTAACATCAAACCTTGCTAGTTATAGCCTAGCTAACCTCAAACCTTGCTAGTTATAGCACTGCATAAGATGGAAAGCCTTACACAATAGGTGAGATCCTTTTACCAAGGTCCCTGTGGATAGGAGAAAAGTAAATTCTTGATGTCTTCTAATATGGTCCAAGGTGTGTTAGGAGAAAAGGCAGAGAAATTTAAAAAAAATATCATTGTCAAACAACACAGTGAAAAGGCGATTTGTTTGTCTTCTAACATTGAAGAACAAGTGTCCTTAAAACCTCAAGAATCCACATATTTTTCAATTCAAGTAGACGAAAGCATTGATATAACAAACATGGCACAGGTATTTGTATGAATTGATTACCATGAAGGTTTCTGTTCTACAAACCACTTGGATTAAAACACTACAGAGGAACTCATTTTTAACGTGGTTGATGAGTAAGTAGCAAAATAGGCATTCTCTGTTCAAAGTGAATTGGTTTATGGACAGATGGAGCCAAAGCAATGTCAGGTAAATTGACAGGACTAGCAGCAAAAATAAAGACGGTTGCTCCTGGAGTATACATTGTATAATCCACTGAGAAAATATGCTGGAAAATCTTACCTATTTATCAAATGCTATGAAAGATATTAACTTCATAAGACCTAGGGGTCTTAAATCAAGATAATTCTCCTTGATGTGTAAAGGTATGGGGGGCAAGTTCAAATTTGGTTATCTCGTGGGAAAATTTTCACCTTTTTTTGTACTGAGGTCAAAAGTTTTAACGCTTTAACTGAAAAAAAATAGTGACATGAAAAACTTGGTTCTGTGATGAAAAATGGTTGTCAAGACTGGCGTATCTAGCTGACATTTTTGATAGACTCGACAAGCTGAACATGAGTCTTGAGGGCAAATACTAGAACCTTTTACAATGATTGACAAAATAAACTCTTTCAAGAAAAAGTTAGTCCTTTCATATTTGCAAATAAAGGAGAATATCTCAGCATTTGATACACTGTCATCATTTTTGGAAGAAAATAATATATTTCTAAAGCCAGATGTGTTTTTATTCCAAGCTTGACTGGATCAGAAAACCTTTTGCAAAAAGCTCACCAAATAAGTTTGAACTGCAGAAAAAATTTTTAGATTTAACAAATGCAGTTCCATGATAGATGTTTTTAAAGAGAAATCATTATTAAACATCTGGATTGGGTGTAAATCTGAGTACCCAATCCTCTTTTGGAAAGCTATCCTATTTGTGATGCCATTTGTCACTAGTCACTTGTGTGAGTGGTTTTCATGAACTGTTGTATAAAAAAAATAAATATAAAACTAACAAGTGTTGAAGAGGACTTAAGGATAAAATTAAGTTAAATTATTCCTGCAATTGTACTTTACTCACAGCCAAACAGCAATATTAAATAAAACTGTAATGTCCACATGTTTATTGTCTTAATGTTATTGAAAACTAATGGAAAAGTGGATGGGTAATTAATTATTAAGTTTTATTACTTATTTATTAAAAATAAGGATCAAGGGGCTTTCTTCAAATATACACCTCCAGAGCCCATGGTGACGGTGGTATGCAAAAATCTTCAAAACCCTTTAATTGGTACGCAGTTGCTAGAACGTTGGGCACCCCTGCTGTAAGGAATTATTAAAGCTAATAAAAGAGTTAAACCCCTCAAACATAAAAACTTTTCATTTATAATCCAATGTACATTTTTATTGCAAAGCAACCATATTCAGAAGAAATTATTACAAGATTATGTGGTTGAGTATTTATTTTAAATGAATTACACCACAGTTGCTCTAAGCGGTTCCCAACTGGTGGGTCGCAGAATGATTTCAGAAAGGTCACGACTTGATCCTAAAACTGTCAGAAACCAGAAAAAAATAGAAAAATTGAATTGCATTCCAACTGTATTCTTTTAGCATTAGTTCTGTAAAGGATTAAAAACTGAAATGCACAAACATTGTCACATGACAACAAATAATATAAACTCTTTTTGCAATATTTCACAACAAATTATATATATATACATACATATATTTATAAAGAACGGATATGATACAAAAGTTGATTTTTACTGCACCATGGACTGTGGAAATATTCTGATAAGGAGAGATGGTTCATCAGCAGAAAAAGGTTGGGAACCAGTGCTTTAAGTTGTTGGCCTACTAATAAAATGAATTTTACCGTTTTTAATTCCGGTTAAAGTCTTCTGGATAACTATTTCCATATTCAACTAAAACTACCTTTATACCATACTGATTTATATTTAAACCCTATTAAAAAATCTGGGCCTTCAAAGAACAACAAATCAAAGAATTGTAGCACAAAAACAACTTTCAGTTATGTGATGCAAAAATATTATATCCATTATTGATTTGGGCTAGTCAGCTTGCTACGACCATCCCATTAAAGCAGAAAATTAATACATGGAAAATGAAACCTCGATCATAATGTTTTAGAGTGAATCATAATTAAATTGATGATGATAGCAAAACAAGTAGTAATAGTAAAGAAGCTACCTTCAGAGACAAGAATGGGATTTAACTTCTAGATCAAATTTCTAAGCTTAGAGGTAATAAAACATGAGACATTAATTTATTTTTCCAATATGATGCAAATTTTCCATTATTAGACACTTATTTATAACCAAATTAATCTCTCTTTGGGGTTTATAAAGTAAACCAATATATGTATTATGTTTTTTGATAATATATCTTACTGAACAACTTTCACGGATCACATTAAAACAGCTAGGGAGATGACAAAAATGTCTTGTAATAAATTAACATTAATGAGTTAATTTAATAGTATATAAAACAACACTGGTTGGTATATTTGGCTTGATTAACCAAAGTATGCCGAGCACTGCGAATAGGTTTGTGCATCTCAGCAGATATGTCTAGAAAACAAATTTTAATTTTTTTGGAAGGGGGTATGGGTTTACCTACGGTTACATTAACTGACAAAAACATTATTCACAAATGAAACATTTAATTAAGGAGGAAACATATGTTTTCATTTACTTAAAAAATAGTTTACCTATAACCAGGAAGAATACATAACAAAAAAAAGAAACATCAAGAGGAATAAATTCCTGAGTCATAATAAAACTGTAGACTATGTTATTAATCTACAAAAAGAAACAGATTTGACATTTATCAAGAAACTTCCAGGTTGTGAAAATTCCGATGTGAACAATTTGAGATAACAAATGTTACGATTATTGAAATGGAACAAAAAACTACTGAAGGCAATGATGAATTAAGATGAAGGTTCGACTGAGAGAGTACAAGACGGGAAAGTTAATCACGATAAAGAAACAACCACCTTGGAAACAGCAATACACTAAATTGAACAACAACACTACTTGAAAAGATGAGCTTTTATTAAGACATCTACACATCACAGCACACAAAAAAACTGATAAGCAAATGCAGACACAACTTTTTTCCAAACAATGTAGCAACCGTGATAGACAATGTATTTCTTGCCTCGCTAATTACAGCATTAGGGTTCATTAAAACCAGTTTTTACTAATGCACAGGAACGTATACATATTATATATACATATATATGAAGTATGATGAATAATTCATTGTTAAAATTATATAATTACATCTATATTGAATTATAAAATTTTATCAAAGTGCCTGCTAAATTGGTGTTGCAATTTAGTATTCACAATGACTTATTTCTCCCGTTATTGAAAACTGCCTGGCACTAAAAATTCAACTAATTGTAGCAAAATTAATTATTATAAAATTTTAAAATAATTGCAGGCTTTATCTCAGTCGACTTCACTACTTTATTTACAAAAAAAGGTTTAAGAAATATCAACATTGGGTTTTATAAAACACATATATTTATTTGCGACTTATAAGATTATTTAATAAAATGATACAAAATGACATCAAGCATTTTATTCTAATTAGAACACTACAGTAAATTGTAAATTGCAATTTAAAAATTTGATATACTTATCTCTTATTATAAATTATGAAAAACCTTCTCCAAAGACATAAGTAAATACAAATGTAATTTTGGAATGTAAGAAAAATAATGCAAATAATCTGTTATAAATATTTACAAACACATTACAAATTGTTTTTGAAAATTTCAAGACAAGGTTTTTCCATCCATTGAGGAAACATATAATGCTATAAATCTAATGCCATAAGGAACTATGAAAGTTTTGTAGTATCTGAAAAGTAAAAGAATTGATATCAACATTATGACAGAACAATGAAGGCTTAAAACTAAAAATAATTCAAAACGTTTTTATGTATAACCAAATTACCATTTACTTAATGCAATCACACTACAAATTGTTGATAAAACTGAAACCAACCAGAATATTATTTATAATGAAATTAATGTAGTTCTGTGAAAAACTACATTTCCAAGCGGATAAATAAATACACCTTCAATATTTATACATATCCAAACACTTGAAATTTTTTTTAAAGAGACAAATTGTTTATAAAATAGATATTGAATATAAAAACTTGCTCAAATTACTAGAAGAGAATAATCCAGTAGTATTGAAATATTGTTACAAACACTAAGGTTTTTCTAACAATTTTTTGTAAATCAAAATACTGGAATCTCGTAACTCCTCCATGAAGTTATTGCCACACAGTGCATGTCCCTCTGAATGGGACTAGATTTCAAGGGGAGGGGGTGAATAAGTTCACTGAAACCGTCAGGATGGATAAGCTATCTGATACTGCCTACAGTTATGAAATGTGCATACTTAACTACAATACTCTATTTTGAAAAAGGTTTCGTCTTAATAAACCCCTTGTTATTGTCCCTGTCCTCAAGGATAACATTTCTGGAGCATATGTGTCTTAATTAATTATATAGCCGTTTTCTCCATTTTATTGTGAAAACTATGATTGTTTTAAAGGACAAAGTATTTCAGTCTTTTATATATATATATTTTACGTTGTCCATTATTTTTCCGTTGCACTGACTTTATGAAGTTAATATATTACTATTGTAAAAACTTTTATAGTGATTCGACAATGGTCAAGTGACCGAAAGGTGCCTCATCACACAAGGTAAAATTATTGCACTTAGAGGTGGATAAAAGTATTTACAATAGTAATATATTAACTTCATATATATGTGCGTGTATAAACCTACATTTTGCGCTTTTACCAATTTTGTATGATAATAAGATGTGCAAAGCCCAAATCAAATTTCACTGTAGGACTGTACTATGAGTTGCAGGGTTAAATATATTTATACATTATATAAATATTTATAATGTTAAATAAAATTATCTGATGTTTAACTGACTTAGAAGATTAATTAGATCACTGAAATAGTACCTTGCTTATAACATTGTGTTTTGAGTTTAGCTGGATGGTACCTGTAACACAAATTCAAAATGGTTGATTAAAATAATACTGAGAGAAGGTTTTGACAAAGACTGTCTGGTTGAAAATTAGTGAGGATGATCACTTAAAAGATACTTTGAACAAAGAAGTGGTGACCATTCATATCAGAATTAGATGCATTTTACTATTTATGAGCAGAAATGTTATTGAAATTATAGTTGATCAAAATATATACTGGAAAGAAATTTGTATGAGACATAAATGCTAAACAAACCACGTCGAAATCCATATGTTTATTGGCATTTTATTATTCACTGGTTATTTGGGCAGCAACAGAAATAATAAAATTCAAGGATATCACAGTGATGAGTAGAATGCTATTACATTTCATGTTATGTCTTGTCTTAGTTATAGGTTGTAAGACCATCGCCAACAGAAGGAAATATTTATTTACAGAAATTAGATTGGTAAACACAAATGCCAAACCGGTTTGAACTTCTGGTGCTAAACTTTCAATGGTTCTTTATTCCTATTTACTGGTTTCACTTTATTTTGATTGCTGAATATACTTCATGGAAATGTCACATTCTGGTTGACCTCTCCACAAAACATAAAATAAATGACAGAAGAAAAAAATTTCAGGATAACTACCACTCGACTGTTTGTTGTGTTGCACTGATACTCTTGAAAAGAAAAGAACTGTTAGAGGACCCTGTTAATTATACCAAACATCAAAATACTTCAAAAAGAGATCAATTAAACCATGATACACTTTGTGGGTTGATCCCAATGAGTGTTAAAGGCAGTCCCATCAACATTTAGCTTTTAAATGTAAATTAATGCGTTAATTCATGTGAAAGAGGATTATATTTATATTAAACACAAAACCTTTGAAAATTTCTACAAAAAAGAAGAATTCCTTTAAAGTAGTGAAATAATCTAATTATCACATTATTTTACAATCAAACTGATGTAAGGATATATTTCAACCTCAAAAATATAGTGAAATCAACTTCCTGCCTATAGAATATTTTTAGGTCCAGCAATAAATTGCAAGTTTTGACAGATTTTAATTTACAAAAATATGTAACAAAATTATGCATGAGCCAATTTCAATATAACATAGTTAGTTTCCTGTAGGAAATTCTCGTCATCGCCTTATAAAAATAATGTTTTTATAATCATCAGTACAGGTCAAATCCAGTTATAACAAAATCTACAGCACAACAAAAAACATTTCGTAGTAACAAAACATAAGGTAATTAATATAATATCGTACTACAATGCATTAAATAACTTCATTCTTCTCTTTTAAAATTTATAGAAGTCATTGTTGGAATAGAGACATTGAAAATAAACTTAATACACATACTTTAACAGCACTTTTTAATTTAGTTTCATAAGAATCAAATTTATGATACAGTGTATAATATTTTGTAGCAAATTATATAATGAAAAACTAATTTTTCTTATTTAACTTTAATTTTTTTCAATGACGATGATAAAGTGTTATTTTTTTACTATGATTTTAAAAAAATGTTCATTAATATGAATTTTACAACATAATCAAAAGTAACCAGAACATCATATAGAGTAATTAGGTACAAAGGAATAGTATCTACACCTTTATTTTTTTCATCTCCTCTTTCACAATTCTCTGAATTGCAAACAGTTAACTTGAAAGTTGACACAGTTTCCTCTACATTTTTCAAAATTTGGTTGTCACTCAGTTTGTAACAGTTTTGCATGGTTTCACATTACATAGTTGTCAAATGTTCCAAAATTCGTACAACTGTTTGATGCAGAAACAGCGAACAGCATCATTCCACAAATCAGTCTCCTGATCCCCCTTACATTCTTCGATTTCAGGTTCTTATCTGGTTAATTTGAATTTTTTTCCCGCAATTTATGATTATAAAATCTTTTACTGACCACCTCAAAGATGTATGTAATCATCTTTCAAGTTAATTTTATTTTCAAATCTAGATTCAGTAGGATATTCCAAAATAAAAGTGTTCTGTAAGTTACCTTAACAGATAATATGATCCCCAGATCGAGTGGTTGTAAGATGTCAATACAATTAGGCAACACTTTTAATAATTTCCGAGTTTGTGTATGATCGCAGACTGATGACTTTTTAACTCCTTGTTTCTCCATTATGAACTAATTCCCTAAAATACAGTAAACTATGTTTATTTAAAACTAGTGTATTACAAATTATATACTGTACTACAAGGCACATCACGATATCGTGCTAAAACTTCCAAACATCACAACTGCTAGCAAGAACTAACATTTAGCTCTTGACAGAGTTGATGACTACATATTGAGAGTACAGTTTCAGCAATCTATTATTGCATGCAACAGGATGTTTGTCACATTCTTTACAATGATAGACAGATTGTGAGTAATTTATATTTTCTTTCATTACTGCGACAAACATGACTTTTTAAACTGCAATTATATTTTTGAAGTGTAAAAATATTTTGTTACACTGAAATTTACATGTTATTGTTTTGTTTAAATAGTTATGTTTACTAGCATTTAAATGGTGAGCCAAACTAAACAAGGTAGAAAATTTGTTAAACGTAAAATTTCATTATACTGGTATTTGACCTGTATTTGTGATTTTAAACACTTTTTAATGATTCTTTTATACTAGATACTGCTGCAGCACAATAACTGCAAGGACGATTGAATAGTCCTGATAAAGAAATGTTGAACTATAAAAGTATATTTTAATATTTATTCTTTCTAGAACCTTTGAAATAAGCAAAACCTTTGGGCATGAAAATATGCAGCTTACACACAGTATCTCTATGTTGATTAAATTTTAATACATAACTCAAACTGAAGTGAAACAGCATTAAAAAATTAAGCTTTATTCACAATAAAACCCAATAACAATGGATGAATAGAATAACAAATTTTAATATCTCTTCAAAACTTTTAAAATACAAGTAAGTATAAAATATTCTTTTTTCATGACAAATATCCCCCACACAGATGAGGTGTGGATAATTTATCAAAAAGTACTAAATTTACTGCCAATATTTTTTTTGTACTAAAAACAAGAAATAAAAAAATACTGAACATCTTTTCACCTGCATAAATATCAAGAAAACAAACACATTCCACACATTAGATACTAAAACCTATTATATACAATTATTAGGGAATTAAAGAATAGCTTTAAAATACTCAATGCTTAAGAATGTTAACACACTATTTACAATTTTACAAACTGTTAATATTTTTTTAAAATGATAAATTGAGTAAAATATTACCCATTTTTTTATATAAATTATAGAAAAAAGTATACATTAGAAACAAGTTTCTGTTAATCTGTCTGTAGCACCTTAGTATTTTTTTATTCAATCAAGAGGAAAAGAGTGCATTATTTTACTCTTTACTTTGAACATTTAATATTTACTGATAACCCTTTGCTACAAAGCTGGATAAAAGAGTACAAAAAATATAATTTGGATTAATTTAAGTATAATCTAACAGAGTATCAGTTGGAGGGCTGGGGTTAAACTAAACAAATGTAAACTTAAAAATAGCTGAAGTCTACCCTCTATCATTAAACATTAACAAAAAATGTTATAATTATGTAATATATAAAATTTATATCTTGTTTTTTATTATTCAGTTTTATTCCTACATAATAATTTATGCTGCATTTGTTCTACAGGATTGCCTATATATGTACATCGCTTTTGTTGTTATAAGTATAGTTTCTTGTTTATCTTTTACAAGTTTTTAATATTTTGTACATTTGAAAGTTTAAGCTCTTCTTGCATGATTAGTTCTTCAATATCATCCAACTTCCATATCAAAAACATTGCGATATGTGATGAGTAGGGACTGGTTTAAAGTGGAGAGGAGTGTTACCAACTTTTAGTTTAGTACATCCTCAGCCCTGTGATGACGGAGATTCATTGAAATATACATCAGAATAAATAAACTAAATTATAATATTACTTTTAGTCTTCTTATATACAGTGCTGTAGTGAGGTTTATTTGTGATTATAATCAATACTACGGCGCTCAACAATTTTATTTGTATTGTGAACATCATTTAATACTACATGCAGCCAAATCAAGCATCTTTAATCCTACCATATTTTTTTCACATGCCTGCTAGATAATAACCTATATTTCACCTTAAAAACTTATGTGTAGAATACTAATCTAACAACAAAATTAATTGGTTCACACATTGTCTCTGGACAATACGTACATTTGTTGGTTTAAGAAACTCTCAAAAATCAGAAATAGGTTTTTATACAGATATATAAAAGATATATTAGGAGGATTAATTCACACATTGCATCTATGGTCTTTAATATAACTAGTTAGCAATTTAAAGTCTCATGGAAATAAAAGAAATCATGAAATACTGTGTTGAAGCTGATAGAGGGGAGCCTCACGAAAACTATTTGAAACAAGATTGTGGGTAGTGATATAGGATTGTGGAAATCGGGTAATAAAAGTTACTTAAATTGTGTAAATACGAATGCTTTGGTTTTTCTGAACTTGAAGTTAGAAAACGTAAAAAATATGTTATTCTACGCACAAAAATTATTTACTTAACTTATTTGATTTGAGCTATTTCATGCAAATTGTTTGTCTTACACAAAGTTTTATCTTTGAGTAGTGATTCCTTGTGTACAAAGCATGGACAAGTGATACACCAACCGGGTCAACAGTTTTATTTTTCCAAATCTAAAGTTTATTGATGCAAAATAAAAGTCTATGTATTAGGAATATATAAAAGATAATAACTATACAAATTCAATTAAAATAAGAAATGAGGCTAAAGAAACTATTTTAATTGCAGACAAAGAACTTTACAACTTACAAGAAATTTATATGTAATTAAAAAAAATTTAAATTCATTAGTAGCAACAATTTTCTTGGAGCTTTCCTGGCACAGGACTTCGTTACAAAAATCTAAATTAAAGATTTTATTCCATCAATTAATATGCCAAGTAATATTACACTTCTTACAATAAACATTTAAAATTATAAAATTATGTACATAATATCTGATAAGATGAATATATTTTAACTTTAAAAATAAGGGATGTGCAAGAATATTTATATGAACTGTAATTGTGATAATATATTGTTACACACTAGTTATCACAACATAGCCAAAAATGTTACTTTTAATCTATAAATAGTACAACCACTTTCAAAACTTACAGACATTAATGAAGACTCTTTACAAAACTATTATAATTTAAAAAAAAAGTTTACATTTAATCAGATCTCTTGTTGTTTAAACATTGTATTTAACAAAAGCTATCTTATAATTAAAGTTCCCTATGTATTAAAATACTTATTGTCTCTGGAGGACAAGAAAATCACAGTACACCATTTACAAAAACATATCTAATAGAATCAACACAACACCAAATCAGTTTCAGCTTAGCAATTCAGTGGTTTTCAATTCAACATAAGTCTGTTTCAACTCTATTTTGTTTTTCAATTACATTTGTAACACTATTTGTTATTTCGGTTATTTCTTTAAAATCACTACTCTCTCTGACTTTAGGGCTTTTAAAATTGATATCTTTTCCAAAATGGTCATCTACTTCAGACGCATTTCGTACTAAAGCATTATTCTTGTTCTCGATGTCATCAAGCGTCTCGTCTCTCAATTCAATTCTTTTACCTTTTTCTACAGTGTTACTGTTAAAACAGTTTTCACTTACTATAACTTTGTCAGATCCACTGTCACTAAAATTATTAGGCAAATTTAAATTTGTAGAACCAATTGCCTTACTATTTCCAACACTATCACTCGCTATTTTGGAAATTCCTTCTAATGTATTTGTTTTGTCAGATGGAAGAGGAACTTCACAACAGTCATTGTCAACATTACTTGAATAATCTGTCGTGATTCCATCATAATTATTGTCTTTACTACTTTCTTCAAAATCCCTAAGTAAAGAATTTTCCTCCGATAAGTTTGGACATGAAATTTGGTTTGCGTCAAGTTTTATTTCTTTGTTTTCCTTTTTTACCACCAGATTCTCTTCATTTCTTAGCACATTTATTTCTGATGATGAATTTTCTTGAACAATCTCTGTTGTTACTTCAATTGGCTGACTACTACTGACAACTTTTTTTTCAGGGACAATCTCATCTATATTCACATTTTTATCCATAGAGATAGAAGAATCACTTTTATCTTCATTCCTAGCATATTCATCAATCAGTTGGACTGATTTTTTCACAGATAAATTTGAGCATAAATCATGGTTAACGCGTTTGGTACAATCTTCATTATCTTCTTTTTTACAATTTAAAGAAGGATCTGTTCGTTCTATTTTTAAAGATTCTTCTTCATTATCTTGTGCATTTGTGTTTTCAGCATTTTCATCACAAGCTGTTATTTCATTGGATTGCTTACAACAATTAACCATTCCTATGTTAGGCAACTCCACATTTTTATCAGTATCATTTGAAATGATATTTATTACGTTGTCACACTTATTATCAGTTTTTAATTTATCAGCTTCATTCGGTTTTTGAAAAGTATTTGATTCTGATGTTATAATTTTGGAAGGACTTGCGATTATATCACTGTTTTCATTTTCAATACTGCAACTTAATCGATCAATTAAGTCTTCTTTTGAAATTTCATTACCCGTTTGAGAAATGTCAAAATCAAATGAACTTACTGACATCAAATCTAAATGGCTATCTTGTGTATCATCATGCTTGGTAGCAATCTGTTCAGATTCATCACCGTGGGATTGTGTTGTTTCAGATCTCAAAGGTGACTTCATATTGGCAGGATCATCAAACTTGATAACAATCTGTTTTGATTTAACAGATTGGTCTTGACTATCAGTTTCTGATAAATCATTTCCATGTGTTAAACCTTCATCCAAAAAAATTTCTTCTAATGTTTCATTGCTTGTTTTTAATAAATCTGTTTCAGAATTTCCATCTTCCTTGTTAACCTGAACTTCAGTTATAGTTGTAGCTTTTTCAGTTGTCTTAGAATTATCTAATTTGTCTGTAACAGTTTTTCTTGCTTCAAACTCAATATTGGACTTTTTAATAGCATTATCTGTAGTTTGTATTTCTTCATTAACATTCTCCCCTTTAGTATATTTACTTTCAGTTCTATCACTTTCTTCAACTTTTTTTTTGTCCAATACCTCTTGTGTCTCAGCTAGTTTTGAACTTTGATCATTAAGTTGTTTTCCTTGATTTAATCCTTCAGTTTCATCTTCACTTTTTGAACATGTATCACGTTTAACAGATGTGTTATATTTGTTTTCTGGAGTTTTAGAATCAACAGGAGCTTCAATGTTTGATCGATTTAAAACACTCATGGTATTTTCACTTTCCAAATTTAAACTGGATTCATCTTTTATTTTTATTTCTCCAGCTTTAAAACAATTTTCTTCCGAACTTGCAGACATCAAATATGTTACATCACTTTTCTGCTCTAACTGACTTCTGTCTAA